>WHYT01016430.1:154936-264643 GCA_009806455.1 Tetrax tetrax
GGAGTCCTACCGTACCGCCCACATTCAAGATGGCCAGCGGGGCCCCCGGCATCGCTGCCCCTCAGCCGTCACGGGGCCGTGGGAATTGCTGCGCTCCCGCGGGGACCCCAACCGCCCCCCGAGCTACCGGCCATGCTCCCGCCCGGGAGTCCGCCCGCCGCCCCGGGACCACTCGTCCTCCGCAGACACTGACCGACGCCTCCCCGACATGCATTTTTTACACACTCGACAAGAACGCATTTTCACTCTTTTTATTTTTCCATTGGGTCAGACCTTAACGTGCGGCAGGTCACCTTCTGCGAAGCCTTCCTCCTCAGCACCACTGCCGCTGAGGACCACATCCCTGCGCAACCGGCTGGCGAGCCGTGTGGATGCGGGCTCTTCAGTTCCAGAGGAGATCTGCTCTATTCTCGGGCTGCCGAAGTGCCTGGCAGCCACCTGTGGTAGGCAGCCACCAGGCGTTGCTTTATCTTTCCAACCTGCCAGAGGGCAAGAGCCACGACATCCATGGCTGCAGGCCCGCTTGCCATCATTTTGGGGGGGAATAAAGGGCAGCCCTGCATTGCCTCACCTGTTTCTTGTCTGCCTGAACCTCAAGCAGAACTGCTGTGTCAGAAAGGAAAAGCATGGGTAAAGCCAGGCTCCTATTCTTCACTCATCCTACCTGCTTGCTCTTCATTTCACTGTTAGTTACGGCTACCCTGTGCAGATTTGACACTTATTTTTGTTAACTTACCAGCATCAGAAACACTGAATCATGAAACTGATGTCAGAAGAGGTTGTTTTTGCCAAAAGTCAATCCCACGTTGTTCTGTTAAGTACTGCTGTGTCACCTCTAATCAAATATTTAAACTGTGCAGCTTCCTCGTCATGTGCTTAGCCTTAGCTTCCCTTCCTCTTCACCTACAAAACGGGAATATTGTACTCGGAAAAGTTAAAGCCAAACTTTTCAATTATTTGTTGATTTTGGGGTGTGTCAGAAGATGCCAAAATTTGAGATATTCAGGATGCTCAAGGACCTATAATGTCACTTGAAGGTAATAGGAATATTTATGTTCAGTACCTGATGCAGGACAGTTTCCTAGATTCTCCAAACTGGACACCCAAAAAATTAATCACCACCTATAAAATTCTCGTTATTAAAGTGTGTCAGGGGTCTTGAAAAGTCAAACTAGTTGGAGTGGGAAATACGTCCATCCCGTTACTTTCACAACACACAGTACAATAGGTCTCCAAATCCTGACAGAGGATTTTGAACTCTAATAAAATGTTAATACCATATTTGGATATATAATAGCTGTATCCTCTGATCCGTGTTGAACAATAGATTATTCCTAGTTCAACAATTTCAGTGCCTAATAGCCAAAGCTTTGTTTTGCAACTGAAAAAGAGGGATGGGGGGGAATCCCATCACAAGCAAATACAACAGTAGTAGCAACATAGCCTGGTCTTGTTGGTCCTATCATTCTAGTTTAAAAATAAAGACATTTTTAAAAAATCAAGATGTGGATTCCCTCACAAATAATTGTCTGGCTTTAACAAGTACATAACAGTATGTACAGGAAAATAGATACAAAACATTAACATTATCTATATTTATAGTATTTTGTAACATACAACTGCATATTATGAGTATTAATCTGCAGAGTCCTAATGAGGTACCAACAAATGTTTCTGACTTTTACTAGTTCAGCAAGATAGGATCAGAAGGGTATCTATCTAAAAACTTAAACAGCCTTTAATGAAATAGCACATACAACATCTCAACAGCATTTGTCAATAGCACTTTATAAACTTCCAACTATTCCCAAGTGCCCGACCATCTTGCTTGTACTATCCCACGCCCGTAGGTTCTAGCTTTATTGACGTCTTCGAGGCATCATCTACCATTTTGCCTGGGAAATTATAGGCATCCTGACACGCAGGTGGAGCAACAGCAACCAGGGCATCTCTGGAAAAACAGTCATTTGTCACTTTTGGTTATTCATAGATTAGCTTTATGAAGCTTGTGCCACAAGTTCAACTCGTAGTCACAAGATGTATGTACTAGGTAGCCAGCCTGAGTTTGCTCAGCCTCCCTGACACCTTCCAAGCTTGCTCTGCTTGCATGAAGCAGCTGACCTGTGCCTTTGCATGTGTTCTGGCTTCAGAAATAACAGAGAGAAATATGGAATTCACAGCTTTTGCATCTAAAAATATATTACACCTGACAGGGTCTAGCCACAATTTCTCTCAACTGCTTCTGTTACTATACAGTAAGGAAGAGAGCTTCATGACCATGCAAGTTCCTCTATGTATAATGAACAATTATGCCTAAGGTGATTTCACCAAAATGCTTCCTTTCAAGTACAGTATGAATTCAAAGTGAACTGCACTACTACCCAATATAACAACAGGTAAGCATATGAGAACTTTAAAAATTGCACTTTGTTGAAGTAATTCATGAAAATACACATTTGTAACTTGTGTATCCAAAATAAAGGCAATCTAAGCCCTAGCCTTGGACTAATATGTTATATTTTACACCTCAAATATTTGGTATATATCATCCAGCTTACAACGCATAAACTAAAAGTTCTTCATTAACCCCCATACTTAACTCAATTTCTTCAAAGTACAAAACTAAAGTTAATCTTAGATAAGCTGCCCACTCTTCTGTCTTTGCAAGACAGAAGGATGATCTTTTACATAACAGCCTCAGCAGACATTATAAAATGAGACCAGCAAGCAGAAGGCCCACAAATTCTCTTTCAGTAACAGCATTTTGCAGAGCTTGCATGTATTTTCTAGCAGAATCGTGGTTGTTTTGAAAACTTTTCTACAGAGAGAATTTCATATTTTGCAACACAATATTTTATCTTGTATAGATCTACTAGCAAAGCATTAAAAAGATTTTTTTATTATTATTTTAAAATTCCATAGCATAATCTCATTTATTTTAATGCAGCTTCACAGACCATACAGCTGTAAGAGCAAAGGAAAGTCTATAAATCTGCTAAGTCTTCATCACATTGCAGATAGCTATACCTTTTTTCTATCCTACTCTAGTTAAATAGCCTAGCCCTTGAGATAGTTACAACTTTGTACCGCTGAAAGTACAAGGGAAAAAAAACCACGAAGATCTTTCACTGTAAATGAAATCCCAAGGTAGCATAAAGCCAGCAAGCGGCTTTATATTACCATATCCTTCAAGCATGGAACAGCTTTGACTGTGGTCAAACAATCATTACAGAAATTATTACACTTCAAAATGGAAAAAATCCCTTTCCCTTCACTGAATTCTGAGTAATACCCAAAGACTTCTCTTCTTCACACAAAATGCTTTGATATTCGTTATATAAATAATATTAGTATGTAAATCAAATTATTTAAGAAGCCATTTCTGTAAATAGAAAGTGAACAGCCTTGAGGAAACATAGTGTTCACATTGTATCTGCAAGTTCAATTTACTTTTTTCAAGAGGATAAGCTTTTCCAACACATTGCCAGCAAATACTAACTAATGACCTTTAGATAGCAACCCATCCCATGCTTCTGAAACTGGTTTTGTGAAATACTTGTGTACCATGCCTGTGTAAGTAACTACTCAAATGCAATATCACAGCCTTGAACCACAAGCCAGAGTTTTGCTTCAAACATTTCCACATGAAATATACCTCAGGAATAACAGAGTAAGCCGAGGTCTCGTTCTGCAGAAAGTGCATTTCACACTGTTGCACTGACACTGTATTCAACTACTTCTGTGTTCACTCAGTTCTCCTTTCTGGGCATCTGCCTTGTCTCTTTATAAGTAATATTAGTAGATCCAGTTAGATGAGTAATTCCACACAAGCTGTTTCATTAGCTGAAAAAGAAGGAACTCTCAGCTCTCAGAAAAATTCACAGGAGCTTCAAGATTCCTGATGAAATAGGCCTCTGTGCTGGCTCCCCTCCCACAGCTAATCAGGCATGCCAACAGCTCTAGGGACAAGACTAGTCCTGTTGACTTCAGGGAGGCAGCATACACAATCGGAGGCGTACCGCTCAGCAAGTCATTAGTAAAGCCTATTATGTCTAAACTATCACTGTTCATGAGTATGACTCTTCTGCCAGGTGGGCTGCAGGTAACATCAGTAACGAAAGAGAGAGACACCAGCCGCGCTCCAGCGTCCAGAGCAGAAAGAGCTTTCCCACGACCTCCTCCTCCCTTGGGTTACGCACTCCTTCCCGTAAAGCAAGGAATTACTTTAATTAAAAGGATGAAAACACCATAACAAGCTTCTCCAATACAAGAACACAAAACTGTGGAAATATGACACATGCTGTGAGAAATCCCACAGGATTACATCAAAGGCCAGGTGAAGACACGTGTCAATCAAAACACTCATTTGAGAGTTACATATCTGAACAATGGATACCAGCACCTGAACACTAAGAGTAACGTATTTTCCATCCTGCAAGTTATTCTAGTTTTGGATGTATTTCTGTCAACATAACTTTGAAGGGAAGGTTGCTGCTGTTACGTTCCAAATAAAGCAAAATCAGCAAAGCCCATTGCTAGCATCTTCAGAAGTATTTGTCTGCTTTCTACAGAGGTCTGAATATCCACTTGAAGAAAAAGTCTATTGCTTTTATTCTTCTGGGAGCAAATACGGCAGCTGCTAGAGTCTCTGATCTTTCTTTGTACTAAGAGGCCATTAAGAGTACTAACATGGAAAAAGTTACTCATATTTCCAGAGATGAGATATTGGAAAGCGAGAAAAGTACAAGCCATTAAGAGAGAAACTGAAAGAAATACAAATGGGGAGCGAGGTGACTTTTTTTAAAAAAAAAAAAAGAAAGCGAGGGATAATAAAAGAGAAAGAAAAACTATTTACTAAATTCTAACTGAAAGCTTCGCGACAGCTAATTTAAAATATTCTGAATCTTCTTTCATTTGTAGAGAGCTGAAGGAATAAGCTAAATTAAAAGCCATCTTATTAAGAAAACTAAAACCGCATGAAATTAGCAATATTTTTTACAGTCACTAGTATCAAGCTGTCTAAGATCTAATGGAAAAGTAATGACAAAGGACTGCTTTCAGTAACAATTACCCACAGAGTGTTTGAGAATTTATTCTGAAAAGGAAGAGATGTCCAATAGTAACAGAAGAAGGGGAATATTGTACTTTGTACTTTTAGTATAAAGTATTTGTCAAACTCAATGCTTACATTGTCTTCACGTAGATAAACTGATCTGTCCAAACAGCCAGCCACGTCAGGACTGTTGAATCAATACAGCAGCTGCAGAACGCAGCAGAGGGGACTTCACAGTGGAGGATTTCACAAGTTCGTTCATTTCTTGCTTCTGCACACATGCATATTTCTATACAGACATGTACATGTAAGCTCAAACACTTCGACAGAGAATGTCCAAATTCTTTCCTAACTGTACCAGTCTGTTAACAGAAGTCTGGTTGCGGTTTTCACAAGCTTCCAAGATAAAACCAAACCAAACATAAAAGGCCACAAATCCTTCGTAATTCTTTAAAGAAATGCCTCATGATGTTTCTAGTAAGTTGACGCTACCACTCAGAGACAGGCTGTTTGCAGATTTGCAAGCCTATTTTCTGTACAAACAGAACAGTTTACACACACAATGATATTTCATTTCACACAGCAGAGATGTAGTCAGAAGCCTGAAACAACACAGCACGCACTAACGGCCTTGCCTAAAGCCCACTGGTTTTAGCGGGGATTTGCACCCATCAATAAAGACAATGCAAAACCTGCCGCCCAGCAGATTAACGTCAGCACAACGCATTGCTGAGCTGGGAACGCTAGTTTGGGGCTTGGGCTTTGTGTTCTGCTCAATGGGTGGCAAAAGCCAGCCTTCCTATATTGCTTTCAAACAACTTTAGCTGAACCCAGTCAGCTTTGCCTACCTCATGAGGGAGCAATATTTGCTTTCCTTTGCCTGACGGGATCAAAAGAGGCTAAAAAAAAAATGTATGTATCCATGAAACCTCCCTGATGCCGCTCTGAGAGAGAAAATGATGAAAAAAAAAACATAGGGGAAGGAAACATTCGTTACTGTTGACAAGGTATGGCTTATATTACAGAGTGGAATTTAACTTTTTAATGTCATTTTTTAATATTAAAATAGTTTTTGTGGTAACCACAGGACATATTCAGGCTCATATTGCATGGAAGAATAAGTAAGGTACAAGGCCATCCTTGTCAAGTCAATTAGACATGGTCTTCTGAAGAGGCTGGAGAGTCTCAGATCTAGATGTTGAGAACTAGGAATTCTCTTCTAATTCTTGCTATAAAAACAAATATGAACTTCTTAACTTGAAAAACATCCAAGTGATTTTTCACTTATTTTCTAATCTGTAGGTTGACTGTCTCCAGTACTCCATATGGAGCAGTGCTTTGCATTACACAACCAAACCTTGCTGCACATACAACAAAGTCAAGGAACCTCGACCATTCTGGTACCTTCTGTACCAGGTTTTAACACAGGACAAAGTCTCACTGCAGCACTCTGCCTAACACATTCTTTCTGCTAGGTTCAAATGAGTGCAGAGGTCTGCCAAACTCTAGTCCAACCAATCTTACCCGCTTCACGAGTCCAGCCTACAGCCCTCAGCACACATTAACTTTATTTGATCATCAGACGATTATGGCATTTCTTCTCTTATGAAACAGAGCTGGAGTCTAGTTTACACTTCATAGTGAAATAACATGAAACAGAATTAGAATACACAAGTTCTAACAACGATCCCTGTATTTTATCCATCGTACCTCACAAAAGTATTCTTTTCAGTTTAATCAGTTGTTATTGGAACATGTCTCCATGGCCTTTCATTCCACTGTAAATATCCTTTATGTTTTTAACTCTGTATGTCAATAATATTCTCAAGTTTTTGAATTTACACGTTTAGACTTGAAGCAGGTAAAATGCACTTTCTTCTAATGATCTTTAGAAACAGAAACACTGCAATTCCCAGTTTCTTGCCCCATCTTGCTTTAAGGCCCATGGAAATAACCATTGCTTTTTAACAACAACTTTATACGGCTGCCTGCCTCTTATTTGCTTTCAGAGCTCAGTTACATTTTTCCTCTTCCACTATCTGCAACTGAGCTTGTCAACTATTATTAGACTTGAAAAGTCACTCAGCTGCCAAAGCAGCAGTACCCTGACTTTGACAAATTTAATAGGATTAGTTCCTTCAGTAAGGACACCACTACCAAAAGGGACTGTTCTCATCTCATTACTGAAGTACATCTCTTTTATGCTATATTTGAGCAAGTTATTAGTTATTGCCAAGGTAATTTTGGACCTTTCACGCCTTATGTCATTAATCCTCTTCACACACTGAGTACTTGGAAGGAGATCAGCTATCTTACAATTATATTCATGTGAATAATCCCGAGAAAACAAACTATAAACTGCAACAAAAGCTCCTCTCTCAGGACCCAGTTAGGTTGTGCTTTCTGCATTGAGAAAATGTCTATTTTTCTGCTATAACGTTTAAAAGTAAATGACTTGTTTCTGCGCAGGCCATCAGTCAGATGGGGTTCAGTCAGTGCAACAATACAGCGATCACACAAATAAGGAAGTATAGCAAATGGCACAGATTATTTCAACATGAAAACAAAATATTCCACGTGTCTTGGGGAAAACGTATCGTTAACGAGGGTTTTTAGATAACGAAATCCCTATCGCGGGGACAGAGACCCCCTCACGGGACTCAAGCGGGGCTCTCAGAGGACGTTTCCAAAGGCGAAGAACAGGAGGTGACAGCCCGCAGCGTATTCCAGACGCTGCCCGTTGCGGCTGCGGGCAGCGTCCCGTTCCACCGCACGACCACCCCGCCCCGGCGCTCGGAAGCGCGTTTCACCCACCGACCCCGGCCTCGAGGCAAAGCCAGGGCCCCGCGCTCCCCGCGGCACGGCAGCAGCCCTCCCGCCCGCCGCCGTGGTGGGCGACCCCGGGCAAACGCCGGGGCCGGGCACCGGTACCCGCGGGGAGGCGGCAGGAGCAGGGGCGCGGCGGCAGCGCCAGCGCAGCGGGACGGCCCCGCCGCCCGCCCCTCCACGTGCGCCCGGCGCCGCCGGGAGGGGGGAGCGCGGTCCCGCGGCGGGGCGGCCCAGCCCGGCGCGGCGGGAGCCTCCCGGCGCGATCCTGACCGCGCACCGCGGCGACACGTGCCTCGTCCTCCACCGGGGGCAGCACCCAGCGACCCTCCGGTAGCCGCTGGGGCTTTTTGGTGAAGCAGAGCCCCTCCGCTCCCGCGGCCCCGCCACCCCGTTACCTCAGTTGCTTTTGCTCCAGCTTGAGCTTCTTGGCTTGCGGCTCCCCCGCTGCCATCTTCGCGCTGGGCGGCGTGCGGCGCGCTCCGCTCGCCTCGACCCGCCCGCCGGCCCCGCGCCGGCGCCGGCACCGCCACCGAGGGGCGGAGGCGGCGGGGCGGGCGGCCGCGCGGGGCGCCTGACGGGCAGGGCAGACCAGGCCGCGCCACCCGCCGCTGCTTCACCGGCGGTGCGCCGCCGCGCCGCCCGCCCGGGTGGTTTTAGCGCCGGGAGGCAGCCTCCGTCCCCTGCCCGCCGCCAGGACGGAGGGGCGCCTGTGGGTGGCTGGGTGAGGGGGCGCCCATTATTCGCCGCTCGGCGCAGGCAGCGCCCCGGCCGCCCGCGCCTCCGCCGGGGGGCGGCCCCGCGCGCTGCCGGGCCTCGCCGCCATCTTGGCCGCTGCCCCGGGAGCGGGACGGGCCGGGCCGGGGCAGGTACGTGGGGCTGGGGTGGGGTACGACCCGGGCCGCTGAGGGAGGCTTCATCGGGGGGCGTCGGTCTCTGCGTTTGGGGGAAGCGGCGGGGCGGGCCTCGGTGGCGGCGGCGGGACCCCTGCCCGGCGGAAGGCGCCTGTGCTTGGCCCCGTGCGCAGCCGCCGGCGGTTGTGGGTGGCTGGAGAGAGGGGACACCCCTGTCAGCAGCGGGAGCGGGAGACTACTCCGTAAATCCGAGACTTCCCCTTTTACCTGCGTCCGTTTCCGTGGTTCGGTGTCCATTTAAATACAAAATTATTTCCGTGTTTGAATAAAACCTCTGGTTTTCTGGGCTGTGGTGCCTGTGCTGCACGGCACGGCTTGTGGCGGAGCGAAGGCCCGGCCGGCGCCTGTCACGGTGGGTGTGCGGGGTCTCGGCGTGAGGCCGGGGAGCGGCTGGCCTGTCCCCTGACCGGGGGGGTGCCCCAGGCCCGAGTTACTCTAAAAGGATAAGCAGTGATGAAGAGGAGGGGTTATGCCTAGGGAGATAATTTCGTTTATGTTTTAGGGAGATGGCACAGGGCCTGCAGGAGAGATGATGCAGGAGCTGCCATTGCAGGCTGCATTCAAAACCTGCAGCAAAGCCACACTGAGAGGGACGGCGTGGGGGCTGTAGGAGAGGTAGCAGCCAGGTCGCCTGAAGCCTTCTTCCGCAACATTGCTGCGAACGTAGTGTTTCTGGTCATGCTATACTTGCTTAATTAACAAAGGGCCCTGTGCGTGTAGATTTGCATAATGTGCACTGGAAATTAATCCATTCTCATCTACTGCTGTGCAATGCACATCGCTTCTGCCCTGTTCAGTACTTAACAAGGGGATTGAGCAGAGGTTGTTGCTTCTTTTCTTTTGTTTCACCGCTAATCTGCTTTGAAGTAGCAATGCACTTACCATCTTTTTAGTATGATGAATGATTTATACCCATTAGATGTTGATCAGACTGCAAGAATGGCTTCACCATTAAATGTAGCTATTATGTAAACAACCAGGCAAAAAATCATACTTGAATAATGAAAAATCATATTCATAGAAGGCAAACTGCAGTATGGGAGAGGAAAAGCTATTTTGCAAGAAAAGCACAATCAAATTGAATTACTCATGCAAGAGGTAAAATGATGGAAGCAGTGTTTTACAAAAGAACTGACTATGCCAACCGTGAGAATGATTCAGCTGTCAGTTCCCAGCAGGTTTGAATTGTACATAGCTTCTCATTTACTTAAAAAAAAAAAAAAAATCTGAATGGTATTTCACTGTAAATGTTCAGGATTTAATCTGTGGTTTGTTGGGTGCTAACTCAAAACCACAAGCAAACCTGGTAATTATGGGACAAGCAGATTCTTTCCTATCTGTGTGCACATACCTGAAAATTCCTTGCAGATGACAAGTTAAACATTAAGGCTACTCCACGGCCTCTAGTGCTTAATTTTGCTGTCCTTGTCCAAAAAGTGAATTTTCCTGTTATGCAGAATAGCTATGCACCAGCTAAATCCCAGTTACTCTTTCAAACAAAGCTCTCCTTACAAGCAGTTCTGTATAAAGAATCTTAAATAGAAACCTTGTCATGAGGATTCATGATGAAAGAGAAGTTGAAGTCCTTGAGACAGAGAGGTGTGAACTGCAGGTGACAAGTCACAGCTATACTTCATGGCTGTAATAATTAGAAGAAAGCAGATTAAACCTTTTTAAAATGTTAAGTTCCTTCCTCTGATTTCCCTTTTATTTTCCCCAAAGGCAGCCTCCTATACAGCTTTCAAAACTTTTTATGCTTATTCAACATAATGCATGAGAGGCTGCTTTTTAACAAGAACTTCTGAGAAGATTCTTTAAGACTTAGTATTCAGGACCCTCATTTTATTCATATAGGATAGAAGCACTAAGGAGTGCCTCTCTGCTCATGGAAGAGCAGGGAGGTAAAAATGGTTATATGCCTTATTTCTACTGTCTGTATTTGGCCTAGCTGTGGCAGAGTGCACATACATTAGTAAGAGTTGTCATTTACAGCAGAGTTCTAGTGATAGGTGTTGGCTCTGATCTAGTATTTCAGTAGTGCATGGCTCTTTGGCGCTGTGCTTGTCCTTTTTGGAACCTCTAGCGCCTCTTAAAATAGAGCCTATGAAAAAGAGCAGTATAAAACTGGTGGCACTGTTGCTCCGGCCTCTCAGACTTACCAGAGCAGTGAATTGGGAGAGCATGGTGGAAGACATGTTCCCAAAGAACTACTGAGATGAGGCTTTATATCCTTTGATCGAATCCTGCTGCCATGGCCACTCAGAGTTCTACATAGTTTTGCTGGAATGTGAGCCTAATTGTCAGTCTGTTCCTGAAAATCCCATTGACAGGAAATGCATGACAAGATATTCACCTGACTTGGTTCTGTTTGGTCCTCTCTGTCTATTCAGTACTGCTTTCAGAGAGTGAATTTCTGAAGTGGTCCCTTACTCCTAAAGCGGCTGATTCAGATGGAAATTGTGTTAGAAATGTTCCATCTTCATGTAAAAATGTAATTTTAGCAATGAATTTTTAATTGTTTTGGTGGGGTTTTTTTTCCCTAAGAAACTCTGAAAAGCCTTTTCAGCTTTTACAGTGCTGTTCTTGCAGGTCCCAAAGGGAACTGCGTTTATTCAGGATCTAGTATTGCTTGATTATTCAGGATGTAATATTGTTCTGTTGGCAAGAGATGGAACTATCTTGCCAGCAATTAGAAGATTTATACTGGAACTAAATTGAACAGAGGCACCATGCAAATGTATTATTGGGAAGCTCATCAGTCAGTAGATAAAATGCTGCACAATTTGTTATGCAGACAGTGATTGTTATTGGTAAAAGCATGGAGGAAGCTGGAGATTTTGTTATGGATACCAAACACTGATTTAAGACAATTTCTCAAAGGACTACTTTCTTTTAAAAACAATTCCAGGAAGTTACTAACAGTGTTTTTAAATGAGAGTAAAGATAAAGAAATGTATACTGATCATCTGGGAAGCAAAGTGTTTAGGCTTTAATAGGGATGATCTTGCTGGTACAATACACATCTGAGTGGTTGTACAGATACAACCCCTTTGTGATGTTGTTAGAGTTGATTTCGTTATGGCAGTTTTGCTTGCCTAACAGAGAGGGACAGCAGGCCCTTAAGAAGGGTTGCAAAAATGCTTTTACTTTAATGTGCAGATACCTAAGTTGTGGGCATTTTATAAGGAAAAAGATTAATGACACTTGAGCAGCAGCAGTAAGATATGCTAACAATGATAGAAGCCTTACAAAAACTGTGAAATTATAGGATATAAGATCTGAGACTTCCAGGTACATCAGTTTGAATCACAACTTTTAATATTGTGTCAGGGTTGATCTAGCCAGTTATATATATGTTTAGAGCTGCCATGTTGGCTGTCTTGAAAATATTGTTCAAGTATTTAATAGGACTTCTCTTCACTAGGTTTGCTCTTTTAGGAGCTGGTGAGTGGGGTTGGGGAGGTGAGGAACAAAGGTTTTCTAGTTTTTCCACATCTGTGGCACATTTGTGACACACCTTGAATTTACAGGCAAAAGCTAAACTGCCTACCACCTGGTTGTGACAAAAATACTGTCTGTAAAATAGAAATAGAACCACCTATCTTAGCTTGTTTGTTTGTCCAGATTGCTGTAAGCATTTGGTTACTTTCCATTTGCTTGTCACTAGAAGTTCATTTCCACAAATCCGTAACAGAGGCTCAGACAGTCCACCCTCACTAATCCTTCCAGCCTTCAGAGCAGCTGCGCCAAATGCAGGGAACATGGAAGCTGTGGAATACTTTTGCAGTGATGGTCCCCTTTTGAGCCGTTTTCAGTAACCACTGCTAGCTCTAAAGGGCATTGTAGAGGTCAGTAATAAATTCCTCGCTTCCTGGTTTTCAGAGCTTTGGCTGTAACTCAGCTCAGTGTTATGGAAAAGCAGCTGGTAGCAGTATTTCTGCATTAATTACATTTTAGAGTACTTAATTGTAGCTAAGGACAAGCACGTGCAATCAGTCTTTTTCCCATGCTCACAGCCTCTCCCTCTTGCCAATGAACTCCACTTTTGTCTTGTGAGCCTGCTGTGACTTCAGTCCAGATGTTTCTCTGCCAAGAGATTGAAAAAACAGTAACATTGCAAAATCCAGATTTAGTCAAAAGAAAAGACACATGCTGGAAACAGCATATTGAAAATGCGTTACTTAAAGTATTTAGTTCTTTTGTGAGGACTTCAAATTCTGGTAGGGTGGAAATTACTACAAAGAATCATGTGGAGTTTCATGTGTCAGAGCAAGAACGGGAAGTCTGTGAGAAGCAGTTGCAAAACCTCTGCTTGGGCTACTTGTTGCTGCAGTGCCTGTAAGATGCCTTTCAGTCAGGCAGTAGTATGGAAGGCTGTCAGCCCACTGAAAATGAGCTTGAATGGATTGCTCTGGGCCAAAGATGCAAATAATAATTCACGTACGTCTTCAGTCTACTTCTTGGGTAGGCCTAAAAGCAGAGGGATGGGAGGCGTGTCCGTTTGAAGTAGTCCTAGAAGCACACCTTCAATATTTACATCGAGTGGTGCTACGCTGCCAGCCCAAAGTGGTGTGTATATGTATGCTGCACAGATAGTCTCAGGAGTCTTAAATTTTGGTGGTGTGCTTTTGCTACAGTTTTGGTTTTTTTTTAATTTATGAACTTTGATTCAAGACCTTTACCCTCAAAGTGTTGGAGCTCTTAACATGCTTTGCTATTTGGCCGCAAGTATTAACTTGACCTATTGGTGTCAAGTTAATCTTACTGTTACGAGTTCTTAAGTTCAGCATTTTAAAATCTTTTTTTTTTTCTTTGCAAATCTAATGTTCTGTTGAGATAGAGAAGGTAGGGTACTGAGAAATGAATTCAGGGATGTGTACATGTCTGAAATGAAATCTAGCACTCAGAAATAGAGTAGCAGGGAAATCTTCAGTATTGGGAGCACTATAAGTCATTTTTGTTTAATAATAGATTACATAAGATATTTTTGTAGTAGTACCGATTGTAAGATATTCAACACGAAATCCATCTTTAATTGGCTGGTGCCAATTGCTTGACAGTGTGTAGGATAAATCAGATTATTTAGTCTTGCATATAATAGACTGATGTTCCCCTGCTGTAAGAGGTTCTGTATTATAGCCAGCGCTGGGATGCGTACAAACTGAGCTGCCTGTTGAGTGACAGGGCAGGGCTTGTGCCCCTGGGTCTGCCTGCTCTGTCCTGAAGCTGCAAGGAGAGAGCTTTGATTTTCCAGAGCACTTCGAATGAGCAGCAAATTATTGTTCTGCTAAAACTACTGAAGGAGCAAAGGAGTAGGTGAGGGGTTTTGAAGGGAACTGTTGACACTAGAAGCAGAATAATTACTTGTCATGGGAAATGCTGTAATCCCTATTTTCCTACCAAGGAGATAGGGTAGGCAGCTAGGTGGGATTTTACTGCTCACTTTTCACAGACACCGTAAAGCTGTGATCTGCCAAGCATGGTCTCCTGGATCAGTTTGCTACTCCAGTTCACCATGAGGCCATACAAACACTTGTATGAACGCAGCCGGTGCCTGGGCAGCTTGGGGCAGATGAGTAAATAGGAGCAGTGGTCCAGTGCTACTGCCTTTTCTGGCTACTCGTGCTCTCCCTCCGTTGCCTATCAAGCCATAGTCTGATATCCTAAGTGGAACTCACGGCAGAAGAAGAGGCCCTGCACAGCCATTTTGTGCGCCAGGAGCTTGCTGCAGTGCAGGCACAGTAGAATGAAGTGTCTGTTGGTAGCGATTATCTTGGCCTGCTGCACTGCTGTGCTTGTTTGAAGTATGCAAATTCATGACAAATGCAGTCATTTCTGATATAATATAATATTTAATAATATTCAATATAATATGTATGAACATTAACAGCAGTAGAACTCCTAGGGCTTCAAAACGCTCTGTCACACGTATCTTACACATTTTGTCAAGAATGTCATCCGAAGCTGCCTGCAGTCCAGCATAACTTCTGCACAATGGGCTGTAGATCTTCTCTAGAAATGGGATCTTACTGGTGCTGGTTGTGCTGAAACTCTCCTATGCAGCTTTGTGTGCATTTACTAGGAATTGGGTTTTACATTTGTTAACAGATATGCTATTGTATCCATATTAAAACGTACAGAGAACTATTCTAAGCTTTACAGCTGATCACCTTCATATGTTTGGGCTGCCTTGGTGTGGAACAATACTGACATTCAGTGGTTGATTACACTTGCCACCATTGTGTGACTATCGAGGAGATTTTGGAGGGTTTTAATGTTCCGCATTGGCTAAATTCAGAACATGTTTAGTTAAACTGGATTAAAGCAATTGTGTCAAGGCTCCTTTATAAGAATGTTGTGCAGACAGTATTAAAATTGTCTGCTTTTTTAATAAACTAAATTAATGATTAATTTGGTTCAGGAGAGATACAGAAGAAAAATGCAATAACACTTTGTAGCTTTCTTTCCTTTCCTACTCTTAGCATATTGACAATCACAGTTTCCAAAAGAACATCCTTTTATATACCTTATTGGGTTAATTGGATATTTCTGTCCGGGTTTTGACTGTTGGTCTTTTCGTGTCTACTACCAAAGACAGTGTGCTCTCAGCAAGAGGTATTTAAGACCTGGCAAGGCCCCCGTGAAGATGAGCACATTGCTATCACGCGTGTGAAGGAGCAGCTGGAGTTTAGAACGTAAAAAGCTGGATCTTGTCTCCCTTCCCGCATTTACTGACTTAGGTGGAGGGAAATAGCATGTTAACTACCTTCTTCAGTATTCCTTTTTCACCTTCTCTGATGAGCTTTGGATGACATACTTTTGTTTTGTTGAGATCTGCGGGGCAAGACCATTTTTCAGTGTTACAAGAGTGTTGGGAGGTCATCCTAGTACTCTGGGCAGTTTAGATTCAGACAGAGCAACAAGAGCTCACTCTGGATGGAGTTAAGTGCTTATTCCAGTATTTTGGAATTAGGCTTACTCATACAGTGTTTAGACTCCTCAATATCTCTGTGGGACTGGGCCATTTAGACCTAGATGCTTCTGTGCCATCTTCATGTTTGTATACCAGAGTTAACATTAGCAAAGGAGCAAATTTTACCTGCATTTTATGGCATGATCTTGGCCAAACATCCTAAGATTAATGAAAACTATGATAGGTTTTTGGTAGATGTGTTTGGCTTCTCCTGGACTTGCAGAATTGATGGTGGTCTTCCTGTTTCAAGGTGCGGATGCCCAGTAGGTCTTTGGTCTCTTTCCAGTCATGTTTGGATTCCTCCAAAGGCTAAATAAATTTCAGTTCAAGATATCTCCATTGCTATCATCTGCCTATTTCCACCACCGCCTGTGCACCAGCTATAACACTCTGGCAATGTAATAACTTGCATCAGGAAGCTGATCTGACCAGAAACTTCTTTTTCTGGGTCAGTTTATGGCTGGACCGGTTTCCTGATACAGGTAACTGCAGAGTCGCAGACCTGCTGAAATCAATACCTGGAAGGCAAAAGGGATGAATAGCCAGTGGCAGGGGCAGCTTCTTCAACTACAGAATGACTTTATGCAGGATATAAGTACCAGGTTAACTTCACCGTGAGAAGCCAGTGTTTGGGTTACAATTTGTTTATTTTGTTTTCTAAACCTGAGTTTAAACTTGGACCTTATTTTTGTCAGAGGGTGGTTATGCTGCAGGTCAGCCAAAGCATTATATCTGTCTGATGTTAAGGCTAAAGAGGTGAACTGAAGTCTGATAACATTGGTCTCTTCTGTAGCTGTAGAGAAAATAGTTCTTTCACTTAATTTGAATCAACAAATTAATTCACTTATTGTCTCATTGAAAGTTGAGAAATAGACTGGGAATTAGTTTTTTAAAAAGGCAGATAAGCGTCTTGTCCCATGAATAAAATGAAGGATCAGTGGCTGAGGCATGTTATTTGTAAATATTCAAAGATATAAGAAAAAAGTTACATTTCTTACTTGCAGTTCATACTCCCCTTTTTTGTGAGTGAGTTAGTTTTTAAGTAGCAGACATTTTATGTAAACATATTTAATGTGTGTCAAGCACATTTGAGGCAATTTTATTCATTAAACCAGATTTAAACTCTTGGTTGTGTGTACTTTTAATGAATTCTAACCCTTTATCCAAGTGCAGCTTGGCGTAGATGATAAGTGAAAGACTAATAAAACCCACTTTTCTAGTTCAATAGCTGAAAGCTAACAAGCTGAGGAGCTATGTCTTTTAGATGGTGCAGTTCTTAGCTATGTGTGTAAATATTACGCAAACTCTTCTGCCATAGGAAACTTTGTGTAAGTTACCCTTACATGTTGCCAAACATATTTCAGTGAGTACCAACTCAGGAGAATCAGCTTTTCTTTAAGAGATAAATGACAAATACCAAATAGGGATGAAAGTGGAAATCAAGGGTGCTAGCTACTTGCTTACATTGTGATATATGTAGCAACTTAATCCACTGTGAAATATTTTGTGGTGAAACATTAATCTAAATAACAAAAATGCAATTTAAAGAAAAGCAAAAAAGCAGATCTTTTTCTTTAAATTCACAATGTGTGTTAATAAAGAATACCCATTGTAAGAAAGGGAGTCTGGGAGAAGAGATGATATCAATCCTCATATCCTTGTGTTTATTTTAACTTCTTTGAATGTATTTCCACAGAAAATGATCCACAGCCTGTTTCTTATAAACTGTTCTGGTGATATATTCTTGGAGAAGCACTGGAAGAGTGTTGTGAGCCAATCTGTGTGTGATTATTTCTTTGAAGCTCAGGAGAAAGCAATCGATGTTGAGAATGTGCCTCCTGTCATCTCAACGCCACATCACTACCTCATCAGCATCTATCGGGATAAAATCTTCTTTGTGTCTGTTATACAGACTGAAGTGCCACCACTCTTTGTAATTGAATTTCTACACCGAGTAGCAGATACTTTCCAGGTCTGTCACCGTTAAGTAACTTTAAAATTTAAATAATTCCAAGGGAATTTTTGTATAAGCTTCTTTTAAGGAAAGGTAATAAACTCTCCTGGCAGTGACTTTTCCCTTTGCAATTTTTAAGTAAACTACTGGTTTATAGGGTGCAAAAGGAAAGAAGGTATGTTCTGTGTATTCATTTCATTTATAGATAACAGTATGTATGCATTAAACCCCAAATCTCACTTTGTAAATGCTGTCTTTTTTTCTATAAGCTTTTGTGTTGTTCATGTTCTATAGATGAACAAGGAGCATGCAGTCATGAGGTACTCTTTAGAGAGGAAAGAGATTCTAAGCGTGAGTCGGTTTTCGACCTGTTTCACAGATAGAACCTCTGTGAAGACTGGGCATTGCCAAAAGAGAGTCTCCGTATTTTACAAGTCTTCTAACTGAAGATGTGTTAATGTTCACAAGTGGGAGAACCTTTCAGACATAGGTACTAGTAAACCAGATTACATTAATTCATGCTGTCTTTATTTCTAATTAGATTATAAATGTAATGTTAACATATGATGCAATCAGACTATGGAAGTAGCTAGTCAGTTTAGGGACTGAAATTCCTCGATATATTGGAGGATTTCTGTCAGCAAAACAAACAAACTTTTGCAAAGCATTTTAACAGGAATAAAAATCCTCTCCTTTCTAATCTCTGATTTGTTTAGGATTACTTCGGCGAATGTTCTGAGACCGCAATTAAGGACAATGTAGTTATTGTGTATGAACTTCTAGAAGAAATGTTAGACAATGGCTTTCCACTGGCAACAGAATCTAACATATTGAAGGAGCTGATTAAGCCTCCTACAATTTTGCGCTCCGTTGTCAACTCCATCACAGGTATGAAAATAAATAATTTGCAGCAGTGACTGGCTGCTTAAAACCAAAGATCCATCATGCTTCATAGCAAAAGAATAATATATTTCTGTGAATCTGTAAGGTGAGGCCACTGTCCTGCCACTTCAACTACTGAATTGAATAAAAGCAACTTCCTCCTTATTTGCAGTTTAGGCGTGGCCCCTTTGATAGCCCCAGAGGCGCTATCTGGTCCAGCCACAGCTGCTGAAGTCCCTCAGGAATAGCAGTTCCCAGCACAGACAGCACATACTGCAGATACATGCTCTGGGATTGGTGCAGCGCTGGCCCCGAGCCTTGAATAACTGAGGGACATTGGAGAAGGTTATGCATTTTATAAGAAATCATTATGGAAAGATACAGAGCAGATATCTAATAAATCTTTGCTGGCTGGGAACAGGTAGCATGAAGGGAAGCAAATAGCCTGTCCTCAGCCTCTTCCCCACCCCCACCACCATCAATATCCATGAAATTCGGAGCTGGTTTCAGGCTGTTGTAAATGGGTATATCTTGCACTGACAGAGCCAAATGTCTGTCAGCTGAGCTGGTGGAATCTGCTTGTCTGGCAAGCGGGCGCAAGGGAGGTACACCATGAGGTGTCACACGGGGTCAGTCACATACGTGAGATGTTCGCCTGTACCTTGTGTTAGAGAAGGGTAGTAGGTGGGCTGCAGGGCCACACAGGTAGTTCTCAAGAGGAGTTGGTCTTTGGGGTAGCACATGTGGTTTAATCTTTGAATACGAATCTCCTCAGTTTTAATTTCTGGATTTTGTTTTGTTTTAAACGTGGTTTTGGATGGTAGTAGTTTTACTTAAGAAAAATATATATGATTTTAATGGACTAGATGCACCACTGTAAGGGGAGTTAAGACTCCTGAAGCCAAGGGCTGCAGCATCAAATCCTCTTGTTTTATCTAAAGCCTTATTAGAATTCCCTGGGAGCCTAAAGCGCATGCCCAGGGCAGCCTGCATCTTGCCACTGTCAACAGCTCAGCGCTGAACAAGTGGGAAACAGCAGCCTGAGAGCTCTCCCACCGACCTGGCCTAGCAGCCCAGCCTGCCTAGCGCTGCTGCAAGGCTGCTGAGGGACAGAAGGCACGGACACAGCAACTGCTCCCTTTCAGAGATGCAGTGGGAGTGAGGAAATGGTTGTGACTCCTCCCCCACGTTTTATACCGCCGGGCTGGACTTTGGGGAGAGGGGTTTCTGTGTGTTATTTTACTAGCTGAAAGGAATGAAGCTGCCATTGTAGGCCCCCCCACTAAACAAAACCAACACATCAGTAGATCAGCCCTGAAGGCAGCCAGCTAAAACTCTTAGAAGGGGAAGGCATACCCCCCCACTCTCAAACCTCCTCCCGACTTAAGCATTGTATTTTGCTGTGCAAAGTACAGTCTGAAAACCGTGAGTCTAGACACGTCCTTAAAGTGCATTTCACATCACTTAATGAATAGAATTTTAGTAGTCCAGGTTCTAGTCTGCAGTTCTTGGGGGCAAATCTTGCTTTGATTCCTAATTTTGGCAGGTGAAATATTCCACTTGTAATTAATTGCTGAATTTAAGTTCTTTTTCATTTTTAAGGCAGTAGTAATGTGGGTGACACACTTCCCACCGGACAGTTGTCCAACATTCCTTGGCGCAGAGCAGGGGTAAAATACACAAACAATGAAGCTTATTTTGATGTCATTGAAGAAATTGATGCGATTATAGACAAGTCAGGTAAGATGCCTTGCAAACTAATTTTTCTTTATTGAATGTGTTTACCTTTAGGTGCTGATGTTTAGAGAGAATACTGTCCAACCACTTTTTTGCATATGTTTTATGTACATGAATCTATATCTTAAATAGAAATATACAATTTAAAATGAAGTGCCTAAGTGTGTTTCTTCAGTTCATTTTAAAATAGAAATATGCTCTAGGCTGCTTCAGGAACATACACAAGAAATATTCTGTACGTAGATGTTTTCTGTTTGTATGTTGATTATCTCTTAAGAGATAAAAATGGAAAAAAACACTTGAAGTTTTAAATATTATGAGAAAATTTTCTTTTATTGTTTCTGCCAGCACTTTACTGTAGTCCTTCTAGGCCCACAAATGAGCAAGACAAAAGCTTTCATTAGCTTTCTTCAGACAGCAAGACAAAACTTGGTGCAAAATAGCTGGACAGTATTGTTTTTCTTATATGTAAACTAGAGCCAGATATTATGAAGTGTAATCATGCTCCTTTCTTTTCTGTACATGAAACATGATCTCTTCAAATACAAAAATCTTTAATCTGAGATTTAACTCTGTGGAGGAATCTGATAACTTTTGTGTAAATATTGCCAGTGCCAAGAAGTAGAAAAAAAGATCCAAAAAGAAAACTGCTGTGCAGTGGACAGGAACCTGCTGTTTTGTTCATTATTGGAGCCATCAGTCACTAAAGCTGAAGACTGCGTTACATCATTTTGCGGTGATATGGGGCAGAGAGCAAATCTCTGATTTCTTCATTCATGCTGCTGTTGTAGCAGTAGCCAATGTTGTTTTGATTCCTTACAGTAGTTGAAGAAACGCTTTGGCCACCATTGAACTGGATCATCATAAATAGCTGTTGTCCAGCTCTTACTCTTGCCGTCTTGAAACTCAAAGTAAGGTGACAGTCACAGTCAGAACATCCTGGCAGCTGTGTTATTCTCCTAGCTCAGTAGGATTCCCAAGAGTAGTATGAGAGCTTAGTCTGAGGAGTCATGATCAAGACCATGTTTGTATTTCTGTATATATTTCAAGCCCAATCAGTGTCCACTGCGTGTTTAAATTTCCTACTGAGGATCCACTGCAATAGTCATAGCTACTCTTCTCTGCTCTGATCCCTTGGGGACAAGCAATGCAAAAATCTTTCCTCCTAACCTTTACTAGAACTAAGAGGTAGATAGGATTGCTCCCCTAGAATAGGAGTGTTAACTTGTTTCAGAGGGATATGTTTAACTGCTTTCATCTGAAACAGTATCCCTTCTTTTCAGGCAAGGTGTTAACCCACCGTTTCTCCTTCCCCTTAACTAGAACAGCAGTAGTTTCTACATGTCTTATAAAACAACCTTTGCTTGTAGGGCTAATTGGTTCAGAGTCCTGCCTTTATGTCTTTGTAGGGCATTTAAGGAAATGAGCCTTTCCTTGGTAAGATGCTTCTTGCTTTTTTTGTTATAGATTTATTTAACGTCAAGATGAATATGTAATCCCACTGTTAAACAAGCCATGCTTGTGAACGCCAAAGTTATCTTGAACTTTATAGCACAAACTTTATTGCATTTTGATGTAGACTGTTTTGATGTGCTTTAACTTCCCTGCACCGCTACACAACTTGTTATTTTTCTGGAGACAGGGGACAGGGATGAAAGAAAGGAAGGTTCAGAGCTTGCAAATTCTGAAATTCTTATTTGCTGATCGCGGGCAACCAGTTCAAGCACACCCAGTACAAGTTCTGTGTAACAGCTGGCACAAGTATAATTAGCTGATTGGGGACAAGCTGTTTGCTCTGGCTTGTATTTTAGCAAGCTGCCCAGGCCACAGGTAACTGGAATGACCTTTCCTATCTGTGCTTGGCGTGTTCTTGAGCGTTGTGCAAATGTCACCTGTGCCCTCTAGCTGCACTTCACGATGTTTGTTAGGCCCTTGATAATAATGTTAAGTGGTTTTATTTTTTTCTCCCCCGCAGGTTCCACAGTCTTTGCAGAAATCCAAGGTGTTATTGATTCGTGTATTAAGCTCTCAGGAATGCCTGACCTTTCTCTTTCTTTCATGGTAAATTTAGCATGTATTGGGGAATTTTAAGTACTCAGGTTTTATTTTTCTTAATGATCAGAGTTAAACAATTTTAAGAGCACAAGCACTACTTCACATGTTGCACATACAAAATATAACATATCAGGTTTTGCAATTTATTGTAGAAGGTGCTGCATTGCTCTAGTAGTTGGAATGGCTTTTGTCTGTAAACAGAAATATCACAGGAACTGCTGTACCAGGCCAGACCAGAAATCCATCTAGCTCAGTAACGTGTCTCAGGTAACAGCTAGGAATGATGCTTGGAGTCTAAGAAATAGGAATTGTGTAGAGTTCACTAGCGAATTCAAACTGCTAATGCTTGATGAGATTTCACTTTGCCACTATTTACAGAACCCACGGCTGCTGGATGACGTCAGCTTCCATCCATGTATTCGGTTCAAACGCTGGGAGTCTGAGAGAGTCCTTTCGTTTATTCCTCCCGATGGGAATTTCAGATTGATCTCCTACCGTGTCAGTTCACAGAAGTACGTTTCCATTTAGACACACTGGTTCTTCAGAGACATTGTCTGCTGCTTTCCATCTGAGTAACCGCAGATTTCTCCTTCTTATGGGGGGAATTTGCATTGTTGCTAAAATGCACATTCTCAGGTTTTGTCTCATCTGTTGCTTTGTTCCCATTTTAACAAGAAAACAGTTTTTCAGTGAGCTGCTGATACTCAGCAAACATTTTTTTTCAGTGGGATAAACCCACATGACAGTAATATAGGGCTATTCATTCCTGGTAGTCATTGTTGCTGCTAGATGCTTTGTGGCTAAGTCTCAGTATACATAGAGCACACTGATCTTCACAAAAAGAATAAAACAGAAAAGTCTAAACTGCAGATATTTGCAAACTAAGTCTGATTTGACTGGTGGCTGTTCTGGGAATTGGCTCCATGAGAGTACTATAAAAAAATAAACAGATGAAGGGAAAGCGATTAGGACAAGTGATTTGGAAGAAAATATTTTTTTTTCTGTGATTCTCTGCTAATAAAATCACTTCAGCAATGATGTTGAAGAGCTGAGTATCACTTTTCACTTTTGATACAAACTGGTTCTAACTTGAATACCTGCCAGAAACACAGGAACTATTTGTGAGAAAGAGCTTTGTTTACCAAGCAGAGAAGTAGCCAGGGTGCATTCAACTACTGTCTTCTGTTTTCAGCTTGGTGGCCATTCCTGTATATGTGAAACACATGATCAGTTTTAAGGAAAATAGCTCTTCAGGAAGATTTGATGTTACCATTGGACCAAAACAGAATATGGGGAAAACAGTAGAAGGAGTTGTCATGACAGTTCACATGCCAAAGGCGGTACTTAATATGAGCCTCACTGCTACGCAAGGCAGCTATACATTTGACCCAGTTACTAAAGTAAGTCGTAAGTTTTTATTTATTTAAATATGTAAGACAACATTAGAGCAAGTCGTAAGTATTGCAGGGCACTGGAGCAGTGTTCCCCACTTAGCAGGAAATTTTCCCTACAGCCTATTTTTATGAATTAAAATCTTCTCTTTAAAGTTTACTTCTTCAAACATAGATACACACCAGTTGCAATTTCTGATTTTATCCATCTCCTTTCTTTTCCCTTCCTCTCTTCTCCTCTGCTCCTTCATCCCCCCCCCCCCCAAATATTTTTCTTCAGTGGATACAGCAGTATTTTGCAGGTAGTTTCAGCTACGGCACATTTTGCGATCTGTGTTCTTTAAAACATACTTATCTGGAGAAAATACAGTAGACTTGAAAATAGGTAGCCAGAAAAACAGGGAGCAGGAGATGAGGAAAAAAAAAAACCTCTTCCCAAAGATCTGCCTGAAGACACACAGGATAGAAAACAAAGGGTCTGAAAAGCTATATCTTGGGAGTCCTGCTTTCTTGCCTAAGTTGAGACCTAAATTTCTTACAGCTTCTGAAGCTTTTTAGTATCCAGGAACCATTTCGCTGAAATGCAGTCTGAGCCAAAGCGTTCTGTTGGCTCTAACACCCTGCTCTGAGCTTGCCGCTGCCCTTGGAATATCTCAGTCAGCAACTGATTTGAATTGTAAGTGAAAACTCTCCAAGTAACATTTAGTTTCAAAAAGAACAGACCTTCATCTTTTAAAAACAACACCACGAACAAAAAAACTGAAGTCTCCTTTCCTCCCTGCAGAAATAAATTATGCTGATTTTTCAAGAGTTGGGATAACTAAGTGGATTGCAACTGCAGAGGTTTGTAGTAGTAGAGAGAACTGAGGTTTTTCGGCATTTATCAACAATTTTCAGTTTATGCTAAGAACAAAAAAAAAAACAACCTCTTGTGGGTGAGTAAAGGGCCAGCTTGGTTCCATGTATCTTCTTTAGAGCGTAAGAATCAATGGGAAACAAGTGGCCCTTAGGAAAGTTACTCTGGCTTAAACATCTCCTTTTGCCAAATGTCTTGCTCCTGTCCTCCTCATTCTTGTGTTTAAGTAAGTTCCTACAACCTTTGTGCTGGCTGCCCCTTGCTTCCTGGATCTAGCTGACCCAATCTGACAACAGGAACAACCCCCATTACTAAGGGAACAAGATGTATTAAGCACACAGACCGACTAAGGAACGCTGATAGGGCAAAAGAAATGCTGGGAAAGAAAAGACACCATACCTGCAGGAGCCCTAACCGTGTCAGTGGGATGATTCTCAGGGCTACCAGCCTACATTCGGCACCCAGCCTGCAAACTAAAAGCTTGACATCAACGTGACCTCATAGGTTGTTTCCTTCTCTCTGTCCTGACAAGGTGTTAACATGGGACGTTGGCAAAATTACCCCTCAAAAGCTACCAAACCTGAAGGGCATAGTGAACCTGCAGTCTGGAGCCCCCAAGCCAGAGGAGAATCCAAGTTTAAACATCCAGTTTAAGATACAACAGCTTGCAATTTCAGGTAAGTTGGTGGGTGTTATGTCAGACTGGTAGTAATGGAATGAGTAGCAGTAGGAAATTAAGTGGGAAACTGTTAATCTTTTAGTTGGAGATGCTGAACTGAAGTCAGCTTGGTCCAGAAAAGGTGAAGTCTGGTTTACCCAAACCTGACAGTTACCCATGCTGGAAGACTCCCTTGCTAAGAATTGTGAATTCCCAATTGTTTTGCTCTAGAAATACTGTGAGAAGTGTACAGAAGAATGGATTTTTCTTTGTTGATTTGTGCCTGAAACATGCAAATTTATCCTTTTAATGAAGCGTGATGGATGGTGATTTAGCATGCTGCTCTTGTTTTAGTCTCGTACCACTAAAGTCCTTTCTAGTGGTGAAAAAAACTCTGTAATTTTAAAGAATGCCCTCCTTATTCTTTCCTTCTGGTTAGTTTTTCATCCTCAAAACAATTTGCAATTAAAATCAAAATGAAATCTATGAGGTAAGTGCAAAAATAAGCTTAAAGCAAACAGTGCCTTAGTCTGCAAACACTTAAATTACGTGAGGTGTCCATGTGCAAAATGCTTCTGCAAACAAGCTTTGCAGGATTAAGACCCTCACAGAGCACAGGCTCACGTTTGGAAAGGAGGACCACTGAAGGCAGTAGTTGAGAACTGGTGGTAGTACATGTAGTACCTCTCTAGGTGGGTACCAGGCTATGGTCTTTTTGCTTCCTGGGCTACTTTGCTGAGTAAATAACAGTTAGTCCTTGTGTAAGAACAGAATCCTGCAGTTTCCTCTTAAACTAGTGGGTTGCAAGTTTAAATGGAGCAGAACACAGTGGATCCAGTTAGCTGGATGCCAGAGATAGTGGACTTGTAAGAAAGCAGGGAACAACATGAAACTGTTGTTAGGCAATTAATAGCTACTGGCATTCCGCCATTAAAGCAGAGGGATTGCTGGTCCTTGCAATTACAACTTAGAGGGAAAAGAATTCTAAAACTTTTTGCTTCATCTACATTATTGGAAAGGAGTGCAGTGCACAGGAGCTGTGGAAGATGGAATCATTCGTTCAATAGTTCGTTACTTGGACGGAGGATGTTGGCTCACTGATTAGAACAGAAAGAAGTTGTTGCCCTTCCTGCACAGCTATGAGTAGGTGACAAGAACGGTCCCTTCTGCTATTTCAAACCAGATGAACTTGTGAAAGGAGGGATAATTGGCTTCCTAACAGATCTCCACATGCTTCAAAAAAAGCAGGACTTTTAAACAGACCGACCTGACTTCTGGCATTCTGCTTTTAACATTGTACTTGTTTTTGTCTTTTTCAGGACTGAAAGTGAATCGCCTAGACATGTATGGAGAAAAATACAAGCCTTTTAAAGGTGTCAAATATATTACAAAAGCAGGAAAATTCCAAGTCAGGACATGAGGAGATGCTCTCCTTCCAAGAGGAAATTCCCCTTAAAAAAAAAAACAACTTGACTGCTTAGTGACTTACGTTGCTATTAATTAGGTGCCAGTTAATTAATAGACACTGATTAGTTTGGGATCAAAGCATTTGTTCACAGCAGCTCTTAAAATGAAAGCATAGCTTAGTTTTTCTTAATATGGCTTTAAAATAAGGTACTTTTTTTCTAATACACCGTCACTTTTTTTTTTTACTGAATTGTTGTGCTGGTGAATCGTTTGATACAGGTGATCCACGAAATGTCGCAAACACTACACTGCCAGTCAGATACCAAAGCCCAGAGGCCAAGCACATTATGAAGACCAGACAGGCCATTGGAAAAGTCTTGTCGTGGCACATTTTGCTGCTGCAGCCGCCTGCAGAGAAAGCTCAGCTATTCTCACAGCCAGCTGCAAGCTGGCATTCCACAAAGCATCATGTAATCCCCTTCAGAAATACAGAGCAGCAGCGAGAGGGGCCGCGGTCCCACAGGGGTCTGGGACATAGCAAGTGTCACTCCTGCGAAAGAGCTTCAGATGAAGAAAAAAATAATTTCCTTGTTTACAAGAAATTGCCTTTCTTAAGAAGCATTTGCCTTAATCAGCTTTCATTTGTGCCATCTGCAGATGAGCTGATAAAAATAACATTCTGCATTAAATCTGGGAGGTGATTGTTGCTTCAGTAATCCACTGTCTTTCCACTCAATCTCATCATCACCATCATTTTTTTTTAAGAATACAGTTGCAGAGAGTAAGATCTATTTTTTATGTGAAGCCTTTGCTTTGATTTAGATGGTCCACTTGTTTGAAGTGGATGCCACCGGAATTGTGCCATGTGTACATTGGAGCGTAGCTTTTTAGGTAGCACAATAGATGTGTCAAGTGTATTTAATGGTTGTGTGCTTTAATGTTATGAAATAAAGGGAACTCTACTGCAAAAACATCTCTTGTGAAATGTTCATGCTCTTCTAAATGATTCATGATGCTCTTAGGCAGGAGACACCTGACATACAATTAAACAATTACTATTTGCTACATCTCTACTGAGCTTGATCGCTGTGCAGCCATTTAAAGTTTATAAAGGGCATTTTGGAGCACGGCAGGTAAGCGCCATTTCATATTTTTTATTTTTAAATGGAGGACAATTAATGTTTGGATTATGACATTTCACAGACGCAACAGCAATGATGCAAAGCTGACTGAACTTTTCCTTATACACCAGCATTAACATCATCTCTGTAGACCAGTACGTGCTCCATACCAGTCAGGTTTCAAACCATACGTTTGGTCAGTACGCAGTAGGCTGAGAAACCCAAGTTCAGCATTAAGGAAGGGTGGGTACCAGAGAATCTTTGTTCCCTAACCTGTTTGGCTTACAAGTTAATGAATAGGTGCAGCTTTGCTTCAGACGAAGAATAGGAAGTTAAGTCATTCAGTAGTCCAAATTTCAAATACCGAGACAAAAAAATGATCCAGACTGACAAAAGGAGGTGGAACCCCTTTCAACAGCAAGCCAGTAGGGAGAGATGAGCATTCAGTCTGTATTGGTAACTTCAGCAATATCACTGGGGTAAACTTGGCCACAGACAACCAATGGCCAATTTTGAATTTCAGAAATTACAGTAATTAGATAAAACAGCACTTTTAATAACCAGCACCTATAAGAAAGCCTTGCGTTTGTGTAGACACAACACTGGGTATTAAAAGCTACCAACCTTCTAGTCTTCCTTTTTCAACGGGAGAAACACCCATCAATTCATTCCTCATCCTACAGTTCCGCTCCATGTTTCAGCAAATGGCATCCTCCAGTTACAGTAATTTACTGGAAGTCTTGTCTTCCGAGGCAACTGGTAATGTCCCCAGCAGCTGGAGCTGCTCTCTGCATTAGCAGCCTGGAAGTGCTGCACGGTCTCCTTTGAGAACGGACACCATTGCTGATCTAGAACATCATGTAGCATCAAAACTGGCTGGCCTGAACACCAACGCTTCCCTGCAGCGTGTCACAGAACGAGCCTGGCCAGCCTTCTGTAGCTCAGGCACCAGGGAAGCGTGCACAAGGCTGCTGTCTCTGGAAAAGCTTTGATCCATACTTCACAGCACACCAGACATCACTGGCAACAAGAACTCCACTCACCTGGCAGGAAAGCACCCTGAGCAGGAAGATGGTTTTCGCCAAGGAAATGGTGTTTGTTGTGCAAGGCTTTTACCTTTTGCTGTGGGTGTGCTGGCTCCTGCCATTTCTCCAGACACAGGAAATGCAACTGCAGAATCTGCAGAAGGGGAGGGCTCTGTGTTTGTATTCTCCCTGCTAAAAATAAATTTGCACCAGCACCTGTATGACCAGTACAGCACAGAAATCGGAGGCTGGCATTACGGAGGAACTAGTACTGCTGACTTTTGATCTCCCCTTCTCTAGGTGTCCAGCTCTGGGAGCGCTGACAAAGGTCTGCTCTCGGGTTCTCATCCTCTCTCACATACGGACAGAACAGTGTGAACAGTATGAAATCTGAATTTTACCTATTATTACGAAATCCCTTCCAGCACTGTGGGACTACGGTTGGTCCTACAGCACCAATGCATGCTGGTCCTACAAAGAACATCATGTGTGCTGGCAGAAATTTTTAGCAAGAAAAAGTGTTCGTAAGCGGTTCTTGCTGTGAAGGAGTGAAGGAAACACAACAGTGATTCCATGCTGAACACTCTTGCATGCAATTTGTGAAGCAAAATTCAGATTCACGAGGTGTTGGCCAGAGTAGCAGCTCTTCCCTTATTGACAGGATCAGGTAAATCCCTTTGCAAGTTTTCAGAGCCTTGTTTGGTGCTACGGGGACAGATGACCATCAAGCCTCTGGAAGAACTCACATTTTCTCCCACTGGAACACAGCTTCCAGTAAATTTAATTACTAGTTTTATCAGCACAAAAGACAGAAACAACTTAAGTTTCACCTGTTTGAGGAACTTTGCTCTTTTTTCTGTTCAGAATACATAGGAACAACTGTTCTTTTGCCTTAGTACTGCTGCTTTAGCTTTTTGCTCTGCTTGTTACTGTGCTATCCACAGCTCCTACCATTAATACTCACAGGCTGACATTTGTACAAATGCATTTTTATTGTTTTAACAGAACCAAGAAAGGTTGAAACCATTAGGCTATACAATACATTTTGGTATAAACAAAGTTTTATAGTGGTAAAACATTTCTAAGTGACATTCATGGTCTTTTTCAAATTTTTGCTGCACTTCAGGTCTGAAGACCAATAGTGTTCAAAAAAGCAGTAATTGCATAAGGTGGACAATATCTTAGCTTCTACAAAACAGTTCAAGCACTTATAGCAAACATTCTGGAAGAATATCAAAGGCAACCATGATTCATAACTCTCCTGCAAACATTCCTCAATAAACAAAAAGTGATCTTTGGCATAAACAATTATGTATTAAAGGCATTAGTAATATTGCATTAATATCATTCAAGCAACTAAACAGTGATGCTAAAAAAAAAAAAAAAAAAAAAATCTCACAGAGAAGCCTGAATTGGGGGGAGGAAATGTGAGGAGCATTGTAAAGTAATACAGGAAGACTATTTAGAAAATCCCTTGAAAATAACCCTACCTATTCAGTGTTATTTACTATTAAATAGAAATCACTACATTACAGTTATGTTAAAGAACTGGTGTAAACCAACCAAATGCAAGACATTCAGTTTAAGGCTCTGGCACCCCTTCCTTCCTCTTCCCGTTGCAGGTAATTGCAGGAAGAGAATAGTAAGGCAAGATCCCAAGTACCACGTATTTCCTAACACCCGGACACAAGGAGTGAATAAAAGACCAACACGTGCTTTCTCTTGCTAAGGTCAGTCTGAGGCAGACACATGATAATCAGTTTAACTTCCCTTTTTAGATAACAGTGCAATGAAGGGGAGGGCGGAGGGGGAAAGTCCAGCTGTAGGGTACCTGTTGCAGACAGGTACAGGACAGCTGACGATGGGGTTGTGTCTCTTCCTTTGAGCTGTTAAGACTGAGCAGTTTTTCCACAAGGGCACTTCTGTTAGAGGCCGTTTGATCACGCAACAATTTCCAGCAAATCAAGAGAGCATGAGGTCAGTGCTGCTCTGGGCAGAAGTCAGCGAGTGTTCCTTACACATGTACACAGACTCATTCTAGAACAATAATTCTCTTTTCTGTCAAACACCAAGAGGCTATGGAGCAATTAAATGAATGTGTATGTACACGGAGGGATGTTCAATTCTGGAAGGATAAAAGCATCCCAAGTCCATTTCAGTAACAGAGTGGGGAGAATGTTGTGGTTTTGGGTTTTTGTTTTGGTTTGGTTTTTTTAAAGATAAAGTAACACTTTGTTCAATTCACTATTACTAGAACTGGAAAAAAGATTTTGAGCCTCCAGATGCCAAGAAACAGTAAAAATATCCGAGTATGTTTAGCATTAAGAACCACCATTTGCTGGTAGCCATCAGACTACCTAAACAGTTTCGTGTCCCTGCAGTCCTTGGGTTTCAGAAAGCTTATGTATTGTCAGAACAAGGGCAGTAAGGCAAAAGGTCTTTGAGTACTTTTATCTTTTAACTTCCACCTTGAGTGGCTGGAATAACATTAGATGGAGGAAATAGGAAAAAAGAATAATTGCCTGTGGTTTTCAAAAGGAAAGAGCCAGCACATGGCATTTTCTGGTCCTGAACATGTAGCCAGCTTAAGAGAACCTGGATTTTTCATCTCAGTACATTACTGAACAGAGCAAGAAGGGAAGAGTTCCATGATTTAAGGTCTCCGGCCATAGGGCTCAAGCTGTCAACAGTGTGCCACTAACATCCACTATACAAAGCATTTCAGGACAGTACAAGAGTTCTGGAATGCCTACCTACAGGGTGATAGAAGGGTGACAAAGGCAGCTCCAGTTTTTGTTAAAGTACTGTTGCCAGGCAAAAATCAAATGCAAAAAATAAAAAAATCATTTAGGACATCAAATTTTAATCATCAGTTTGCTACTGTTCTGCTGCCCTCCCTCCCCCTTTTAATTAAAAACTTCATACCTTCCATCATTTCTGCATGGTTTAAGAACAGCCAGCTAAAATCCTTCTGACAAGCTGAATGTTTCTATATCAATGATTGTCCCTAAAAAACTGCCGAGTAACCAATAGTGTCCTAGACTCTCCACACAAGCCTAAAGCAAGGTCCATGTTTTCTATCAGCACATGGAAACTGCTGGAATATACAGTGCATAAATGAAATGTGCTTCTGGGAGTACAGAATTCATGAAGAGATTCTTCAAAAGTAAAAAAAAAAAAAAAAAAAAAAAAAAAAAAAAAAAAAAAAAAAAAAAAAGGATAAGAACTGTCTACTGTCTATTGTTGGAAGCAATTCTGAGGTGTACAATATCAAATGCGTTCCGAAGACATTTGAAATGCATTCTTTTATAATTCATACCCTTAGAATGGGGCATAAGCATAAGCTAATCTTAAGCTCATGTATACAGCACCTTTTGCTGCTAATGTATCTCTTCTGTTTCCAAAAAAAGGCATTTTATGTTACAGAAAACAATACTTATGTGGCAAGTGTTTACTGATACCATGGGGTCTTTCTGACCCAGCGAAGAGTGAATCCAGCATCTGTTCTTATCTTAATGGATGCTGCTTCAGCTTCTCTCACAGTTTCCTTCACAGACTGCATAAGATTCTGGGCATTATGAACCAACATCTCAGTTGCCTGTCAAGAAAAAGAGAAATTTCCAATGTATTAGCAAGTACCATGTTCAGGACAGTAGCGTGGAAACCCCTTATGCAAGCATTAGGTCAGTAAGTTGCTGACTTAAGCTATGAAAAAGTAAAGGAAACAACCAGTCTCTGGAAACTACCAAGAGTTATCCTGACTCACAAGACCTTCCCATTTTTCACTGTGTATTTGTGCAAAATCTGAATAAAAAAAAAGATTAGTGTCTTACAGTAGACTAATCCCTCTCAAAAGCCAAAACTGCAGAATTTCAGCTGAAAACATGCATTTGGAAGCTAACGAACAGCGAGACAAGGACTCAAGATGCTGTTGGAGGGTATTTTCTCTACGTCCCACCAGAGGGTGCTACTACTCCTCCAATGGCAAACCGGCTCCATTTCTAGCCGCAAGTCCTTCCCTTCATTTGCTTTTCACTGTTAAGTGAGGGAGATGCAGGTGTTCATATAAAAATTTGAACCAGAGGAACTTTTATGGCTTGCAAAGGATTTATGTTCCCCTATTAAACTGTAGCTTTTGAGCCAGAAATCAAGGTGCTATGCTACAATTATCTTCACTAAACAACTGAGGTAAGCTTCCAAACGTCGAGTTCTCAGAGTATATCTGATATTTTTCCCCATAAAACTGATCAACAATTCCAGACTACTATCAAGTTTTACACCTCTTACCTGTTCCGACTCTTCATCACTGATATTAGTTCTGCCCAGCATGGTAGCTTTGACAGTGGAAAGAATTTTGAGTTGTGTACTGATGGTTGGGATTCGCTCACAGACCTAAGGAATGGGAATAAAAAACACTTCACATTGTAAACTGAACCAATACATTACCTACTATTTTTTTAGATAAATTATTTTATTTCATTTTACTATTAGATAAGGAATAAGCACAGTATAACCTTCAAGACTTTCTGACAAATACTGGTAGGATACTTGAATCATATTTTACTTGCTTTGAGCATTTCTGGGATGGAACCAACATTTTTCCTTTCCTCCAGATATTCCTCAAGGGTCGGCTTGTTTAGGAATGGGCTGATGTATATTTGGCTGAGATTGAAAAACTGAAGAGTATTGTATTTCTGCTACTATTCTTTGATACAAAGGAATGATTAGATGAAATACCAAGCAATGCAGGCTTAGGACAAACCAACATTCATAGCACAGTATTTTTCAAAACCTCTTTGGACACTGGCATCTTCCACTCACCTGAAAACAAATCCTGACTATACAGAATACGTATGGCCATGGGATCTAAAAACAGACCTAGAACTGTACAAAACTTCACAAGCCAAGAAAAGATACACACGATTCACTGCCGCAACTCCTGTGCTCGATCACACAAAGAGAGGAACAGAGAAAAGAAAAGAAAAGAAGAAAAAAAAAAAAGGATTTGAGGCATTTACAAGTTAACTCATTACCTGCAAGAGGTTTGTTCTAATGCGCTTGTCAGTGCACTGCTTTGCCACCTCTTTGGCCAATCGAGTGACTTCATCTGACGCCTTAGCAATATCCTTTGCACACTGAATAAGGGCACGCTTGTTTCCGCTGCCTCCTCTCACCAGGCGCGACATCTCGGCCATTAGCAGCGCCATTCGTTTGGCAGCAGCTATGATGTCATTACCCTGAAGAGAACAACATGAGTTAGTGTTCATGCCAGGACAGCAGCTTCACAGAAGTCAGGACTGAACAGCAGTCTACATTTTGGTAGCAACCCTTTCAAGAAGTTAAGGATGGAAGAACCATCTGTGAACACAGAAGAGGTTTCTTCAAGGAACAGAGAAGAGCTGTACTAATTATATGTTTCTGACATTTCTCTTCCTAGCACTCAGGAAAAGTTCACTTCAAAACTGGAAAAGAAGTGGTAAAGTGTTAGTTTGTCCATGGAACGACAGTTACTGCTCTGCTGGCTAGGTTTTAAGATAAAACATGTTATTAGCATTTGAAATTCCAGATTTCCCAAAAAAAGGCTTTTTTAAAATTAAAGTGTGCTAGATAGCTTGTTAAACCAAATAGCACTAAAGTTAAATAGTGTAGTCGTAACAGTTGACCATAAAATTTTCAGTGGCATCTGAAACTGAAGTTGTTAAAGCATCAGCTATGCTGCTATAATGCTAAAAGATATGGAAGAGAATCTGTAACGTACAAAACTTTTGTCACAGGTAATGTGGAAAATGAGATGCAATTTTTTTTTTTTAAGTTAATCCTTGGCAATAAATCTTCCTTTTTGACAAAATCTCTCCCTTTAACATTAAGCTTCCAGAGAGAAGGAAGAGCAGAACATAATAGTTCAAAAGACAATCTAGTGATATTTCTTACATTAAAATTCAGATTTCTTGTATTAAGTATCCCAAAATTACAGTCACAGAAATACTTCTGAGAAATATTTGCAACACGTCAATGAAGGATGACGAAGGCAAAACTATTTTGTATACACTGTTCCAGAGAGAAACCTAGAAAAAGCAGACCTAATGATCCATTGTTAGTAGTCTGTTAGTATATTTACATTGACCTTTATAGAAAGTTGTTAGACAGAAGTGCCATGAAGCATTCCTATTGTGTGGATGAAACATTAGCAGAGTGAGTTTAAGTGTTAGTACACTCTTTCCTTGGTATAATTCCACAATTAATGACCAATGGAGTTCAGAGCAAAGAGTACACAGCGACAACTCAACTTGGCAAATGTAATCTTTATTCCTGTGCACATACTTCCATGACTCACTACTAGCAAATTCAAGAAGATATCCCAGATATTTTACAGGTACAGGTGACACAACAAGCTGAACTATTCGTTACCGTGACCTAATAGCTAAACAGTTTGCTAGTATAACCAGTTAGGATGCAAATGACATAACACAAAGATTTTCCATGTTTCACGTAGGAGGATCAAGAAATTAGGACCAGTGTCATTTACGAAGCTCTCTAATAAGTTATCCAAGCATCAGAATCTGAAAAGGACAAGAACATTTTTAAAGCCCTTTTTATTAAAATAGTTTAGTATATCTATCTATGTAAACATATACACGCGTACATACACATACACACAACCCCCCTAATCTTTGTCTGGTACAGGACACCAACCTTATTTTCTGCAGCATGCTATAAATAGTGACCGGTCTTGCAAACATTTGTGCTTAGACAGAAGAGACAGGCTACTTGTGAATATCTGCACCTCATGTTAGATTTCCACTGGTTTCATGTAAACACAATCTCCATTCAGCAGCTAACAGCATTCAGTGCAGCTTCTTCATGAAAGAATTCTCTCAAGACCAGCATTTGCAATACAGCCAGTGCAAGCCAGCAGTCAGTCCTCTTGGATAACCACTGCCATACAAAGCCATTCCTTGTTGGGAGGTATTCTAATTAACGGCACCAATGAAGGCAAAGCACAACAGACGCGTTAAATGACTTCTTGAATGCTGTGTACTCTGCTGTATCCGGAAGTCATTAAGAAACCATTAACCATGGCTTCCCGGGTAGCCCAAATGAATGAGAAAAGAACGGGGGAGAGGGAAGAGAACCCCTACTACGATTTGAGAACTGCCACAACAAAGAAGTACAGGCAGATGCAAAGGAAGAGGAAGCCTTTAAATATTAATAGGTGCCCCAAATTAAGCTTCAATCCAGCACTGACAAACAGATCTAGCAAACTCGTGAAGCCACTCTCAGTCCTTAAAATGAAGTGCAGACACACTTATTCATTCAGAATGGCGGGGCCCAGCAGGGTCAAGAGTGATGCAAATGTGTCAGCGTTCCCAATGGCTGGATGCACACGGATCAGTCCCCGGGGAGACTCAGGAGTACCTTACTAGACCACTTGGTTGCTTCCCGATGTAGAGACTGAGCAGCAGCCAGAATGGGCTGGTTAACGGGCTGATTGGTTGGCATTAACAGCAGCTCAGGCTCGTAATCATCTTCAATGTCAGAGGGGAGAGTGAATTCAACATCTGCATCATCCTCCTCATCTACATCTACACCAGCCTCAGCCGCTTCATTAGTCACAGTCACATCAGGCTTTGCAGGTGGCAGCAAGGGTGGAGAAACAGGACAGTTAGTACGAGAAGCAGAATTTGGTAGAAGAGCATGAACTGAGCTGGTTTAGTGACCAAAACATCCTCTTGGTCTCTCAGGATCTGATAAGACAGCTGTAGGATCGGGTCAGAGGGAGGAGGGGAAGGAATAAAAATTAGCAAAAGGACACAAACACTTCACCTGTGAACCAAAATTACCAAAAATATGAAGTTAAAATTCAAAGATGCAGCAACATCTTTCCTCTGAGCATACAGCTTCTACAGACAGAGGCTGACTTGCAGAACAACATTTTTCTGGCAAGACAATGGTGAAATAAATGGATTTTCTGTTTCAATGAAAGCTGCTTTGACCGCATAGAAGCAGGCACAGCAGCTGATGCCTGTGGTATTTGTGCAGATAGAAAGCTTTGTATGGAGGCCTGTTCACATATGTGTGAGAAGAAGAGATAGCAGCAGGGTCACAGAAAAAACACTGACACTGCTTGCTGTACAGAGCAAAAGAAAAAAAAAAAAAAGGTGGAGTGGGGGCCGCTGTAGAATGAGTACTGAAGTACCGCAGATAACATGAAAAAGAACAAAACTGGGTTATGAAAAGAGGAGGTGATACTGAATGTTATGAATGCTGTGAATATTGCAGTTCTTAAAAGAAACTGAAACAGAATTAGTAGAATAAGGGGATTATGAAGCACATGATACTGTTTTGCCACAACATGTTGTATCCATTACCTTAAAAAAAAAAAAGATTCAAGCAATATATTGTGTCAGGGTAGGTGACAAGGAAGAGGTAAGTGGTATAACAATATAGGCATTTATATTACAGCAGCATTTCAATACGAAAATATTCTACACGTTTACCAATTGTATTTCTTCGACTAAAGCCAAGTGTGACAAGTCAAACTACTCTTAGCAAAAACTATGCATTTTCAACTGTGTTTTGCTTAAGATATGGCCTTTTATAGAAAAAACATCTACACCAATGAAAACACACAAAAGTTTTGGAAGGAATTTGCAACTTTTATATACTGCCAAATCAACTCATCTTCAAAGACAACTTCTACTTAAGTCTTAATCTGCTGATAAGTTTCCAAATGTCCCTCATACTCTGAGATTTAACCAAATGAGGAGGAAAGGCAGGGAAAGCTAAAGCAATAGACAGTGTTCTGTTTGTGCTCCGTGAGACTAACAGAGTACATAAAAGCCTAGAATCCACTCCATGGAAAGTTTTTGTATAGGAGAAAAAACAAATAGATTTTAAATCTTACAAGAATGAAGAATGTTATCAAAATTTTTTAAAGATTAAGTACTTGTCCTCCTCTCCATAAGCATAACACATGGTAAAGTACCAGTAGACTAATGTAACTGGAAAAAAAGCAGAAGACAGTTGGCAGTTTCTTGTGATTTAGTATAGCAAGGCCTTATATTTCTGTTTTCCCAGGTCTAATCCATATTCCTCAGTAGCGCTGTCCATCAATCCCTCTTCCACTCAGTGAGTGACTTCGGAGAGTACAAAAATGGTTTTTAAAACTTCTTCCCCAAAAACACATTGTCAGAATAACTGTACTCTTATGGCTAAAATGGGACTGCTAAAAAAGAATTAGAAGGACAAATGCTTGGCTTACTGGCTTGTTGGTCTCAAATTAAAGTAATGGCAATTAAAATAGTGTTTTATAATCTAAAGACACTAAGCTTAGAGCTCTTTCATAATCAGCAAGGAGGAGTTTAAAGTCTGCTGCTTGGCTTTGATCAAGAAATATTTTAACAGTTGCACTATTTAATGTAGAATGAATATGGTATATATAGGTAATTTAGTACGTATATGGTAAAAGCACTTTATTACCTACTGTGTATTGTTAAGTTACCCGTTTTGACATTCAAACATCAAAACACTTCTGGAAGCTGAAACTAAGGTTTTTGGCCTCAAAACTGCCTTCTGACATGACTACCGCATTCCAGTGCTATCTCCTTTAGTAATATAAATCTCTATTTGGTATATCCACAAGTATGGAGGGAAACAGCTTTTCATTTTATGGAAGAGACACTCCAACAGATTTGCAGGGCTTCTTTTGTATTTTATCTGTACTTCCAAAACAGATGTTCCTTAAACACAAAGCACTTGATTCTGTAAGCTATTCAAGTTTATCTTCTCATTCCATCTAATTTGATGAAGAAAAAAGTGGAGATTTTAAAAGCCAAATTATGACCTTTAATTTATACCTGCAAAACCCTAAATCTCAGAAGTTTACTTAGTTGCTGCCAGAGGAAAAATGTAGCTCTTTGGGTGGAAAAAAAAAGGGAAAAGCAAAAAAGTTATGTTAGCATTCGTAAGACTGATTAAGTTCACACCGCTTTGTCATAGCGCTGTAATGGTAAGGAAAGGAAGGAGTTTGCCCTTCATAGTGAACGTGACTCACTACAAAAAAAGAATGAGACCAGGCCATCTATATATGGTCACTTTTCCAATCATAAATGCACCAGATTAACTGTAAAATAATTTGCAGCTCCTTCCAGAATTAAGACAAACCAGCTCATGATTCCTGCAGCTGGCATCTGCAACATCCATACAGACTTTTCAAAGTCACTTAAATATAGCAATCAGCTTGTCAGCCTAGAAAGGCGTAAGTATTAGTGGCTCTCCAGGCAATTCTAGCATCAAGGATCACAAACAGCTTAGCATACAAGGCACATTCATGTTCACAGAGGTATGTTAATAAAGCATTCTAGCAATGCTGAGTATTACAACAGTTGACCCTAGTTCACTCCGAACTTGAAAGAGTTTCTAATTCCTCCTGCAGCAGTGTTTTTACTATTTAGTCTACAAAAGACCATTCTCTGTCATTGAAGCAACTGACTTGGAACCAAACACACTGATCCTAATTTAAAAAAAAAAAAAAAAATTAAAAATATACATATACACACACATACACATATTCCTTTTAGCGCAAGACACAAATAAGAACTTCTTACCTTGCTAGACCATTTCCGGGCTTCATCATGCAACTGCCTAGCAGCCATCATCATGGGCTGATTAATAGCTTCTCCTGCTTTCTGCTCTGGGAACTCTTCATCCTTTTCTTCAGGTGGTGGTGGTCTGGGTGGGGGAACCTCACCTTCCGGAAGTGGTGGTTTTGGAGGAGCAAGCTCATCCGTCAGCTAAGAAAGGGAAAAACCTTACCCAGTGCAATGAAATAGTACACACAAGTAAAAGATGGGGTCACAGCAAGACATGATTGCATGAGCCTGATAATGCCTTTTCCCAGTTTTTCCACGTGGTCTGTGTGAAATAGCATGTTTTAATCTCTTCTTTTGAAAGCTGGATTGGTATTTTTTTAGACTTAAGGCTACTTGTATGCATGGCTGGCCAGACAATGCATTTTATTTCTAAGGAATAAAAATATACTCAAGTAATTTGAGTATGCAATCCGCACGTTGTCAGTGACAACTGGGTATTGTATTACAAACTACGCTGCACTCACATGAAGCTGCTCAAGGTCAGGAGGAGGAGGGGGAAAATCTGGTTCCTGAGGCTGGAAGGCTTCTCTGACTTTGGCCACAGCTCCCAAAATTCTGTATCCAGAATCCAAGAAACTCTTCTGCAAACCTGAACAAAAATCACATTATCTGTTTAATAGCATTCTGCAATATTTAGAATGCAACACTACCCCAAAAAATTACTTCTATAACATACTGTGCCAAGTACACATATATACGTAAAAAACCTGATGTTCAAAAACTACCAAAATGTTTACAGTGGATTTACATGTTTGAAATGTTACTGTCAAATGCAACATGCATAAAATAGAGCTGGGCTGAGTAACAGTCACTATCAATAGCCAAAGTAATTTCCAGTATTTTGCAATAAAAGAAATTAGATCATATTTCCTTATACAAAGTAGTACTGCTGATAACTGATGACAAATACTACTCCTAAAGATTATGAAATCACGTGATCAACTAGAACGCTGAATCCTTTTCCCTTGAATATGCCTGAAGTCTTTGACTGCATTTTAAAAGAGCAAGATTCAGCAGTTAGTGGCGTGACCCTGATTTTACCATTCTGTGATTTAAGTGTACACAAAATCTGCATACAGCTACACAAGGCCAAATAATGACTATGGCACATGATTTTTAGCCATTAAAAAACACATTTGAAATCAGCCTACTGAATCCTTACCAGGATCAGAAATGTTTCCTGCCACAGCCTTCGCATCCATTACCATCGGCGATATAGTTTTGCTTAGCTCATCAGAGGCTGCTTTAACAGCCTCACGGAATTTAGGGTCTTCTGAATTTTCAACCTCTCGTTTTGCTACCAGTAGAATGCGGTTTGCTCGTCTAGCAATGCTGGTGGCACCAGCTACCAGCATCTGAGGTTGAATATTGGCCATCGCAACTTTACATTTATCAAGATCTTTCTTAATAGCCTCTTCTGATGCATCCAACAGAGATTTAGTATCAATGGCTTCATCCACCAACCCTAGAATAAAAGTCAAACACATCAATATTCTGGTTTCATCCGTGGAACAGGATATTTGGTATTCCAGAGACTGTTCACAACCAGAAAAGTATTTCCAGACTGGGGATGGGGAGGGGCAGAAGAGAGTATGGAAATCAGACCACACATATTACTGCAGTTTTACTTCTGATTCTGTGGTACCTCTATCACAGTAACTATGGCCAGGCTTGCTCCCACCAATAGCATCCCAATCTCTTACTCATCTATCATGGAACATTGTTTGAATCAACAACTGGCTTACACAGTACACGCAGCAGAGCTTCCTTCCTCCTACTAAATTTCTTTAAGCATATTCAGCACTTTTTGTACCTCTCCCATTCGTTCAAAAAGAAATATCCCTCTGGTTGTGCTTTTACTTAAGAATGATATATAGTGACAAGGCAGTAAGGTTTAAAATGCCCAATATTTAATTACGGGGATGGAGAAGGAAGCAGTATACAGTCAGAAGATTAGAAGACCAGTGCAAAGGATCTGCACTTTGAAAGGACTGAAACATTAAAATGTTTCAGCAAGATTCAGTAGGTCAGTAGCTCTGTTTTATTCACTGCTTTCATCAAGCTGTTACATCATTTTGAACATATTTTCTTGCCCCCATTTAATTATTTGTCCTCATTCAACATGCCAAGATTATGTAGAAAAAAAAACCCTCAAGTTGCTGCAGGGATACACTGCTAGAATAGCAAAGGCAACAAAAACTAAAGGTATTCTGGTTTTTCCACAAAAGAACTAAAGCCGAATTTGCTTCCCTGCAGCTCAAAATTAACACCTATGAAACCAGGTATTTTATTATGCTGTAACATATACCTATTTCTGGAATCAGAGAGCACATTCCCACTTCTCTTTATTTATTTTTAATAAGTCTTTACTCTTACACATATTTCATCAATCCAAACAGAATAGGGAAAAAACAATCTATACCAGCTAGTTAGCTACAAGTGTAGTCTTGAACAAAATATCTTATTTTACCTGTCATTTTTTCTACATTATCAATCCATTGGTTTTTCATGGTCTCAAAATGTTCATAAGCAGCTTGGTTTCCAGGATTTCTCAGTAGGATACGAGCAGCTGATACTACCTGCCAATGGAAAACATTTTTAATTACGGAAGTATCAGTATATAACATCATCACACATATTCCCGAAAATACATTTCTTTTTCAGGACTGGATGTGTAGCTCCTTATTTGGTATACTAGTTCATTAATTCTAGTTCCACATCTAGCTGCCTTAAGATTTACAATGCTTCTGGAATTTGTTGACACAAATACTTTTTTCTGGAACTTCAATTACATGCTTATATATCAAAAAGTGTTTAGAATTTTAAAACACTCGTGGAAAGCACTAAGTTCATTAAAGAGTATTTTTTCCACTTACATATTTTACTAAGTCTCAAAGTAATTTTGGTTCAAGGATAAGTCACTAACGCTTCCGTCAAAAAGCTGAAGAGCAAGACATGTAATTGAATCAGTTTGTTCTACTTTGTATCATAGAGACAAATATTTGCCATTCTCCTTTTAAGAGTGTCAGCACTATGTTGCTTGCTGGTATTAACGTCCTTCTCTGATAGCAGAGGCATAAAGAAAATTCCACAGAAGTAGTTCCCAACCTTTTAATAGCCCTTCGAGACAAAGGAAGCAAACCTGCGGGGTAAGTTCCCTCGCTGATTTCACTGTTGCTTGAATGCCCTCCACAGTAGTTTTATTTGCAGTTCCAACAGCAGCTGCTTTTTCTGCTGTAGCTCCCAGTCTAGCAGCATGGTTTTCAAAGTTTGCTGCTCTTTCATCAAACACCTATTTGTCAGAAGAGAAAAAAACACATTAAAAAGCATAACTTCTCTAAAAGAATACATAACTTCTTCAAAGTGCCAAATACCAGAGACATTTTCCTAACATCCAAATTTAATGCATCTCCTGAGAGGATGCAATAGGACACAAAAGCTTTGAAGCTATTTATTTTTAATCTTTACATTACTCAACTCTTCTTAACTCATCTGGGCAACAGAGGGTACTACCACACTTCATAGCTCTGATGTATTAAGTACAATGATTCCTGATGACTGCTGCTCTAACAAATACTGTCTTAAAGCTATTTCAGCTCATAGACATTAATCTTCAAACCCACAAACCAGAAGTTACTACATTTGGAACATAAATATGGGGTTTTAACCTAAAAACAGAAGCGTCACATTGGGGGGGGAAAAAAAAAAAAAAAAATCCCTCCTTCCACAGTCCTTAGTTACTTAAGGCACAGAATACTTTGACAAAAAGCTATCCTGTCACAAAGCTAAATTCCCCAAGGCCTTGGGAATCATTCTGATCACATTCAAATCAACTAGCCAGAGCTGCCAGTCACAGTTTCAGACACTTCACATGCAGCAAGTAGCTTTGAAGTACAGCAAACCTTCTCCAGCAAAAGAACAGGTTAAATCTGTTGATCAATCTTAGCATGGATTCGACTATTTTGAACAGCTTACATAGTGCTGAGATATACAATCCACTAACTAATGCGTCAGTGGTTTTTGCACAAGAATTTTTAATGTGCTGAAGGCAAAGTGGTACAAACATCACAGGGAGAAATCTTTGCCAGTTACTAAAGTCAGGGACAATATAGTTTCCAGGCATATACAGCACAATTTGCAAACTCCAAGGGTCCAGAGAAATTTGCACGACAATCATTATGCTGTCAGAATTAATAAGCATGTATCACAAGCCTGAGGAAAAAAATACTGATTCAGTTTTCAAAATACCTATTTAGTTAGAAATAAAAAATAACTGAAACTTCACATGGGGAAAAGACCACCTGGGTATACTTGCCTCATCTCTGTTGGGAGCATCAGAAGGAGCAGTGGCTGCTACCGCTAACAATTTAATAGGAGTTGTGGTGTCGCTAAAAACATCAGAAACCTCTTGGGTCATGGCCTCTTGCATCCGTGCTTTAAGATCCTTAAAAACAAAAAAAAAAAAAAAAGGACACATGATACAGGAATATTAAGTTTGTAGGGTTCAAATCCATTTTTTTTAAAAAGCACCCAGTACAATGGCAGCCATTAAGATAAAATTATCTTAAAAGTATGATCAATCAATCACTTTTTAGATAATTTGAAATACCAGAAGCTGACATACCACTCCTTGAAGCAGCATCAGAAGCTATGAACAGCAGGATTCGAAACCTTGCCCCTCAAATTTGCAATGCTAGCATGCTATTTTCTTTTAAAATGAGACTTTGTTCTTACTTCTAAATGGTTCATTTGGAATTAATTACTACAGCATGCTATCAAGGGCTTTGTAGAAAGTTTGCTTTCAGCTAAACCAACAGGTTTTTTTGCTGCAATTTTTCAAATTTTATTGATGCCTCCCACACACAAGCACTTTATCAGAGGAGTGCAAATACTTCAGCATATCATACATTTCACTGCACAAGAATGGATTTTTACCTTCAGTGAGTCCTGAAGCTGAGCAGCAATTGCCCTGGCCTGAGGAGATTCTCCCTCCCCTCTTGCTGCGAGGTCAGCTAGCTGAGCAGCCAGCTGGTCTACACGGTCACATTTGGCAAGCAGGTCTTGACGATAAGGTCCCATCATGACGTTAGCTAAACGACGACCTTCTGCAACCAGACCCCGAATTGCCGCCTGGCCTACAGAGGAAGCAGTCACATTGCATTAACTTACAGTGGAACAAAAAACAAAAGCACAAGTCAGATGCACCATGAAGTAAATGACATTTCAGAATTCTTGGGTTTTTAAGAACACCTTTCTAGGCAGTGGAAAGGATCTTCTGCAGTTTATCATTAAGCAATAGCACTTCAAACTCATAGAGGAATTCAATTCACACAAGATTATTTTTGCTTATTATAGCAACTCTGGACAGACATGCATCCTTTTTTACTAGGGTGGCCTGCCATTAACAGGAATGTCAATGCATTACAGCTGTCAGGTATTCCTACATAACTTATCTGTTGACTCCAACAGAAAGCACTTTCAAATTCCAGGTGCTGCAATTAATCTTCATATCATTATACGTAATTAGAAGATGAGCAGGGAGAAAAGCCAAATAGAAAACAAATGAAAAAGCAAAATATCCTCTTCCAGGATTCCAGAAATCATGGGTAAGAAGCATCAAGTGTCCAGGATGGGCGGAGGAGGGGGGGACCCTTATAAAGCCTCTACAGTGTGTTGAAAGTTTCTCTGTAAAAAACCACCTATTTTTAGTGTGGGTGATTTCCTTCACTCACTTACAAAAGCTTCCTGTTCTTTCACAAGAATATGCTCCTCAATACAATAGTACTCTTTTTTTAAAAAGAGGTCATCATATATTAAGTTCTTTAAAGACCTACTGCAGAATCATTTTAAGCTAAGACTAATACACAAGTAATCCAATTTCATGATCAAGCTGAAAACTACTTAGAAGGAAGTCATCACAGGACCTGGCTACCCAAGAAACTCTCAGTACTGCTACCATCATTTTAGAAAGCTTATTAACATAGCTAAGGTCAGTGCTGTTGGACTGCCCCAAGATTTTTTTTTTATTTATTGTTTTGCATAAGCCAAGTGCAGCCAAGCAAGTACACTTCACATACCAGTTCAGTATTTCAATGCATCTTGCCTGGTTTTTATCTGCCAATTACAACTACTTCAAGCCATCACTTAACTAGGATAATTCATAATATGACTGCATGTAAATATTTGTAGCAGCTAACACCACTGAAGTGGCTCGTGTGTTTATAAAATAAAATACACATTCTGCCTCATTACGTAGAAATTCAGCCTGTGTTGAAGCACTACACTGGGATAACTGCAAATACACAGAGTTATTTGTGACACGATCATTACTACTGCAGAGAACACTGAAGTATTTTCACGTTATCACAGCACTGAAAATACCAGGCCAAACTCCACCAGAAGTGCTGTCCAGACTGAAGAGAGCACATATCTGATTCTATATTCTTAATATACCTTTCTATAAGCAGCCTGCCAAGGGTCAATGCAAGTGAGAGACATTTAAATGAAAAAATTGAACTATGACATCATGTTAGTAGAATTTTTCTTCATTACAATAGAAACATTAAAGTTATGAGACATGCAACATCTTGCATCTCTACATAAATTTGTTTTATCTATTACTACAAGAAGTGATTAAATTCTGTAGTATGTATCCAGTTCCTTCAGCAAGCTTTCAGTATGTATGCAAGCCTTTTGATTAACTATGCACTTGCAGACTTCAAGTAGGATTTAAGCTACCTTTGTTTCTTTTTTATTAGAATTAAAAAAGAATAAGTTTAGGTTTTGTGCCTCTTTAAGCCAACCAGCACACAGGTTACTATGTTCAAGAGAAAAAATCAAAAATCAGGAAGGTTTTCAGCAACTGCCAAAACATCTCACGAGACTCATCTACCACCATGTCTTGGTCATCTCATTCTGTATGCAATTTGCTCAATAGGAAGTGTTTTAAAACATGGAACTCCACCGTTCTGTTTAAAATGTTGCATATAAATTTGCACTTCACACGTGTCCAAGCTATCAACAACACTAAATCTCTAATTCAAGGATCTGTCATTCGTTATTCACACAACAGAATTTATCTTGACAGACAAGGAAAAGTGTGAGAAAGAGGTATTAGAGGTCTGCAGTTATACTACTTCTCATAAGGCAAGTTTCCATCCGTCATTATCAGTTGCACTGCTCAGACTTAACTGCACTAGTCAGACTTAATTGCTATGGAAAAAAGTACAGAATCCAGCTTTCAAGCTTCATCAACCTACTTGCATAGCATCAGAAGCAGCTAAACAAGAAATTTCAGAAATGGTTTACAATAAGCTCTCGGTAGAGCTGCTCCTGAACCATAATTACATGCCTGCTGATAGCATGCTTGGATTCTCAGATCACCTTTCTGTTTAAGTCGCATTCTCCTCAGATAACCCAGAAACTATACAAGAATTGACATTTTTAGGTCAGACTTATGAGTGTTTTTCTCTTCTCTGAAAGACTTAATTACTCAATTTCCTGGAGTAAGTATAAATTCAAATTTGAGATACTTGATTTGGATGATAATAAGAGCAAGGAGCAGTCAAAAGTTTGTCTGTTCAATTCACCAAAGTTGTTCTGTCCAGAAGACAAAGAGAATCACGAGCCAGCTGGATTCAATAATATTGCAGCCAGGACTTGGCTATAAACCTCCAGCCACAAACACTCTCCACGTCAGTGAAGAGATTCCACACATCCCTAGCATCCCAGGAGCAGTAGTTTCAGTCATAAAAATTACTGGCAAGTTTAACCATAAAACTGTGGGGGGAAGAGCACACAGAAACACTTACCTACTCCCCGATCAGCAACTGTAGGATTGTCTATCCACCTTTGAGCTTGCTCAATCTTGCCCTCCAAATGGACAGCTGCTTTAACTGGCCTAGTATTTGCTACAGCTTTGTTTGTTTTGGTCTGTAAATTCTGAAGCGATGTAGCGATTTGCTTAGCCAATGCACGGGCCTCAGGAGAGTCACCTTTCCCACTATGGATTTAAAAAGTACGGTCATATAAAGATCATTCACAGCTAGTCCCAAATTCAGCAGGAAGACACAATGAGAGGTACTTATAAGGTTAAAGTTGACACTTGAGTCTCAGAACAAATAATGTAGATCTGTCATTCATAAATCCTCACCTCACACTTCCCTGCAGTGGCACCTGGATATTACCTATGTTCAATACAGCACTGAGGTGGGGGAAGGCACGGTACTGCCATTGATAACACTGAGGTATGTCTTGATTTCTCATACTCGTGGCTGTCTTATGAGCAACTGCAATAATGCCACACAGATTACAAGCAGAAAAGTAAACAGCAACAGGCCCAAGGCTAGATGTAAATTTGAAAAGAGGTAGCACATTAAGACCTGCAGCAGCTAAATCTCAAGAAAAACTTGATTTAAAAAGTGTCTAACTAATGAAGAAAGAAAAATGTTTATCTCCACACTAAAACTGGCCATAGATGAAGGTCACAGTTTACAGAACACTTGTTTCTCCACTTCCATTTTCAAGCATTCTTTTTGCAAAACTGATATAGAAATATCATTTGCAGCTGAATCGTGAACCCAAGGTGTAACAGGGTTTTCTCAAAGTCCTTTATATAGTTTGCAGTTACAGCTTAGAATTGACACTGATTGAAGTGCTAGATATTCCACCTTGCTATTTAGTAAACTGCTTAGCAAAAAGCAGTGATGACATTTGTCTGTATAAACAAACTTAATTTTCACATTATCTCCTTCCTTTGAAGTGCTTTGACAGTACAAAGGAGCTCACTTTTGGCTTTGGTTTGCCTGTCAAATATTGCAGAGGCACTAGAAAGAAAATATTTAAATCTTTTCTAGGTAATATAACTCTAGTTACTTTGGGGGCGAGGGGGGGGGGGAAGTTGGGGCTTTGGAATAGAAATCATTAGACTGAAGCACTAAAAAGGATATCATCTTTTTAAAACTAAATTTTTCAAAGGATATTAAAAAGTTAGCCTCCCTCCACCCAGGACCTGAAGAATTCTTCGTATTCAATTTTTACTAAATGCAGGATAGAAACTCAGAAGTATAAGATGTTAATTACCAGTTCTTAGAAGAAAATATATTCCCCAATTAATCATCAATATTATGATTTTGCTCAGCACTTTGAACTGCAAATGAAAATTACACACATAAATTAATGGTGATAAAACTAATACATACTGTCGTCGCAGATCCGACAGCTTAGCCGTCAAAGCAGAGATTTCCCCCAAAGAACGAAGGATATCATCTCTTTCCTTCGGCTCCTCACATAATTCTGCAACTTTCCTTGCTTCAGCCATAATTCCCCGAATATGTTCTTCTCCTTCACTGCCCCCATTAGGATCTGCAAGCCAATTCTTATAGAAAAGTTGTGCATGAGTGAAGCTAAACAATATAATTATTTCTATAGATATTTTTAAACAAAGAAGAAATAGCAATACATCTTTCAAAACTTTATGTAACAGAGAATACTTTTCAAAAGCAATTTCTGTTTATTAGATACCATGAAGCTGTTCTATTGTCTCATAGTTCTTCTGTTTTGAAAAAGGTGTCAAACTAGATGAAGTCTACCTAAAGATATCACATTCTCTCTCTCCCCAACATTTGCCAAGAGTATTCTCAGAAGAAATTTAACTAGTGGCTTAGAGATTCATGATCCAGCTTTCACAGGTAAATTCTCCAGTTTGAAACTCCTCTACTCTTTTCTTTAATAAGATCAGTTTATTATGTCCAAATTCAGGGTGTTTCCTCATGTTAACATCATAAACTTGACATTTTTAGCAATCTAAAAAAAAAACAATTTAAAAAAGGGTCATAAGCTGTAGCAAAACTCACAGCTCCCTGTAAATTACTGAATGTAAGATTTTTCTTTGTAAAAGCAAGTATCCCCTACATGTTTTCCCTAACAAGTGTGTTGTGTTTGCAAACAGCTACAATTGTTCAGTATAACAGCTCTAACAGCAGTAATATAACCATGTTCTGAAGTATTTATTAAATCATTAGTGGTACCTGAGCAGCATCAATCTTCTTAGCAATTGCCTGCTTGGAGTTTGTCATGGCCTCCAGTTTGCGGGCTGCATTCTCCACTTTTGCAGTGAGCAAATCCAGACCTTGTGACACCTGCTGCGCCTTCTGCATTGCCATGGGGGTAGCCCCCTGTCCTCTGCCCAAGACAGAAAGATCATCACAGATTCAGCTCAGGATTGAACAAAGCTCTTTTCTAATGAAGAGGCAACAAAAACTGTTTATAAGCATTTCAGCAATTATTGCAAGAGATACAGTATTTAATCAGGTTGGGGTTTTTTTTTCCCTAGGAAAACAAAAATAACTGGAGGAACACCATAACAAGAAGAGTTTAAAACTAAGAGTGTATTTTCCTCTTTCCAGAATTTGATATTTAGCATCCTCAGAAGAATGAACATTTTTTAAGTGTCACAAAGTAAGGTTATTTCAGGATATAGTTCCATTGAAGTATCCAGGGCGAGGCCTGTTATCTTCTTATTTATAGATTGCTGCAAGTCGGTCAGAACCTGCAGAACTTACATCTCACCATACCTAAGTGAGGACAGCAAGTCTGCAAGTGAAAATAAGATGTCTTGGTCACTTCAGTTATAGGCTATGGTAAGACTTCTTAAAATGGCGAAAAAGATGCTAGCAGTACAAATTTACAGGACTGTAGAAAACAATTCGCAGCACTATCACTATTTGTTCAAATGCTTAAGAGTTTAGAAGTTGTACAGAAAGATTACTTCAAGAATACATGCCCGATAACATTAGTTTTGCATAAGAAATCTCACACTTCATTCCAAAATAACCTGACCATTGGAAAGCTTTTCAAGCATGTTAACTTTATCAAACTACTAACTTTAAAAAGACCACAGTAAGTGGAAGGATGACAAGCATGCTACCTGAGTTGCTAAGGTGTATTTACAAGGCCAGGCCAGAGTCTCAAGAAATGTTTCTTTACACCTTATTTCTCACAGGCTGAGTTGAAGTAATTTATCTATTAAGATAGCACATAAATTAACTGATTTGTTAGTAAATCTTAGTCCCGTCTCTTCTTCCATCTCAAAAAATTTCAAACAATACAAAGCTGACAGCAGCCACTGCTTTACAGGAAAAGTGTGAGTTTAGCCTCATTTCTAACGCTCTGTGCAAAAATCTCTTGCACCCTCTCAGGCCAATCAACTGGAAACCCAAGTGAAGATAAACCAAAACCAGCTTCGCATCCACTACCACTATTACAGCTAGTATACATCACTTCTTTAATGATAATATAAGCGGTAATTCTGAATTTTTGCCTTCTAGTCTTTGTATAGCAAATTAATAAGTCTTCATGGAAATAAGTTATAGAACTATTCCAAGCTTGTGTACATATTATGGCAACACTTCAGAGCCTGGCAGTCTATGGATTTAAAGTGATGGTAGGCAATTTGTTCTTAAGGTAACTCAAAACACAGCTCTCCAAATAATTTGCATTTGCTCACTTCCTGCACTTCACTAGGACCTCAAGTCTGAAGAGGCACTTATTCTACCTAAAAGCACTTTTTTAGTTTTCTTTTTTTTCTTTTTTAATAAGAAACTCCTAACTTGCATTGCTCTTTCTGGCAATTTGAAAGACACATTAACATTTAGGAGAAAAATATTATACCACAAAACCAGTATCTGTATCCCCAACAGACTGCAATTAACAGCTTTCTGGGGCTTCCAGGTGAGGTATTTTTGGAGGGTGTGGAGGAGTATTACAACAAAATAAATACACCAATGTTAGAGCACTCTAGCTTAAAGACTACCTTGATAAGCAGCTGAAAAATTCCTTATACGCAAAGGAAACTGGGTTATAGTGTCCAAACTACATGGAATAGTTATTTCTTAGCTCATCGTCTTTATGCCTTCACAAAGGAATATCATACTTCCTACTCCCTGGCAAAACCACAAAAGGCCATAGTACCTAACATACATACATACACACACACACATATATATACATACATATATAAATGTATGTTATAACATAACAAAAACATATGGCAAATTTTAAAACACTCATCTGCTACCTAAAACCAAAACTCCTTAAATTCAAAACACCATTATGAAAGAATACCTCTGAGGAGGCAGAAAACTGATAAAGGGCTCTGCTTATATAAAACTCTGTGCAACAAATGCACATGAAGTTCAGCAGAAACTATCAGTGGCTGATAAACAACTTCAACAACTATTTATTGTGGTCTAACATCCCAACAAACACCTAAAAACTAGAATATTCATGTATCTTACAGTCACTGGAGAATATCCTCTTCGGAGAGTAGACTTAACAGTAGAGTTTAAAATTTCATTTCTTTCTAATTTGGAGGAAGAGATTGTGTGTTTGATATTAAACAAACTCCAAATTATCTACCTGAGCAATTTTGCTCATCATGTTATATGATTTCACATATTAAAACATATCATTCTTATCAGAAGAGATTGAAGTAAAAAAGGCAAAATACAGCTACAGGCCAGCTCTCCTACAGGTTAGGAAATGACAACTGCAAGGTCAGAAAAACTGTTCTAATAAGTACTGGAAAATTGTCCATTAAAAGTAAAATATTTACCTAGCTCGGAGGTCAGCCAGTTGATCAGTCATCTGCCCCAGCGTTTTGCATGTTCCCAGAATCTCTCTGCGTTCTTTGCCTGCACACAGTTCTCCTGCTTTTCCAGCTTCATCAAGGATCTGCCTTATTGCTTGCTCACCAGCATCCCCTAAGATGCAGCGTCAGTTAGTAAAACAAACAAAACATTCCTTGACATGTATGAGTAAACTGCTAGTCTCATCATGTCCCACCACATTAACTGCATTCAGTTCAGCCTGAAAATATATTTGGCAAAAACCATCAGATATACACCAAATGTGATCATTATAATGGGGCAGTATTTCTGAAACAATATAGCATAGCCTTAATGTGCATCACCTGCCATGTATTTCAAGTCACTCAATCATTATATTATCATAGCTTAATTTCTAGAAATATTTCATTTATAGAATCTCTAATTCAGGCTGAGAAGGCAAAGAGCAACATGACAAGATTAATGTAGCCTTAACTTCAGCCAGTTGCAAATCTCACTTGATCTTGGCTAAAGAAGATGCAAGAACAACATTCCTTTTACTTGCAACCCACTCTGATCCCATCCTCCAGCACTATGAATAGTGGAGGTGCCAGCATCCATAATGTACTGGTTCTTCCATGAAACTGTAATAATGAAATTGGGCCAAAGAAGTCCTACCAGAAGGAACATTCAAATGACAAGCATATTATGAGGTTAGTCTAAAGTAACACGTCCGGTAAAATCTGATTTGCAGTAAGTTCTACAATTACCTTTGCATTTCTCCTTAGCTAATGAATTTTTAATCGTTTATTTCATTAATTGTCAGTGTCAATGCCAGAAGACTTTGAAAATAACTTTAAGGCTTCTGGAATTCAGTGTGGCAAGGGGAATGAGGTCAGAAGTTGAATAAGCAGCAGCTCCACAGATAACAACAATTCACTCCCAACTTCTACAACTGTATTATTTTGGCCTCAGTTTCAGAGGAAGTCTTTCAGATAAGGCTTTCAAGGTCCAAACGGAACAGGCCTCTACCTGGTTTTATTTGCTTTAAAGACATATCGAAAGATAAGTAATGGAGACTGCAGTTACAGTAATCATGGCAGCTTTTCATGTTAAAAATTTTCTATTAAGACTAAAGAAAAATGGTTAAAGATTACTGTTAGAAAAATCTGAAGTTATACAAATTTGAAAATACAGAAGGAAGGATTTTAAGTAGTAGCAATTACTGCAGTTAAGTACCACTCAATGCAATTTATGGGGTTTTAGTTTTACTAGTGGAACGCAAAAAAAAACCCATATATGTTATGCAGAGTATATTATTGGGACAACTTAAAAGCAGCAAAGCTTTCCCTATCATTAGACACAATTTGTTCAATCTCCAGTATCTAAAGAAATTAATAAATACAGCTTTCTTCAGAGTGATCCACTATGTATGGGTTATAAATGCTTAAAGGCAATTTTGTCTTAAAGAACAGAATCAGACATCTAAAAATCAAGATACTTCATGCTGGTTTGGGTTTTTTGGGTTGGTTTATTTTTTGCTTTTGCTTGGTTGGTTTTTTGTTTGTGTTGGTTTTGTTGTTTTTTTTTTTTTTATATATATATATATTACCTGGAGGTGCATTTGGATCTCTCAGCCAACCTTTTGCCTGGTTCATCTTTGAATCTATTAAGGCTAAAGCTCTTTTCATGGCTTCAGTGTCCTTTACAAAAGAGAAACCACCAAAATGATTCTCAAAAAAAATCAAAGCACAAATAGCCAACACAGCCAAAGCAGACAGAAGTTTTATAAAGCACAGTCTACTTACAGAAACACATCCATATAAGCAGATCAAAACCCATTTTCAAACCATAGCAGGTCATAATCACTTCTTTCCAATTAAGACAGACATTTTCATTTCACTCAAAATGCAGAAAAGATGCATGCAAGTTTAGTGATTTTTCTATTCCTTTATTTACCAGTGTTTTAATTTCTACAGACCTCTAATAAGCACACATCTTGGAGTTAGTTCCACTTCTTTCCTTAATGTACATCAGGATATGTAGAAAAGTTGTAACAATGAGATTAGAGTCAACCTTTCAAAAACCGAAGTCGGCCAGGGAATTTTACTACTTACTTCAGTGTAAGAAGCTGCATATCAGCATTTTTCACCTGCTCTGCTGCTTAAAGTCAAACAGCTGCTGTTTGCAGAAAAATAAGACTGCCAGCTAATTCCTGGAATTCTCAAACGTTAAGTTTAATGTCTTCGGAATCTTAAACACATGTATTCACATGTTGTTGTTTTCAACTCATAAATTCTCTGCCAGGAGCATCAGCAAAGCTGCTTCTTTGACTATTACGCTGCTATTATCCAACATCTCTGACTAAAGGAGATAAAACCATCCAGTTCTCATTTCTCTGCATAATTGTTCATGTGTCATTTCTCCACTAGAGGCCAGAAGTTTTCTATCTTATGCAAATGGAATGACAGTGAAAAGAGTAACAACTACCTTAAGTAAAAACTTGGGAAAAAGCCAAAATAGCTTTTTATTACACATGCCATGGAAATAATTTGAAATGCATCTAACATCCCATAGTTAGCATACAGATGATGAAAAGAAGTCTGGCTGTTGCGCTATTAACTGAATTGGACTGTCCGTGTCCAACTTATGAAAAGGAGCCTACTACCATCAACGATCGGTGTCTGCTACAGCATGTGATATTCTGACAGCACTGAAGAACTGCCACGTTTTTGTGGAGCTGTTCATTCTGCATGCTTAGTCTCAAAGACACATCACTGTAAACATTTTGGCATTTAAGCCTGTTTTATTCAGGCATGTTGGTCTGTCAGCTATTCCTAAGGTCCTACAATAAAATTCAGCAACCAACTTTCTAAAAGGTCATGCAACACTCTGATGGATATTTTTAAGGGCAATTGAATCCCAGTCTGAGACAGAGCACCAAAAGCAAAATAATTTTCACTTGGAAGGCCGTTTGTCAAATCTAGAAACAGTCTCAGAGCTTAGGTCAGGACTGTTTGAAAAAACTTCAAAAGGATAGGATATGAAGCTAGGGGTGGGGGGCAGGCACATTCTTCTAAAAGTCATCTTCTCTATAGCTTGATAATTGTGCATTTAATATATGACAAGAGACAAGTAAATAATCACTTAATTATTCCAATGTAGATAAAAGCCTTACTAGCTGTGAAGGTAGGTCTTAGTTTTTCGTTGTTTTATGTATAGGCTGAAGTTACTTTAGTTTGGAATGAATGGTCTACTGGAGGCCTGTCTACTCATAAATAACTTGAAACAAAGAATTAACTGAATTCTTAAAAAGGCAACAGATGTTGCTTAGTGTGTTGATGAGATGATAGGTGTGGGAAGGCTGAAGAAAAGAGTGTTGGGAAAACCATCTTCACCCCTCCCTTTATACTAATACAGGCTTTTGTGTTGTCTCAGTTGCCTGCAGAGTCGCAGTTTCAGCAAAATTACATAGCCTCTGAACCCAAAGTCTTAGATCAGGGGAGTAAATCAAGGGTATTTAACTTTCACACACTTTTTTTTTTGTAATTGCTAGCACTACCCAAGCAATAACAGGATCAATCTTCCTAGCATACAAAGGCTAAAAAACTACTGCTCTGCTCTACTAAATCTTGCTATCCTGTGTGGCTCTGCACTCATGTTTGCAAAATACTGGTCCCTCTTCCTATTAAAAGAAAAAAAAAAAAAAATCTGGTGAAATTCTAGTGTAGCAGTCAAAGTGTTCCAGGACAACTGCTCTTAAAGAGCAGATTTCCCATCTTCACAGCTCAAACAGCCACAGCAAGGAAACCCTCTTAGCTTTAGCCCCATATGGAGTTTTCATTGCAATGGGACAAGTAATTTTTAAATAGGAAATTAGAACACATCCTTAACTAGGTTTGTTGGTACAGCACTTCTGTTTCTGTCACAGATGTGTCTGTTGTCAGATACTTAGCAAGAGTCAAAGATGTAGTAATCCTGAAATGTCTGGACTTATCCACCAATTCAGGCTGTTAAGCAAGAAGATAAAAGTAGAAATATTCAACTTAAACAAAACAAAGCAACTTGCTGAAGGTCCTAGTGCTTGAAAGTGTCTTGATATCCCTGATTTCTAGAGCTGTTTAAATGCCTTGTTCCTTTCTAAAGAGCTAAATACGTTTAAAATTTTACTCTTTGGGATTTGCCAGCAGAATATCAGTTGCAAGCAAGAAAAGAAAAATCCTACAGCTATCCTGCATAGTAACTTAATGTACAGTAGTTTTATCAGAAAAAAAAGGATTCTTTTCCTCCTCTCCCCACAGCTCCTTTGTTGGTGAAAGGCATTTCATGAAGAAAAGCAGCACTATCACCTTTTCAGAAGAGATAAACAACTATAAGTTAATAAACTTAACTAGGGCAACATTGTCTGAGGGCAAAAGAGCAAGTCAGTCGGCTTTTTGCAAGTCAGTTCATAAAGCAAATGAGCAGTTATTCAAGATACTTTTATGCATTACTTCTGCCACTACCAAGAATTTTAAGATTACTCATAGAGCAGATGGTATTGGCACTGCTTTGAAAAGGAGCAAAATAAATCCTACACAACTCCTTGTTGAATATAAAGCACAACCTCTGACTCAATGAAGTGGTCTAGTCTAGCGGTATTTGCATTTCATAACCAAAGAAGGGAATGTCGAAGGAAATATGCAAAGCCAGCTTTCTGGCAGAATAGATAGCTTAGTCACCACCCAGGGTTCAATCCTGCAAGATACTAGATACTTCTCAGCTTCCTACAACTTTTAACTCCCTCCAGTTCTGTGGAAATGGAGGATGTTTGACTTGAGTATTACTTCAAGTTTATTTAAAAATAAACACTAAGAACAAACAAGAGAAACTTAAACACCTCTGTAAAACGTAAAGTTCAAGGCAAAAAGGTACAAAGCTATGAATGGAAGAAATAAATATAGATTTTGTTCAAGATTTTGTCTGAGATCAGTATTTGCTCAGTATTTCAATTCTATATCAGCATACTATTTTTAAAAATAGGTGTTGGTGCAAGCAGAGATTATTGCAATTCAGTAACAGTAATGTGCACTTTAGAGTCTAGAAAGACCAACAAAACCATTTACAAAAAAGCCTACAGCTCTAGCTCCATACATTCATTCGTCTTCCACTATCTCTACATAGATTTTTATGATACTTCAATGTATAAACAATTAAAGATAGAATAATAAACATAAACTTCAACATCAACAGTAGCGTGTACCACACAGGTAAAAATTCAAGCCTGTGCATCCCAAAACACATCTTTCTTTGCTCCAGAAGAGCATGGGAAAAACCTGTCCCTTGACCATCAGGCACTTAATGCATACAACAGTAATCACAAGTAGAGTTCCTTCCTCTCCCTCTCAGAAAAATGATGAGTAAATCAGCCGTTAGATATATATGCAAATACAGGAAAAGGCCTGTAATATGTGGCCATTAGCAAACTAGTTCCTGCTTCTTCATCCCACTGGAGTTTTCACCTCAAATTCCTCGTCATAACTGGTTAATGCCCAGTGCTACAATTCCAAATTGTCAGTTTATCTTAGTCCAAAAACCAAAATACCTTTAAAAAGTTCTCAACTCAGAGCAGAATGACACTTCATGGATTATACTTGTCTACAGAACATATTTATGCATTACACATAACAATCAAGATTTTTCCATTTGGAAATACTGCTAATACTCCAACTATTTTTTTAATAAAATCCTTTATTAATCTGCCTCCCTAGAAAGAGAATTAAGAATTTCCTAAGGCTAAATTGCCAACTTTTTGCAAGTTTGTTTTTTTTTTTTACCACAAAAATTTCCAAATTTGTCGTGTAGAATAACACTGCCTTTGTATTTTGTAAAATACAGGAATGCTTACATCAAAAAATAAAACAGAATTGAAAAAATTCACATAGAAAATTGAAGTTTTAGGCCTAGACCTGAAGAACATGAACCATTTGAACTGAAGGAAGGCTGCTGGTGAAATAATACGGAATGGACAAAATTCCTGATTTAATAAATCTTTCTGGGCGTGTAGAAAGCTTGTTCCTGCATGACTGGACCCTTTATTTGTAGCTACAGAGACTAGAAACATAAATTAACACAAAAGCATTCAGCAAGAATGTGCGCTCAAGTCTTGGGCTAACTCTAATCAGACTCAGAAAGACAGTAAATGCGTTCAGCTTGCAGTTACCATTCTCTTAATGACAGCCAGTTCTACATACAGCTAGACAGAGATATTAAGATTCTTTTAAAACTTCCATGTGTGTATACATAAGTATGGTGTCACAGCTGGCGCACAAATAAGAAGTTGCACAGCACACAGTCTGCACACAGCACAAAATCCCACATACATGCTTTTTTTGGGTTTAGTACAAGGTAGAGGTGTACGGTGTGGAAGAAAGCTTACCTTCTAAAGGTGAGAAAAGGGTAAGAAAAAGGAAAACAAAAACAAAGATGCATAAAGTAGTCATAATAAGGAAGTGATAGTGACAAAATAACTCAAAAGGCAAACTAAGGGTCAAGTGCCAAACAATATAGGACAAAGTGATTTTAATGCCTAGACTACATCAATGTTAGATTTTCTGCAAGACCTCATTTGTTAACAAGTCTGGCTTCAGGTCTCAGTATTTTCTTGAAATATATTTAGTTACTTGTTACTTCTAGCACTAACCCTTAATAAAATCCCTTCAGCAATTTACTTCAAAGTACTTTAAAAAAAAAAAAGGCAGAAATTTCAGTTATGCAGTTACATTTATTTGTTAGCCCACAATAACCTTTTTGCAATTCTATCTGCTTTATGGTCTGCTACACATTTCAGTATCGTCACCGGATACCACTTAAGAGCATCACTTAATTCCAGGTAAGTGGTTGCAGTCACCTACACAGCTTAACTCTGAATTGTAAGGACCGAATACTGACTGTATGCCAGCTTCACAAACATCATACTTATCCAGAAAGGCTGTTCAATCTAACACTTATTTCTCTGAGACAAGGCAAACACTTGAAATTTACTCCCATGTTCAGACTAAAAATGAGGCAGAGGAAAAGGAGGAAGTGTTGTGAGGGATCCCCATAAATGGACTAAAACTTCTCAACTTCAGGCCTTTTGTATGAGGAATATGACAGCAATCTGTCTTTTCTAGTAGTATCTAGGAGAAAAATCTCAGGTAATCTCAGTTATGAATGCCTAGCTACAAGACCAAGTTTAATGTATAAAATTTTAGCTTTTCACCTAACTTTCCTCTGTCAAATACTGAGCTACCTTCAAATGCCACAACCCTTTAACTTAGCTTATTGAGAGAAAGCTAGCTTTGAAAGATACATTAATCATCTCTGAAGATGTTCTCTGACCTTGAAGAGATTATACAATGTGAGCACAAAGTGTCACAAAACTGACAGACAAATACATATTTCAACAGTCTCAAAAACAAGTTTAAAGTGTACAACATGTAGATAAAAACTAGACTTCTATATACAAATGTAGGTGCAAAACATACCTTGCTCGCCCAGGCATCTTCATCCCAGGAAGTGAGTTGTAATACACGGATTATTTCATTTATCTCAGCACTCATTTTTTCCACTGTGAAATTGCGATTTTTCAATGCCTCTTCTATTCCCTGGCTTTTAGAATTTTTCGTGGTTACAAAAATCTTCATAGCTGTGAAAATACCATAGATTAGAAAAAGGTACATGCAAGATAGAATCAATGCTCAGGGTAACCTATTGCATTAATGCAGAGGTAGTACATTTTATTTTGCATGGACCATTTTATCTCAGAGACTGTAGTATTAACAGAAGAAGCACAGTTATTTGCAATCAGTAAAGAAGCAATGTCAAGGCTGTTATTTTTAATAAACACAAGACATTGGAACTCCAGCTCAAAATAGAGAGGAATTCAAAGTTATATTAAAAATTAAAGCCAAAAATACCTGAAATAAGCACCGGCAATAGCTCCTTCACAGTATTCATGGAGTTTACCAGCATAACTCTATGTTCCTGATGAGTTAATTCCTGTTGTCTCTCATCAATCATTTTGGCCATCTTTGTCATTCCTAAAGATTAAAGTAATTGAACATAGTCATAAATAAAGAAATGTAATATTCAGTCTAATTTGCAACAGTTGAGCTTTCTAAACAAGAACAAAGATAATGAGTTATGACAACTATATTGAAGTTTTAAAACTTAATTTTTATATTAGCAGCTGTTACTTAAAACACATTCCAGATGCCTCAGAGAATCCACCAATTCAAAATCTAGCCACTATGGCTACATCAAAATTTAAGCTGATTTAAATTGGTGGTGTTGTAATCCCACTCTCTTTCTCTCCTACAGGGGACAAAACTGGAAGAAAGCTGAATAGTCTTTGACCGAATAACTCTTCTGCTGGTTAACATCTTCAGCACCTTAATATAACAAAAAGCTTATTTCCTTCTTATAATCTAGTGTAGGAAAAGTACAGTACATATAACCTGTGTAGTACATATAATTTACCAACATCTTTACTCTTCAGCACTCTTAAGAGATAATGTGAGTCAGAAAATAGCCATCATTCCCTCTCTAGTTTAAAACTCTTTCCAATAGACACTTTCAAAGCAACTGCTTTATCATTGTCCAAACACGCAAAACTTGGGTGAGGAAGGTGCTGGGAGGAAAAAAGGTAGTGGAAAAGACTATACTTAGTATGTTTACGATAGGCTGTAGCAAATCAAACCTGGCCCTAGATTCTTTGTGTATGTCACCAAATCCTCCATAGTCTCTACTACTTCCGCCACAGTCAGATATTCCAATATTCCTTTGCAGACACGGATGATTTTACGGACCTAAAAAAGGAACATTCCATCATTTATTAAAGGAAGCTAAGTTACACCTGAATTAGAAGCCTATTATTAGAACAGAATAGGTATAGCATTTGCTAACTTGACATATGGGCATTCACAAAGGTCTGCAATACGGATTAAGTTACCCACAATGCCATTACTCAAGAGTGGCGTATAGACAAAGACAACATTTAATCAGCATTCCTCTATGCAGAAATGCAACATCCTACTGCCAGTGTTTTCACTTTGTATGAGAAATTAAGGATAGCATTAAGAAAACAGGTTATAACGAAGCGCATTTAAGTATGGTGGCATGCTTGAAGTTTTTCATTGCAATTTCATCAATAAAAAAAATATTTAACTGAAATCGCAAAACAAAACCACATAGAAAGTCGACTCCGAGCTTTCAGAGGAAATATTATTCACAATACAGCCTTACATATGGATAAAGCATTATCCAGCATTCCAGCGGGAAAGGTAGATCCAACATCTTAATCTTTCCAGAAAAATTGTGAAGACTGTACTTTAACTCCAGACATCTGCCTCAGCTTAACTTTTTCAGTTCATACTTGATATCAAAACAGAGTTCTCTGTCGGTTAATCTTCTGACCTCCTGAACCACATTATTTCTGACACCACTACATACAATTCTCATTGAAGAATGAGTTAATCAATATTTAATTTGTATCGACCACATGCAGTGTTCAGTCCCTAAAGCAGATCATAGTTTCCTCTAAAATTCATTTCAGTTTTGTCCCAATGTTAGTTTATCTTGAAACATAGCAGGACAGGGACATGCCAAGTTCTATATTTGTGAAAAGTCAATTATTCCAGACTAATATTTTTATTTTGGTTAACATGCAGTTGTCAGAGACTAGTGCAATGAAGCATTAGCTCCACAAAAATCAATTCATTTCCAAAACACTAGAAGCAGGAAGATTAAAAGCTATTAACTTCCTTATAATTTTACAGAATCATAGAATAATTTGGATTGGAACGGACCTTTAAAGGTCATCTAGTCCAACCCCCCTGCAAGGAGCAGGGACATCTTCAAGCAGATAAGGTTGCTCAATTTTGTTCTGTAACACTTCATAGTATCTATTAAAAACCACTTAAAATAATGCACAATCACAAGTGCCACAGAGAAATCCCATAGCATTCTCCTCGTCTCAGAGGAACATAACAATACCATGAGTTGATTAAATGAGAGACAAGGATGCCATGTTAGACTACTTGGAACAGAAAAAAAAAAAAAAGACAATTTCATACATTAACTGATTGTTGCACAGGTAAAATTTAGAATTAACATCAGCATTTCTAACAGTGTGAGCTTTATTTCCTCCTAGTAGTATGATATTTGCTATTTAGAAACAAGCAAGACTCACATTACCAGGAAGTGGATTATGATTAAGAAAGACTTGTAACAAAGAAACATTTTCAAATATAAGACACTCAAAACCTCCCTTTTAAGTTTCCTTGCAACTCTGGCTTTTATTGTCTATCTGGGGATGGACAAACAGCACCACTAAGCCACTTTTTAGCTTGTGTAGCAGCCAAAACATAGCAACTGTTACATCTATCAGAACACATCTTCTGGCTGACCAGCCAGACAGTCCAAATTTGTATTACCTCCCATGCCCCAAGGCCAATTAAATTGCCACGGCTAATGAGTCAGACAGACATGTTAGGAAGTGGCCTAGTGCTTTTCAGTGAAGGGACACAGAGAATATAAGGATCAGTAATGTATATGGTGAAGGGAATACAGAACAGTGTCAGGAAGATGTAAGACAGCGTTGATGGGATCTGGCTTTAGGCAACGCCTAAACATTATGTCATACAAAGATGCTCTTAACAAAAGACAGCAACGAGCCTAAGCTCCTTCTGACAGAAAGGAACACAAAATTTGCTTCCAATCAAACTAAAAGAATCAAACCAACATTCATTTACTCAATAGTTTAGATTAGCTAATTCAGTTAGGCTGATATTTGAATTAATAATACTATTGTGCCGATACCTATGGCAGTCATGTTGGGATTCCTACCTCCGCTTCATCAAACGTTAGAAGTAAGTCTGATGTTCCAGAAAGGATGCCTCTTGATCCATCAATTAAATAGTCACGAGCTGGTACTGAATAAGGATCTGCTTGCAGCATCTGGGCTGCCCGAACAAGTTTGGTGCAGGCATTCTCCACTCTAGGGAAAGTCAGCAGATAAAACTTGCAGATTATTTTCTGTGTGACAACAGACTTGAGAAAATGATGGATTTGCTTTTAACTTTACTACTTAAAGCACTGCAAGCAAACTGATCATTCTAAACCTTTATAGTTTAAAAAGCAAGAATACTTATTGTATTTACTTTAACAAGAAAGTAACCAGCAACTGTACGAGAGTTTTTCAGAAATCATACAATCTTCCAATGTAGGGAATGCTTGAAGTATCCCATGTACAGCAGCCAATACAGTGTCATTAAGGAGAGGTCTGAACATATCAAAACATCTTTCATTCTTAATGACAAGGACAGGGGACAAACCAATTATTCTTTTAGGACTTCACAAAGTAATTGTTAACCTTTACCAGCCTTGTATTTGCCTTGTCATTCAAGAAGCAATTGGTATCAAAAAATATTAAATTCTAGCTACACATTAAGAGAAAAGAACATTGTATTAAGAAAACCAAGACACTGTGCCCTGCTCATTGAAGCTGTAGTCCAGCTCTTCGGAGTCTGTTAACAATCATGACAGAAATAGCATTTTAAATAGCCACAAGATTCAGTAATGAGCTATGAATTTCAAAAACAGCTTGCAATTCCACGCTTAAAAACAGAAGGAAGGTTGTGCAAGATATTACAGTATGTAATTACAGTAACACAGAAGGTACTACCATAAGCAAATGATCTCTGAAATTAGGTTCCACCAAGCCATTTAACATAATGATTTTAAAATACCAAGAACTGAACACTGAAAACCTTTCCATTTTGTTCTCTTCTTGTAATTACTTCATGACAGCTTAGAGAAATACAAAATTCAGACTTCATTTCCATGTTAGCTGTGCTATTCACGACTATAATCATTGACCACGCTGACTGTGACTTTCCTTCATTCTCTCCCATTTCTCTGACAGAAATATCAGTGTAGTCTAATACACAGGCTCCACGCATGCAGTGCTATGTGCTCACTTGAGTTACACAAGGATCCAACAAACATTAAACCCTTTAATCACAGCCATACTATCTCTTATCACAACTTTTTCATGCCTATCGTATAGCCCATTTTCTACTGGCCACTTGGACACACTTTTATCATACTTTCAGTTAAGCACTTTCAGAAAGTTACACAGTTATCCCAATTTCTCCCCTATGTTCCTTGTGAACACAAATGGCAGAACTTAATGGTTACATCTAAATTTAACTTTACCAGAAATAAGACACTCATCACAGGAAAACATACTTTTTTCAGAAAGTAAAGTTTTCAGTGAACGGCTCCCTGGAGTAGATCAAACTGAGCAAGCTGACCTTATCATAACCTGCTCTTCATGAGACATCTGCTCAGCACATCAGATGGTGATAACTCATAACTGCGTAAGAAAATATAGGAGGACTTGAAGGCAGAAAGTGGGAATGGTCTACTCTTTCCTAGGCAATGTATTTAGCTGTATTATCAAAGACAATTGACTTCACTAAATTAGATTTCCGTGCTTGCTTCTCAAATTTATTCTTTTCAACTCTGCCAAGAAAGGGATTAAACAAATCACCTATTCAGCCAGCTCAGAGCTATAGGCGCAGAAATAGTTAATTTCCTACAGTTGAATTTCATGGTCATCTGTTTAATACTAATGATTATCTCAAGGTTGGCTTTAATTCCTTTCTTTACAAATGAAAATGTAAATGCATATTCCTCCAGAAGTCACCATGATTAATAAAACTGAAGTTTCTAAAGTTTCAAAGTTTTCTTTTACCAAAAGGTACACTTGTATTTTACTTGTACAATGCCTATTTTGTATAAACTTCCCAAGGCATTTGAAAGACTTCAAGAGTGTGCACTATGTACAAAAAAGCAGAGTGCTGTTTAAAAACCAGACACTCTCCATCCCCTGCAAAGCAAACATGCTAGGAAACAAAATATTAGAATTTGGGGGAAAAAAGTAATTCAATTACTTTAATTTCTATTAAAAAAAAAAAAAACCCTCGCAATGCTAAAACTATTCACTGCAATGAACTGCTTGTTCTATTACAAGAATCAAACACATTCAGAAGTTTTTATTAGAAGTTCATTGCTATGGTGAATTTTCTAATCCCTGTATTATATTGCAATCTAAAAAAAAAAATTATATTTATTTTTGAGGCATTATTACAATAAAGCTATGTCACCATCAGCCACATTCTTTGTCATAGTTCAGCCCCAATCGGGACCAGACTACACAGTCTCCCTCTCACTCCCCCCACCCTCCGAGAGAATAGGGGGAGACGATATAAGAAAAACAGCTCGAGGTTTGACATAAGGATGGGGAGAAATCCTTAAAGTTACTGTTATGGGCAAAAACAGACTCGACTTGGGGAAAACTATTCATTTATTACTACAACTAGCAGGCGAATGAGACAGAAAACAAGAAAACCTCCCCCCACCCCTCCTTCTTCCCTGGTTTAACATTATCTCTACTACCTTCCCCCCTCCACCCCAAGCAACACAGGGGGGAAGAGGGAATGGGGGTCACAGTCAGTTCATCACGCGTTGTTTCATGCCACTGCTTCATCATCAGGAGCAGAACTCCTCACATTCCTCCCCTGCTCCATCATGGGGTCCCTCCCACGGGCCACAGTCCTTCGTGAAACTGCTCCGGCGTGGGTCATCTCTTCCACGGGGTGCAGTCCCTCCAGAATGGCTGCCCCAGCAGGCCCTCCACGGGCCACTGCTCCTTCAGGCACCCACGTGCCCCAACGTGGGGTCCTCCCCAGGCTGCAGGTGGATCTCTGCTCCTCCGTGGACCTCCATGGGCTGCAGGGGGACAACCTGCTCCACCATGGTCGTCACCACAGGCTGCAGGGGAATCTTGGCCGGGGGCCGCATTACTCCTCCCCCTCCTTCTTCACTGACCTTGGCGTCTGCAGCCATTCCTCTCACAAGAAATTCTTCACAACCAGCTCAGGCAGACGCCTCTCAGGATCTCTTCACATCTCATCTCCTCTCCACTTCTCGCAGCCGGGCCCAGCCGAGTTGGGCCCAGTCGGCTGCCTGGCAGGAGCCCAGAGGGTGAGGCCTGCAAGGCCCACAAGGCTCGCGCCTCCCCCTCTCTGCCCCCGCTCAGCTCCTTCACATCTCTTCTTTTTTTCTGTTTTTCCCTTCTTAAATACGTTATCGCAGAGGCGCTATCACAGGACATTCTGCTACCAATTGGCTCGGCCTTGGCCAGCAGCGGGTCCAGCCCAGGCCCGGCCGAGTCCACTGAACAAAGGGGAGCGACTTCCAGCAGTTTCCTACAGAAGCTACCACCTTAGGCCACTCCTCACTCAACAAAACCAGAACAACAGGTCATGATATTTCCAACCATACTAGTTTTGGTAGTCTATCAGCTTCATTCCTGTTAGTGTCTTCTTTATGAAATGTGAGGAAAAACATTTAGCTTATGCTAAACTACCATTTTAGTTTTTAGGATTTACCTCTGCTTCTGCCAGAGATGCCTGCCCAAATATACCAGGCCATGTCTTTGATGCTTGGATAATGCTCATTTCAATTTCTAATTACTGAGGTTGTAGCACTAATGCTCATTTCAATTTCTAATTACTGATGTTGTAGTGAGTTAACTCACTACAGTTTAGATTACTTGCAGTTCTAGAAATATAAACTAAGAAGCAAATATTGTACATTAATATTAATTTGTGAAGACGGTTGCCAGCAATGCAGCTCCAGCTTGGCTACCACAATAATGCTAATACAGAGCAGCATTACTGCTTGATTTGTTAAATGAGTTTGCACGTGCAAATTAAACACAGACAAATTTTTGTTCGTAGTGTAAACAAATCAGGTGTTATCCTACTCTCTGCCTAGATATTACAGCTTTTTCCTTCTTTACAAAAGATGTATAGCAAGTAATATGAACACACAGCAAACCATCTTATTTATATTATAGGCATTACTCACACTCCCTGGTGAATAAGACAATTAAGATAAAGAACAGAGCATTTTTTAACTCTAGGTCAATAGTGCCAATGTGGTTTATGTCAGTAGCAAGTAAAGAGATGCATGATAGCTTCTCAGAAGCCAAATTATTTTGCTGCACAATCACACTCCTACTGAAAAACTTTATGGATTACTATAATATATATATTCATTATGAATCCTCAATGCCGCCCTCAGGCAAGCCAAAACCCAGGTCTTCAAAAAGAATTAACAGATCTTCTCCCTCATCCTCCAAGAGTGGTTCTCTCAAGACTGGTGGTCTTTCTGAATGGAGAAAATATGGACAGGGAATGCGGTGTTAACGCATGCACACTGCTCCTTACCCCATCCTCCATGTGCTAGTACAAGTTCTGCTGGAGCAGTCAATTAAGGAGGAATGCCAATTCCTGAATTAACACTTTAGAAATAAAAACCCCTCCTCTCAGGAAAGAAAAAAAAAAAAAAAACAACCCTCATCTGTTTCACTTCCTTTATCCAAATCCTGTCCTTTAATGGAGGAACGGGTAAGACTTTCTTGTCAGCTCACCTGTGACTGTCACTCGTCCCTACAATGCAGGTATCAGTGACAATATACTCCACAGTGTTAACAAGGAACTGTTAACATGTACTAGTTTGTTTTCCTATAAACTCCAGATTAACAAAAAACAAACAAATGCAATAGACTATTCATTCATAAAAGCCATTGAACATTCCTAACTCATGTTACCGCACCTAGGATAGCAAGTATGTACTATATGAAGCAGGTTTCATTGCTGTGAAAGATAGCTTTGTTTCCTGTTTTTCACTGTATAACAATTCAAGCAGTCATGAATTGCTGCAGAGAAAGTCCTTGTACCCAGCATAAAGTGGTACTATTCAGTAGTGCCTGTATCACTTTTCTACAGTAATTTAACATAGAAGTCTCCACAATCTGCTAAATGTTGATCAAAGGCTGGCTGCAGTATAGCAATTAAGATAACCTCTTTTCCTTAATCACTTCCTTGTCTAGGTGAACAAGAAGCTGGAAATGAACTAAAAACTCTATACATTCTAGAAAAAGAGCACAATCAAGATTACACACTTGCATACAACTCATCATGAAGCAAAAAAAAAAGTTTTGGTCTCATTCTGACACATAAACACCCTCCTCAAATGAAAAAAAAAAATTTCAACCTCCCCCTACACCCAAACAAGATCACACACCAGGAACACAGCATAATAAATACTGCAGTGGATTGTATGAAAGGCCCATTTAGTTCAGTATCCTGTCTCCAAAACTAGTTGCAAGTAGATGCCTCAGGAGGTTAAGAACAGGATAAGTATTTATCATACTTCCTCTGCATGCTCTCCCATCCTCCAACTATTTTCAGTTCTCGCGATTTCCTGCAGTTTGCCTATTTGACGACCCACAGTGGGTTCCTCTAAGTTCTTATCTATTAACCTCCAAACCTATAAAAGAATGTTAACAGCACGACTTGCTATATAAAGAAGCTCTCTCTGTTGTTGGTTTATAAACTACTAATTTAAAGCAATGCCCCATCAAGTTCTCAGACAAGAAGAGAAGTGCAAGTTTCCATCTTCTCCATGCAACCATATTTACTTAGACCTTTGTCAGGGTCCCAATCCTCTGTCACCTTTCCCAAGCTGAAGAGTTCCAGCCTACTTAGCTTTGCCTATACAGAAGCAATTCCACACCTTCAATTGTTCTCAAAGTCCTTCTATGAGCTTTTTCCAGTACTACTGCAGCCTTTCTAAAATTTAGGGTCCACAAGTGCATGCAGTATTCAAGATGTGAGAGAAAAATATGCAGTGACATTTTGGTCCCTCATCCTTTGCTGATAAACCTAAATTTTCATTTACTTTTTGACCACTACTGAGTGTGTAATGGATGTTCTCACCAATGTATCACAGCTCCAAGACCTTGCTCGCTATTGGTAATGATCAGTTCAGAGACAATCATCCTATCGGATGCTATACCTGCTGCTTTCCCACGTGTTCATCATTTCAGATCTTTCAAAATAATTTCATCCACAATTAATAACAAATCACTCAGTTTAATAAGGTCCTGCTGTAATTTCTCAGACTCATCCATTAATCTCACTACCCTAAGTAAGACTTCAGGTCATCGGCAAGTACTTTCAACTCATAGCCCATCCTGGTTTCCAGGGCATTTATGAACATGGTGAAAAGCACAACACCAGCAGAGATCTCTAGAGACCTACCCGTTACCCTCCTACCCTTGTTAGGGTTAAGCATGTAATTTTTCCCTTTACTTTCATTTTTCTATTTTCCATGCAAGAACTTTTCTTATTACCCCGTGGCTACTTCATTTTCTTAAAAGCCTTCAGACTTTGCCAAAAAGTTTAGAAATTGGTGTATACTGTATCACCTGGATTATTCTTATCCCCATTTGTGATATTTCTAAAAACACTAACATATTTATTAGGCAGAATTTCCCTCCACAGAAACACTGTCAATTCACACAGAACAAATAATATGTATTTAGGATCTGTTTATTCTCTACTCTAGTACAGAATTTCTAGTAATTTGCTCCAAAGGTATATCAGACCTAAGACCTCCTGTTCCCTGGATTCCCCTAGAAAGTTTCTAAGGTAGTAGCATCACCATGACTGACATAGCAGGTGGTCTCAAGAGACTGCACTTCACTAATAATTCAGCAACTTCATTCTTGAACTCATGCTAATACCCCATGGTCCAAGTCATTCTTTTTAAATCTTCACTTTGCCAACCTACAATGCAAACAAAAATCTTTTTTCACTGACAACAGAGATTTTCTCTTTAGGCATCATCTCCACCCTCTACTTCAGTATTTTCTGTACTTGCCTCAATGCTTTCTTGTTTTGATTATCTGCCTGGTTTGTGTTTGGGAAGACAGTAAAATATTCAGTCATTCTGTACACATTGGACAATGGTAATAGAGAGGTCACATTCAGTAAATAGCAGGGCAAAGTCACTTCAGTCAAAGTTTGTCAGTTGGCATTAAGAAGCTTGGCAATTCCACAAGAAGTGATGTATGATTTTTAAGACTTAAGGCAGCAGCAGGAGAAAGTCAATTGTCCTTGACACTAAACCATGGAATTAAGACTGTCAGTTACTGCTCTTGAAATCTCTTGGATTTCCAGGCAGTTATATCATGCATCAGCTGCCTATGCTGATAAATTCACACTTTCCCACCAACCGAATTAATAGAAAATATCGAGAACACCACGTTCTCTCTGACACTGTTAAGCAAAACTACAACAGCACATAGATAAGTACCATTGTTACTCTGATTTTTTTTTTCTTTTTAAAGGAAGATATACCCTAGGTATGTACCCATATATACAGAATGTATCAGCAAAAGTCACTGCTGGCAGAAACGTCATTCCTGACGAAGGTCAGCCTCAAGATCCCAAAGAGCTATTTAAACATAAGAGTATTTTCTAATCTGTACAGCAGAAATGAGTAACAATGATCTATCATTGGAACAGATTTCCTGTATCTACAATAGAAGATTTATAATAAAATGTGTTTACTTGATAAACGCTGGTGGCATATCCCTTTTCAAGATCTGGTCTTCTGTTGTCTGTACAGTCTCTTTTCCAACCTGCAGGAGAAAAAAGTCATACTTAAGATCCAGAATTTCACAGTAAAGTCCAGATGAAAACAACTAGCAAAATAACAACAACAAAAAAATCTGATTTTTAGTAATGATAATTTGTTTTGTCAGGTTTGCTGCTGCTGCGTCTACTTTTGAGAACACTATATACTGTGGTTAGTCTAATGCTTTAGAAATCATACGTTGTTTCCTGCCAATATCTCTACTAAATTAATATGGGGGGCACTTTTCCCTCTTCCCACTCTCCATAGAAACAATACTATCTGTTTGTTGCACTTAGCTGTAAAAACTTAATTACTATGAACTCTGTGGGCTTTCCTCCCTCCTAATCCCCGTAAGTCAGAAATCAACTTCAAAGTTAAAAAAAAATTACCCCCGTTTTGCTATTCAACCTAGTCTATTAGAAAAATGTAGTTAATTACTGAGAATACACCCCACATCCACATTCACACCATCCTTTAGGCAAAAATAATTATGCAGAGGCTAATAAAGAAAGAGATAGAGTACAATCTGGAGTTTTCTATACACTCACTCTTGTGTTACACAATAGAAGTCTTTATAATTGGTAGCTGGCTCTCTGGACTGTGAGATCACCAACTTGACAAAATATTTCCAGCTCCTTTGTTCACTGTATTTTCCAGCTGAATAAGCTATTCAGAAAGGCATCACAAAGCAGAAGGTCTTTAACCCAGACACTAGTTTGTGTTAAGAGCAGCCAGGCCTGCTCAAGCTAGACAAGATAGCCCTGAAAATCCCTGATCAGCTGGTGTTTAAAGATTTGCTGGTTTTGGACAGAAGCTGTAGTGTGCCAATATGCACAGCACTTGCCAATTCTACTGCTGTACAGCCTTCCAGAAGCACCATTTCCTCGCAAATCTATGCTGCTTGCCAAAAACCGTGTCTCCCTAGTCTGGTCCTTTTCAGAGGGGCTTTACAGAAGTACATTGGCCCTAGTATTTTATTTGGTTCAAACACCGAGTCAGCCCTGCCTGCTTTTATAAAATCTATTAGTACTAGACTCACAAGTAGTCACATAGATATTTGTAAGTAATGAAGCAAAGAGTAGAGCAGAGGTTGAAGGTCTTCAATTTTGTGGTAGGTTTCCGTCTCTTATGCTCACTGTAGGCTCACCAACGGCCATGTTCCCTCCTAGGGCACAGCACCGCAGTGTTGCTTTGAGTCCTAAACTTCATGGCAATGCTCCAGGAGCACTTATATAAACGTATCCCATGGCCCACTTCTTGGGACAGGGTTACATGGCTCACCAGAGAGTATGCCTGCTTTGTTCTAATTATTTCTGCTGCACTATAAAACACATTCTTTATATTTCTCACGTTTGTATGCACACATACATGATAAAGATGACACAGAAAAGAAGTAATTGGCACAAACTTTGGATTACACATGGGTCAGACAGAAGGCCGTCATCAGGTGAAAATGAAGAGTAATACTGTATTTCAAAAAAAACCAAAAAAACCCACAACATTGGGAGGACATCCTATTGCCTTCAAAATTTATTTCTCTTGCAGCTGTACCAATCTGCCTGTAGATCAGTATATTTTTTTAAATATGTATTTCCGAGGATATACAATTTTTAAAGAGTGCATGAAAAAAAAGTTTACAATGGGGGAGGAGGCTTCAATTTTAATATCATTCTAGCGATCATTATTGCTATTTTATATTGAACAGTCAGTCTGAAGCAACCAAGGAACAACTTCTGCTCAAGGTATAATACGCATTATGCTTGATAGAAGTTAGTTTTATTAGATCATACAAAAAATATGTATCCTCTTCTACAAGCATATATCCTCTTCTATAAGTGGATATATCTAGGTTCACTACTCAAAGCAGCTCTATCATCTAATTATAGATAACCACACTTTACATATTTATACATACACACATACATACGGACATTCTATGCTATGGCTTGCTAGGATCTCTACTCTTCAAATGAAAGTACAAGTCCCTTCCCATTTTAACTTTTTTTTGGTGGGGACTTTAAACCTCAAAACTTTCCTGAAACAGACACAGTCTTTGTCCTAAACTCCAGAAATATTTCTCTTCCAAGTCCATCACAAAGCAGAATTACCTCCAATATGCCCAGCACTATACAGCACACAGACAGGACAGTCACTCTTTGCTTTTGTAGCCAAGGTATAGAGATGGCATGTAAAGAACAAATGCACTCCACATACCACTTAATAGGCAAAGTCTCAAAATACAAAGCCACATTCATGACAAAAATACACAACCCCAAGAGTTTTGTGGTTTTCCTTTTTTAGCTTTGTGGTCAGGGGGATTTTTTCTTTTGTTTCTTACTTTTTGTTTCAATAAGATCTGATTTCTTCAGACTGAATTTTACATGGGCTAAGCAATTTCTGGACACACTGCAGTGTAACACAAAGTAGAGATTCACTCAATTCTACCTTTTCCATAGTCATAGAATCATAGAATGGTTAGAGTTGGAAGGGACCTTCAAAGGTCATCTAGTCCAACCCCCCTGCAAGAAGCAGGGACATCCCTGACTAGATCAGGTTGCTCAGAGCCTCATCCAGCCTGGCCTTGAACCTTTCCAGGGATGGGGCATCCACCACCTCTCTGGGCAACCTGTTCCAGTGCTCTACAACTCTCATTGTAAAAAATTTTTTTCTAATATCTAATCTAAACCTCCCTCCTTCTAATTTAAACCCATTACCCCTTGTTCTATCACAACAGGCCCTACTGAACATCCTGTCCCCATCTTTCTTGTAGGCCCCGTTGAGGTACTGGAAGACCGCTATCAGGTCTCCCCGGAGCCTCCTCTTCTCCAGGCTGAACAGCCCCAGCTCTCTCAGCCTGTCCTCATAGGAGAGGTGCTCCAGCCCTCTCATCATCTTTGTGGCCCTCCTCTGGACCCTCTCCAACTGGTCCATGTCCTTCTTATGTTGGGGACTCCAGAACTGGACGCAGTACTCCAGGTAGGGTCTCACCAGGGCAGAGTAGAGGGGCAGAATGACCTCTCTCAACCTGCTGGCCGCACTCCTCTTGATGCAGCCCAGGATGCGGTTGGCCTTCTGGGCCGCAAGGGCGCATTGCCGGCTCATGTTGAGCCTCTCGTCCACCAGCACTCCCAAGTCCTTCTCCTCAGGGCTGCTCTCAATCCATTCTCTGCCCAGCCTGTATTTGTGCCTGGGATTGCCATGACCCAGGTGCAGGACCTTGCACTTGGCCTGATTGAACTTCATGAGGTTGGCATGGGCCCACCTCTCCAGCCTGTAGTCCTATACCAAGGGAATGAAGTTTTGTTGGTTTTGTTTTTGTTTTTTTTTTTCCTTTAAGATTTAATATCTACAGATTCTCTATTTCAGACAGAAGGCTTGTTGAGCTTCATGCTAATACAAAACGATTACTAGGTAAACCTGTATTTTATTTCTATCCAACAATATACATGTGGAAAAAACAGGATTCCTAATTGGGTTTCAGATATTCTTACCTCAAGATAATCTTTCCCTAACCAACGGGGAAGCAACAGTCTCCACGGGCTAGAAGTTTCTGCTTTTAAGTAATACTGCAGTGGCCATTACTCACAGTTCCAAAGAAACTGCACTGGTTAACACAGTAAAGAGACCGTAACTTCTTGAACACTGTACCTGCCCAGAGCAGCACAGAGGAGGGGAAGCTCTCAAGCAAAACTTACCAAGACAGTTTCATAGTTACAACTTCTAGCCATCCATATTCACTTCCACGCTCTTTGGGAGATTAGAGGCAAACCAGGTGAGTCCAGAGAAAGAATGAGCTACTTCCCTCCTTGCTCCCTGGTACTTAACAACAGTGAACAAGAGGCTGACACATCTAGAAATTTAAAGGAAACGGGACACGCGCAAGTCAGAGGGCATATATGGCCACTGAAAAGTCTTTTAGGAATGCAGCTAGAAGAATGAGGAGGAGATTGAGATTTCCTGCTGCTTTTGGCTTTTAACCTTGGCTTGTAGGTCTCATGCACTCTTATCTGCCAATGATTAGTAGAAGATCAGTGTTTTAACCTTCCTACTGAGAAGTATTTTCTCATGGAAAAGCAAGAGGAACACTTTCTGATCAGGCTGAGGTTTTTCCTTATAACCACTTTGGCAGCTTTTTGTCATGTCTGCTTTTACTGCAGGAAGGACAAGACATCAGCATTCCACAAGGTCCCTTTCCCATCTTCCTAGCCTGCTAGATATAACAAAGAACAGCTGTTCAGTGAGAAGGGGAAATAGTTTCCAATTCTGTAATTCTCTAACAGTTTGTTTAAACAAAGACACCAAAAACACCCAGTAATGCCTAGTTCTGAACTTCTAGAAGTTTGAAAGTACAAACTGCATTATCATATAGAATAAAATACAAATATTTAAAATGAGATTCCAAAGTTTACTGTTTCGGGCTGGTTTTATTGGGTGGTTCGGGTTTGGGGTTTTTCTGTTTGGTTTTTTTTTTAAAAAAAAAAACCAAAGATTCTTCTGAATGCCTATATGGACAATATGAATTTGACAATTTGCCAAATGCTGAAGTGAAATTTTCCTTGCAGCTTATATGATTTCCCCAGTTAGAAAGGATGATAGTCTTAGAAGAATTAGTTCTTGCAATGTTGCAGAAGCTCATTTAAAACATCTGTCATTTTAGCAAGGAGTCTAAAAATATTCCCACACCATCATCCAGTGAACAAATACAGCCCAAGCTGTAACACTAGCAGAGCCCCAGGTTTCTCCCAAGAAATAAGCTACCGTATGAGTTTTGTTTGACAAATCAAACTAGCACTGAAAGCGATCTGGTCTGTATGCTGTAAAAGCAACTCTACCACGTTAAAATCCAGATGCTGGTTTGTGCATTCTTCCACGTTTTGCAGGCTTCCAAGAATAGTGACATGACAATGGGAGTATTAGATCTCAAATCAGAAATTTGTTGTACATCAGTGCAGTTCCGTTAAGTTCTCTGCAACTTCGTTATCGATTTCTTAGATGTCTGTCCTGATATTTGTAGCAAATACAAACTTACGTATTTGCTATAATTCTACAATGATAGTAGTTTCTACATTGTATATCCATGTCTAGAATCCATCTCAAAACAGAGTTGCCAGTTCTCTCCACCCAACCCTGCATTTTAAGAAAGGAAGCCTGGCCTAGATTTCCAGACTATGAACAATCTATCAAGCAGAGCTAGAAGCAAGCCAAAATTACACCAAACTTTTGCCTACTTCTCACTGGCATAGATGATGTACATTTCAGTCCAAACTAAAAAATACAACACAGGCAGAGAGAGTTAAATCTTCATTAAAATATTCTGAATTCAAGTTACAGACTGAGGGGCCTTACTCACACATGACAATACAATTAAAATGATGACTGAAGTTAGTGGTATCCCGTTGCGTATCCTATACCTTTCACAGAGTCCATCGCTCCCCACAAGGCTTGCCCACGGAAGGCCTAGAAAGCAAGTCCTTTATGTCAAACTGAGCTCAGAGACAGTTTGTCTCCGTGGGTTCAAAGGTGGCAAGGGCTCAATAACTACTTCACAATTGTTCGGTTTTCCCTTTGTGAACCAGTCATTAGAGACAAATTACACAGAAAGCTTTCGGGAAGGAGCTCTAGAAGCATAAGAGAAGCAAACGGGACTTACCTGTCCACCTTCGTTGTTGTTAGTCACAGTATTTAGATTGCAACCCATGTTCTGTTTTTATTTACAGTATCAAGCACAACCAGTTGTCCGTATTTTTAGCTATTTTGCTCACTTTTTTCTAAGAAATACAGCTGTTGGAGTGAATTTTTTTTTTTTATTATGCCCTGACCCTTAGCTACCATAATCTATGTTGTAACTGTTAGCAAAACAGAATTGCATATATCCTGGCATAGCGGCAAAGAATAAAACTTTGCCAAATGCAAGTCAAACAGCTTCGGGGTACATCATGGAATTTCTTAGTCACACCTAAATTTCACAAGTAACTCAAAAATTATCATCAGATGATATAAACAGCTTCCAGTAAAGACAGAACTTTCTGCAAACTGTGAACAGAAAGGACAAGCAATGCTGAAGTGCCTTTAGAAAAATCTAAGAGAACAGGTTTGCAGGTTACTCCTCACAACCTAATCACTCTCATTTAATAAGACTGAAAAGTCGGCTATAACAAGGTACGATATTACAACTGTTTCCTCGTTTGTTTTGGGTTTTAACCACAAATCTTTTCCCTTCAAAGACTCTCTTGGAAGCATTTAACAGAGCAAATTTCAAATTTCTTCATCATTCCACTCTCTCATCTTGCTTTGAATTATAATTGAGATTGATATGTCACTTGCAATTAGTGAGTTTAACACTGTTTTAAGAAGTTTTATGTGTTTCTACTTATTGGTAGGAGAATAGGCCAATGCCATTAGAGACTGAAAAATGAGCTCAAAGAAATATGCAGGCGAATTCTCCTTCTGCTTCTAGTTTACACCAAACAATGCACATACTACCAGTGACATCAGTCAATGGGACCACTTTTCCTTCAAGCCAGGCACAAACCTAAAGAGACTGCTGAATGAGAGCCCATCTACTTTGCCTTTCAGTTAACATGGAAGCTGTATAGCGGCTTCTGGTTTTCTCGGGATTACCCTGGAGACTGCATTCCAGGCATAGTAAGGTATGATTTCGAAGTCATCTGGCAATAAGTCAAATAAATTAGAACACTCCAGCCATCTGGTCCCTAATAGCAGCAAACTGACCTACCTGTCTACACTGGTGATTAAGACAAATTCAATTGACTTGAGGCTAAGGAAATCCTGCTGTCCAAGTAAAATACATAACTATGGAACGAGAACCATATGGAAACCAGAAAGTGACATCATTTGGGTACCTAAAGACTTTTATTCATGCTGCTAATGTCTACTAACTCTGTTACCAGTGCAGAGCTAAGGCTTAGATGGTTTAGCTTATTACAGAATGAATAACTTAACATAAAGGAAACAAACGCACATACTGATTATGTGAGACTTCACAGAACTATTATAATTTGGAAATTAGTTCTTTTATCAAGAGAAGTTTCTTCTCCTAAGCCAGTATTTCTGAATTAAAACTACTTTAAGACATTATTACTCCACTTCAGTCAAATAACATAAGTCAGCTTTGACAAAACTCACCTGGAAAAATAAGGTACAACAATTGTCCTCTACAAATTAGACTCACAGCTGAAACTAGCTACTTTTACCTTACAAGGAAGTCTAAGGAAAGTGCCTCATACCAAATAGCACGCAGACTTCAAAAGCTCTTCCACTTCATTTCCAACTACCCAGACCTGTAAATCACCACTAAGTTTCAGAGCACCTCTTAACACAAACCCAGCTGCAGACGCACACACAGATTAGTACTGTACTAAAAGATAACATGTGATATCATAGAGCTAAATTCTCTCCTTATTCAGATGCTACACTACGATGCTGCTGGTATGTTTGCATCATCTTTGACAATCTGCTAATATCCACATGTTGGACAGAATTTTGGCTGATGAGGATCTCCCTCTGCCCCAGTAATTGAGATGCATCCTGTCTCAACCTTCCAAGTGTTAAGTCAAGTAGAAGTATCTAGAAAGTTTACTTCAGATCAACGCCTTTTGGCTCTGTTGGTAACTCCTCACCACAGGAAGTTAATAGATCATATCAAATGGAAGAAAGATTTCTTTCCACATACAGCAGAGTGGCCTGTAAGAATTTGTTTCTAATATAGATAAATATTGCACTGCACAGTCTGTAAACCAACCCAAGCTATAGCTCCATACAGGTAGTAACAGACTTTCTCCTCAGGTTGGTTTTTTCCTTCTTCAGAATGGCAAACTAAGTTTGAGGCAGTCTCTGTAACAATAATATTAAATTGGTATTTCACTTATCCATGTGTTGGCACAAGAAATATTCGAGGAGCTCAAAAAAAGAAATGACAAAATAATATGTATTCTCTGTTACTTCTTGAGCAAGTTTCAGATGCAGAATAGTAGAGAAGTTTCTTCCTCTCAAGTTTCTAAGATGTCTGACTACATCAGGTGCAAGGCAGATGTCCATTACAAATGCCTTAATTTCACTTTGATATTTTGTTAATTACAAAATCTGTTGCTACTTTTTGTAATCCATTTTACTTTTCTAAGACACTGCTAATTTGACAGGTGTTGTTTACTACAGGAGGCACTTTAATATACCCCAACTACCGAAAATGTAGCTTGGCTACCGTGCACTGAATTTTAGGATCTTCTATTTGTTATATGCAAACTTCTGAATACCAGACTGTTCAACGCTGATTTTCCCTCTTTCATAGAAAGAAAGGGCAGCACTACTTCCCTTATGAGCTCCCTCATAGACCATCAGTGGTTCCAGGGTAACAGATTATCTTCTACTTTCGAGACAGCAAATTTTCTGCAGGGAGATAAATGAGGATGAGCATGGGGGGGTGGGGGGGAAGGCAGTTTTGAGGACCTCTGATAGCAAGGGGAGGAGCAATACCAATCATCACTGATTTTAAGAAAGAACAAATCAGAATAAAGACTCGTTTTTAGCACCTGATAGGGGTGATGCATTTATCAGTAGACAAACAGAATAATACTCAGACTCCCACCGTTTACATCACACTGGGTTTTAGCATGTTCTAAATGTAACTATTTTGCCAAAGCCACTGTCATGAGACCACTCTTCATTTTAAGCAATTCTGAAATTGCCCCCATCTCTTCCCATTACATTGTTTCAAGCTACAGAACTTCTTCTCATCTGCCCATCATCAGTGCTGGCTTATTTAGCTGCAGCCTTGTCAAGCAAGTATCTATTTCCATTACCTTGATGGGTTACAAAACTAAACAGCTTTAGTGCTAAACAATGTACTGAGGCAGAAAAGGAACATATGAGAGATGCTACCTTAATCTGTTTACTTAAGTCAACCTGCAAATGCAGGAATTAGACTTCTGTCCCTCATTTACTTTGTTTAATCTTAGTGTTTCCCTTGAGGGAAACATATTAATCTAAAACAAGCTTTACTGATAAATTAATACTTTTCACTGAGTTTTTAATATAAAGTATCTTCATGTGCCCACTAACATATGGTTGAAGAAATGGCAACTCGCAGCATCCATCTTTTGGCCCAAGCCCTGCCACAGTAAACGTTTCTTCACCAGCAAGATACATACTAACATGGCATTTTATAGCAATTATTCACCTTCTGTAGCATATTGGACAATTTGTCTCTCATAGGAGTCTCATTTTACTTGACTAACAGTTAATTCAAGTTTATAGTAAGTTAATGGTGTAAATCATTGCTCACATGTTAACTGTGATGTTTTAATTAGCTACAACAATATCTAGTTATGCAAAACAGAATAAGGACTAGAAATGGTGGGCTCTTTTCCAAGGGACAGTGCTCATTTATAGCACCATTAAACACTTAAGTGCGTCAGAAAATTATGTTATTATTTTCCATCTTGATTTTGCCTTCAGCGCTTGTGACCACTTATACCAGCTCTGCAAGGAATTCAGTACGTAGAAGACAACTCACATGCAGAGTCATCATAAAGAATTTGCAAGCTGAGTGGCAAAGCAGCCACTCAACAGAAATAACTGACAGACGATATTAAAAAAAAAATAAAAAAATTTTAAACAAAATCAAAGATATGTCTGATCTGGCATTAATTCTAAGTTAGATGAAGCCTTACTCAGCTGTTAAAATTAGTTTTAATAAAACTTAAGCTTACTATGTGGTCAAGTAACAAACTATTTTTCACATCCAAAAAGCTTTAAAAACAACTACTCTCAATAGCATTTGCTATTTATTTCTTGACTCACTCTGAAAAATAAATGTATTCTTTGAAGAGATTAAGGGGGTTTTGTGGGAAAGGCTAATAAACTATAGCATAGCAGCAGATGTTACCAACGTTGTCAGAACCTTCTGCTACAGGATGACATAACCAATAGGAGTGGTGTAATCTAATTCCTAGTTGTCAGTGATTCCTTTGAGAATTTTTATCACTTGATTCAGTGTACAGACCTCATTGCTCACTCAGAACAATTATTGTCTCCCATGCCACCTTGAGTAGAGTCTACTCTTAGCCACTTTTACAGTCTCATCTCTAAAAGTGTAAGGTAAACACATTTAGAGATGAAATTCCTTTACCTGCTACAAGAATGTAGTTGGAAAGAGAAACAGCAGTATTCCTGCAAATCTGACTAAAAGCATCTCCTATAACAGGAAGCTACACTCGTTCCCAACAACATTTTGTCCCATTTGAGAAAGTTGCTCCAAATTTAAAAGCAACAGAACAGAAAGAATCTCTCTTCTGAGCAACCGTTATACAATATTAAATAGAAATACAAGTTTTTGGGCCAGCTAACAAGCTAACTGGAAAACCTGTCTGAAAAAAAAGGAATTACACTCAACTGTGAAAGCACAAGCTGGATCCATCAAGTTTACAAACGCCTTCACAGCTTACTTCCTCCCTTGCCACCAGTAACAAGGTTAGTCATCAGCATCACCACAACATTTAAAACTCACAAGCCACGTGCAGGAAAGTTTGCTCTTTGCAAGAAAAAAGTGCAAGACAACCATGTAAAAATCTGCCACAAAAAAAAGGCTAAGCAACAACTCTTCATAGCAGTTAGTAACTGCTTCAGGGTCATAAAGTCTGTTTAGTGTTTCACTGCCCTGAGTAACCGGAGAACAGGTCAGAGGCTCCAGCTGCCCCCTCCCTGCAACTGCCGGAGCAAAACTGTTACGCCAGACATTGGCTTGCAATTGACAGATAAAACACTTAACATTCTATAGCTTTGGACTAAGATAATCACTGATAGCAAACTGGGAAGATAAAAAAAAAAACAAACAAAAACCAAACAAACAAAACCCCCCACACCACAGATGAACAGAAAAATACATTCCTTCCAGCTGCACGGGAGGCGGGCTGGGCTCGGCTGGCCTGGCCGTTCAGGTGCCAGTGGAGTCCAGTTGGAGAGCTGAGGAATGCAGGTTTTCTCCAGCATGAATTTAAGAGAAGTAAAATAAGTGTTATGCCATTACCTTTTTCTTTTCTGAAAAAACTGCAGCCAAGATGAAACCCAACTAAAATTTACTGAGGTTTCCACTCTTCCCACTCCTTGATTTTTTGAGAAAAAGGAAACTTTTTATAAGTGTGACACAGAATCAAGCATCACTTCTTCAGTTACCACAGCTAAGCCAGGTGTTTGGTAGTTACTAATCATTGACAATCCAATTTTTTTTTTGGTCATTCTATCAGGGCAAGCTAAATAAAAAGTTATCTTTTCACTACTACTCTGGAGTTCAAGAGAAACTCCATTTGTTTATCCCTGTTACTCAGCACAACTATTGTGCTGTAAAAGTTGCAAAGACAGCTAGGCTTGTGAAAGTGTTTTTTAGCGTGGTTCAGCAAACACTAGTCAGTTTACTAACTTATTCTCTTACCTAAAAAGATCATAAAAGTTATGCAACATTTCAAGAAAGTGTTTTTGAGCATAAATTTTCTTTCAAGTATGAGTGGTTTTGTGACCTTTTGCAACCAAATCAGCTTTTGAAGACTTCGCTGAAGGATATTTAGACACATGTATACACATGCAGAGGCTGAAATGGGAATCATCTTTTGAGATTAATCTTGAGCAAAGTAAGATTTTAAAAGCAAACACACACACCAAAGAAAGTAACCTTCCCAGTAACTTCCAACTGGGTGCTTGAAGCATCATTTTTTTATAGTGAAGACTCTTAAGAGATTCAGTACATCACATTTTGGTATTAGAAACCTCTCCAAAGCAACTTTAGATGTCTACATAGATATATGTTAGCAACTGACAACGTTTCCATAGAGTTTAAATGCAGTTCAAGTTCAATACCATTATACTTTACTATTCCCACAAACAGAAGATAAACATTGAAAAGAACACTGTCTGGTACTGCCATCAGTGTGTCCATTAAAAAGACAAGACAAAAAGCAATCTTTTCTATGACCTACTTTAAAAAGATGCATTGCTGGATAAACACCATCACAAGAATACGAAGTACTCCGGAATATCCTTGTGAACTGCAAATGCATTTACATTTACATTCATTACAGAACAAGGCTTTTGGTCTCTGCCTACTGCTAAGCTGAACTGAGAGTGTCTTGAAATAATCCGTACCTTTTACGACAGTTAAAGAATTTAGACAATTTTTTAACTACCATACAAGGTTTATTGTATCCTAACCAAGTGACTGAAAACTATCACCACTCTAGTTTGTAGAGCAATGTAGACCAGAACAGTTGCAGCATACCCACACATTTTAAGCTGCCTGCAAAAAGATACCCAAAAATAAAGCTTGTAAAACTAGCCAAAGCAGTACTTTTTCTTAGTTCTGTTTTCATAAATTCATTTATGCACCATATTTAGCTGAGAACAAAGATCAAGCACGACAGTTGCTCAAGTCAAACCTTCTTAGGCCATCACAGAAAATCAGTCTAATGTGAAAATTGTTTACCTACACTGCAATGAGAAATACTGGACCTTTCCTATCACACACTGTAAACTCTAAATACCATCTTCCATCAATAGGTATATACACATCAGATCCCAGGCTTCAAAAGAACATACTCTGGCCTCTTTGGGGACCTGCTTGGATAATTCCCATGAATACAGTTTAAGAAAGAAGAGAGGTTACAGAAAGATGGTTGATTTTAATCTCCCTCAGGATGGTTCACCCTGATGAGCAGGAAGTCAAGCAAAGGTGGCAGGAGGCCAACTGAAAAGTAGGCACACAAGAGGTAGATGCACGGACAGGTGACTCAGAAGGAATACAGAGACACTACCTGAGCATGCAGGGATGAGGTCCATCCCAAAGTCTGTCTACAGTTGAATCTGGTGAGGGACAAGAAGGACAAATAGAAATGCTTGTGTAAGTACAGCAGCAGCAAAATGAATAATAGTTAAAATGTAGACCCACTACGGAATAGATGGGGTGGGCTGGTGACAACACAGAAGAGTCTGAGGTACTCAGTATCTTCTTTATAGCAGTCTTTACTGAGAAGATCTGCCTTCAGCAATCCCAGGTCCCCAAGATGCACTGAAAGTTTGGCATAAGGAAAACTCAGCGAAAGAAATAAAGTTACATTCACTGTTCTGTGTGTGCAACCACTGATGGAAAATGGAATGCAGTTTTATTACCGAAGGTCTCTCCATAAGGATTCTAAGCCAACAGCAACAAAACACAAGTTTTCTACAGGAATGGCTTGTGTCTGTTCTCCGCTCTTTACTGGAGAACTCTGACAGGAATCATCAGTTTCCTACCCTACCCATGAAGTCAGGGTTCTGGGAAACTGTTCCGACACACATTCTCTCAGTAAGAGAAAGTTATCAAAACTATCATCATCATCACTGAAGAGTCAATATGAGCTGACAGTTTCAGCAATCATGCAAAACCTTTACGAGTTAAGAGGGTTTTTCTTCTTTCCCATTTCATCAGCCAGTATTGTTATCCACTGATCATTATTCGTAAAGATCATAATTATTCTGAAGAAGCATCGGAACATTGTTTACTTCAGAATAAGAGATTTGTTCCAAAGTGAGCTGTTCAGTATATTTTCACAGAAAACTTTGGTTCTATTCTCAGGATAGGGGCAAATATAAGTCATACCTCAGTAGATTTGAATTATTAGGCAAAGTAAACAAAGGATAGGTTTGCCCTCTCTACTCATTCTCTATCCAGTTTTTCATATTCTTACAATGCACCAGTGCCTGAAATTACTATAAGAACAAACTAGACCTACTTGCAAATATTGTCCACACAGAGTTCCCCGTCCCACCTACAATTCAGTTTTGAGCTGCTAGGCTCATGTTTTAAGGAAATACTTATTGGTTAAATATTTGGAACTGAAAAGAAGATCCAGCCTTTATTTTATCATTTAATCTCTCCATGTAGCAAGTCATCCTGTATCCACGAATTGTCTTCTGAAATACAGATAGTTGCAATAATCACTCATCTGTGGTGCCCTTCCATGCATCAACACAAGTTGTTACTTTAGGCTCCAACTATAGGATGTTATTTAGAGTTAACTCTCTCTTGTCTGATGTCATAAAAATTAAGGAAGAAATTGTATTATTAAATATTACAATTAATCTAGTGGATGCATTTCTAACAGTTATATAGTTATAAAGAAGACACTTTACTGTTCCAATTAGATAACAATGCTCCCTAGTTAGAGCTGCTACTGCTGTGTTTAAAGATAAATAACAGGAAGGTTATCATTTTGCAGGAATTAAGAACCATGGTCACAGAGGTAAGTTCTGTATCAAGAATTGCTTTGCAGCATTTGACCGATCAACCAATAGAACAGAATTTGTGTTACTAAAGGAAAAAAAAAAAAAAAAACAAAAAAAAAAAAAACACATTACATTGCCATGCATGTTTCTTAAGGTCTAGTTTGCCAGTCCGACTTGCTTTTCATAGTGAGAAATTACAGAAGATTGATATTACTAACAGCAGATATTTTGTCTTTGTATTTAAGGTTAAAAAATACAAAGTCAACTAAGACTTAGTAAAACAATGCAGTCAGAAACAAGAGCTTAGGAACAACACACATAATTGTACAAGAGAAAAACAGGGATTAAAAGCTAGCCTTAGCTGCATGTGAAGGCACTACCAAAATTAAGCAGTACTCAAGGCAAGGACTGACTAGGACTGGCCTATTCTCTCAGTGGGAAAAGTAATTGGCAAAAAAAAAAAAGTGTAATTTGGCTTTTATTTAAGAATTCTACCAAATTTTGAACAAGAAACATACCCTAGCATTTGGAACAACTAGTTAATGATTTCAGGCATCATTTCCAGTAACTAGCATTAACACCACGTTTGCTAACACATCTTTAAAACCACTGCTTGGTTCTCCCTCACACCCCCACCTAGTCCTCTCAAAGGCTTGCTTCATCAATCCAAATTTCAACTATATTGGGAAGGGGAAGACACCTATAAATTACCCTGCTTGTATTCTGAAGCTACACATTTCTAAGCATAAAACATACTGATCCATGTTTTATTGGGTTCATTGTTCTATTAAACTCTACAAAGGAATTCCACATGTACAGTCCAATACTAGTATATGGAGAAAATTATCTTCTTGTTTCAAAGCACAAAGCAAAACTACATAACACTAAAGTAACAAGAATTCAGGAACAAGACAAAATTGCTAAACATTGGCCCTTAATATGGATTTAACAACTCCTCCCTCTTTGGTGTAATTCACTTATGCAGCAGAAAGTGTACATTAAGTTTTCCAGAGCAGGAGCAGTATACACCATATTGTTGGCATATGGAACTTTTTAATCCAACTACCACTTTAAGGTTATCCATTCCACAATAATATTCTCAGTTTTTATACCCAAAAAGCAAGCTGCATGTAATTACTAATGGAGGCATTCACCATCTCAATGCACATTTAAAGGAACAGAGAACAAAAGATTCCTTTTAAAGCTGATGAAGAGACTGGTATAAATTAAGTCTCCAAACATAATAACAGAACAAAGAGATTATTCCATTCAAATCAGAAGCTGATTTATCACTTATGTAAAGATAATTCCTAACAGATAAAAGTAAGAAAGAAGTTTATGATGTGCTTTTGTTATTACAAAGTTGCTTTCTGTCTGAATAATCATTAATCACTCTTCTCCCTGTCCCTCCCCATGCACACACCCTAATGGGTTTTATCCACTTTCTCAGAGCATATGGCCACAATTCCCACAATATGGTAAATTATTCCTAAAGAAATTGCAGATACACTGAAGTAGAACGTTCTATTAAAAAAAAAAAAAAAATGGATTTTTTTATTATTTAAAAACCTCTCTCTCTCCTAACCCTAATCACAAGTTTCTAGTACACATAGACAAGACCTAGAAATTATAAGGCAAACATTGACTCTCTAATGAGATCATCAGGGCTCTTCTAGTACTCCCATTCACTTGTCACTAAGTTTTCGAGCTCTGTAGACTTCAAATGAGTTGCTGTAACAACCCATTTCTTTCAGCTTGAAGATATTTCAATACAATAAACTGGAGGTGTGGAGGTGCAGATCTACATGTATCCCATGACAAGTTACAAATACCAAGAAAAAATTCAGACAGTTACAACCCCGTGAGAGCCATCTTTTGTGCTGTGCAGAAAATTCTGCAAGGAAAAAGCTTACATTTTTCCTTTCCTCTCCATCCTTATCCAAGATACATAAATATAAACATAAATGCTACAAGTTAATTTTTCTTTCAAGAAAGAGAAACACTAAGCTGTCCTCAAGAGCTCACTCATCTCTTGTCTATCAGGACATAGAGGCAAGTCAGCTACGCCAGAAGAAAACTTAGGAATGAGGAAGCTGTTTTACCATCTACTCTCCACAACAGTCAGACCATTGCTCCTCATTCTAAGTGTTTGGCCATGTATTGGACTTTTCCTGCTGCAATCACGACAAGGCTTTCAAGGCAGGCTGCATTTTTCACAAAAAGCATTTATATGAGTGATTTCTAAACTGGTGGTTTGCAGGTGTTGGTAGGCAATGCACAGCTTGTCCAGGGAAAATGCACAGCTCTTTCTGCATGGCCCTGCAATCCCAGGCAACTTCTCACTTGGCAGAGGCCAACGATATACACCCCAAACATACCGACTGATTCACAATTACTATTCCTTCTTTGTCTGCTGGGATGAGATAGGACAGCTGCTACTGCTATACTAAATAAAACTCTTTCGCAGTTGAGTGGGTTTTGTTTGGTTTGTTTTAAACTTTACGCCACTGCCTAGGTACTGGTATACAGTTTCACCCGTTTCGCGAGTAATCTGTGTAGTTTTAATTGTGCCTAGATGGTGTGGCCTTCAGCTAGTGGTAGTTTAGAGAGACTGACCTCACAACTTTAGGAAGTGATAGAAACTTCTGACATGAATGACTGCTCGACCCAGTGCTCTAGGGTGGTGTTGTCATCAAGTACAACCTCCAGTTTAGCTTAACCTTACTCTAGGCCACATTTATTTACTTTTAAAAATAGTGTTTGGCCCTGCTCTACTTAAAGGGAACATCTGATAAACCATAGCTATGAGACAGGATATTGATAAGACCCTTACTGATGATTAGCCAGACCTGCTAGCTGTAGTTTGTGACTGAGATGCAGAAAGATGTCAGTATAGTTCCAGAAGCGTCTAAATCTCAGTTGATAAAGGCATATCACAGTATCCACCAAGAATACATTCTTGAGAATTGTGATAGTTAACAATTTTGTACTGGTTTTGGCTGAAACAGAGTTAATATTCTCACCAGTAGCTGTTGTGTTTTAGATTTACTATGGGATTTGGGATGTGAAGAAGAATATTGATAATAGACTGATGTTATTAGGTGTTGTTAAGAGATTAAGGACTTGTTTCAGCTTCTCAAGTTTTGCTAACATGCAGGTACAAGAAGCAGGGAGGGGTACAGCCAGTACAGCTGACCCCCACTGGCCAAAGGAAATCTATTCCATACCATAAATGTTATGCTCAGTATAAAAGGGGGGGGTGGTCAGTGGGCAAACCCCCAGGAACTGCTGTTCCAAAATCACTACTCAGGATTGTTCCAGGATGACTCTCCGTTCCTCTCTGCGATCAGTGCTCAGAAACTAGCTGGGTGTCAGTCAGCAGATGGCAGGCAGTTGCATCACTTGTTTTTCTTGGGGTTTGTTTCTCTTTTTGTTGTTTTGCTTTTCAATACAATTTATTATTATTGATTTTTATTTCAATCATTCGAGTGCTCTTATCTCCATCCATGAGTTTTCTTTCTTCTGCCCTTCCAATTCTCTACCCATCCCACTGGCAGGGGGAAAGGTAAGCAAGCCGCTGTGTGGTTCTTAGCTGCTGACTAGGGTTAAAGCATGATAATTTCATAGATAGTAAAGCATTTTTCCCCCCTAAAAATAATGCAATAGAAATTGGATGTATGTAGACACTTATGAAATATATGGATTCAAATACAAAAGGACAGCACCTATGTCATAGCAGATGGAAAGGCAAAGGCTGCATCATCACCTAGACAAGTGCTGGCCTTTCAGAGATCTCTGTTCTGAAAGACCTCAGCCACTTCATTTGTGACCATCAGTGCCTTGCAAATCTTTTATTATGAGCTTTTCACACCAGTGTCACTTTCCTCAGATGGCTCAAGCTCAGTCAAAATGAAGAACAGAAAAGATGGTCAGGCATTTGATCTCAGGTAAAGCAGATCAGATCTTTCAGAGCAATGACCTGGTTCAATAGCCCAGCCTCTGAGAAGCCAACATCTTGAGTTGCTGATCCTGCTCCAGTACTTAAATTATGTGTACTTCTTAACTCTCTTCTCAGGTTACCCTCTAGTACCTTAATTCTCATGCACAGAATTACTTCCCTATCTGCCAAACTCAGCGGCTGCACCCATGCTGTGTTGGCATTTGGCTGAGCAGCAGCGACTCTGCTCTGAAGCAGCTCTGTCTGAAACAGTGGAGACAAGCAACAAGAGTAGGCTATGCCTGTGCTGACAAAGACAAGAATCCATACAGGGCAGTAAGTGAATGGAGTTTAAAACATCATAATAGAGCTTGCTTTCTCTGTTTGGCAGCAATATAACATTACTCTAAACATAAATGTGTGTAAATACACTACCGGAAAGTAGAGATTTTCCTCTTCCATTAAATGAAGTTATTTTATATGAAGTGTATGATAGGCTTATGTTTTCTGTATCATGATTAGTCACCTTTCATAGAAACCCCTCTTCTTTAAAAATACGCTAAGTCTGATTACTTTTATATTAAAAAAATAGAAAGCCACCCTAAGGTTGATGTCCCCCCAGTGAAGTTTGACCAGTTACAACTCAGAATTCAATTTCACCGCCCACTAAACTATTAGTATATTTAGCAAGCTCCAAATTATTCCCTGCTTATTGACTATTTTTTCCTCCCAACCAATTATGTTGTCTTAGTGTTATATCTTTAGCTACAAGAAATACCAAACCAAACCCCAGCCCTCCCATAAGAGACACATCCACTCCAAATATCAGCCAATAAAAACATTAAGATCTTCAGTTAGAAAAGGACTGACTTAATACATTATTAATTCTGTGATATTAATCTGAAGCCTCTCCCTCAAATTCTTGGCTCCAGTCAAAGGCTATTTTTGTGCAAAAAAGCTTCCACCACTTACCTCTACATGGAAAATTTTTGCATGAGCAACATGTACCATATCTCACAGTTAAGTAATTTCATCAAATCACTTAAAAATAATTTGAGTATATTTCTGCAAAAGCTATCTCCTAGGAGAATATTCAAGACACAGTAGAATCAAACTGTCACATTTCAGGAACTAACACAGAAGTGTAGAAAACCAAGTCTGTGGTATTTACCATGGGAAAGAACCTAACTTGTGAAGACTTAATTATTTAATTAACTTCAATGACTTTGTCTTTCTCTTACCTAGGATTACTTTGCAATTAGGTTCTGACAAGGAAGCATCCCTACAGTAGGTATTGTTGAGTGTGCAAACCTTAGAATAAAAAACTCAAACTTAAGGTGGCTTCAGGCAAACCTTAAAATACAGCACATCCATTTCTGACAGAAAACAGAAATGCATGCCGAGTGGCAAACTGAAGGAAAAGTTCTCATACAGAGGTCTGTCATCAAGTTATCTAGGAGAAAAACCCCCTTGTAATTCATCTAATAGTCTTAATTTAAGACTCTCATATCTACCAACCTCTGTTCCATCTTGGATATAGCGTATTTATTTACTCCAACTCAGGAACATCAACAAAAACTTTGAAGTTTTCACATGTGGTTCCTTCCTCATAGACATTTTCTCATTTCCTAGCCCATTTCCCCACACAGCACATTCTCCTAGGCCTTGCACAAGAATAGATCTCAGCACATCAAACACTGCTACCAGCAGTTGCCTACAGATGCAATAGTTCCATGAGTTACATATTGCATCTTCCAAACTGTGGAGTCCTTACTATAGGCTGACGAGTTTGAGAAAGGTGCTCCTGCGTATGACAAGTTATGAGTGAGAAACTTCTCTGCTGGTCAGTACTTACCATGATGTACACTTTGTGGTACTCATGCTACACGAAGAACCCTGAGCAGACAGCAAGCAACACTAAGAGCTGGCAGCTACATTACTGTCTTGGTTATTCTGACAATTCATCTTTGCTGTCACTTGTGAAGCCACCAGAATGCTTGCAAGTTAGGTAACCTGCCTGCATAAATATTCCTGCTCCTGTGAAACTGCAGCTTCACAGATCACCTTTACATTTCAGAATGATGGACTGAAAACACCACTCCAGACAGGAAATGGAACTTTAATGCTGTATTTTTTCTAATGTAGTCAAAGCTGTTTTCTAACAGATCAGAACATCTGCCTTGTAAGTACCACCTCAGATTACACCACTTGTATTTGCTCTTTGTGAATTAACACAGAAAAATAATTCAACAGTCTTTCCTTTTATCTGGCTAGCAGGCAAGAAATGAAAACCAGAGGCTTCCAAAACAGTCCAAAATGAAAGAAGAGCTGGCATTAGCAAGCTGCAGAAGGAAACTAGTTCTGTTTCTGCATTTCTCTAATAAATGCTACTTTATCAGATTAAGTTTCTTTTGAGAGGAAGGGAGGGGGAGGGGAAAATAGTCACACAACCCAGTGATACAGGCTAAGCTCAGAGAGGCAAAGCATTTATTCTGAAGCCTTCCTTTCAAGGAAAAGTATTTCATACACTCAGGATTCACATCCTTACAGCCAATATACCTATTACATCAGTTCATTGCTGCAGACTGATTGTTCTTCATAAAACTAAGAGTTTCAGCTAAAGTCAGCAAGAAGCATAAGTATTCCAGACAGTAGATCCTGTAAAATTCATGGGGTCATCCAGGCCAAGAGTTGTAGTTACATTGTAGTAAACTGCAAAATTTCAGAGTGGTAAGTTATCCTAGTAGTAGCAAGAACTACTAGGATACTCCTAGGCTAAAATCTGAGAAGATGACTAATATATGTCATGTGTTTGACAGCTTCTTATACCCACAAGCCTCATGATTTCAGTGCATTAACATATCAGTTAACAGTGACAATATTTTAACTGTATGCAGCTATTTCATTTTAAGGTAAAGTTTTCTGGCATGGGATATCACTTGCCACAAATTTAAGAATTTTACAGGATGCAAAGTGAGCAAGTAACATCTGATGTTCAAAAATGAACTCAGAGTATCTATAAATGAACTTCATAGAAGGGCAAGGTAAGTATAATCAGGCAATTTTTAATGAAGTAGAGGAGGATGCAACACTGCAGTGCTTTCTATATCAAACAAGACATTTCTGCCTTGCAACTGTTGGCTATTCTTTTGATGCAGTTGGTTTTAAAAGTAGTAATATAACTGAAACATTTCAAATGTATTAGTCATTTGCACTTCTCGGTCTGAAATGTCCATATTGCAAATACTCAGAGGAGTATTTAAAGAGACATGCTATGTATAGCTGCTTTGAAAAAGTCGAGAGATGCAAGCCAGTTTCCAGTCACCTTTAGGCTCTCGCAAGCAACCAGTAATTCACACTCCAGGGTACGTAACAAACGGAACAAACTACAACTCCAGACCTCGCCTGGAAACCGCAGGTCTGCCTGTCCCTCCCTACCTCCTGCCGGCCTGCACCAATATAAAAATCAGTACCAAATGCCTTGGGGTTCTTCTTTAGGATAGGATCACACCAAGTAAGCGTTTTGCCTTTTATAGTTCAAACTCCTTAAAATAGGAGTTTCCAAGACAGCAAAAAAAAAAAAACCCACGGAGCGTATCGGAGGCATCTGTGAGGCGCTTCGGGGCGCAGCCCGCGCAAGGCGGGGAGGGCGGCACGCAGGGCACCAGCTGGGGCTCTCCCCGGCGCTTCGCCGACCCCCGCGGGGGGAAAGCGGACCGCCTCGGCCCTCCGGACGGTGGGGACTCCCCCCCCCGCCCCGCCCTGCAGCACGGCTCCTCCCGGGCACGGCTCGCCCAGCTCCTTCGCCGGCCGGGGCGGGAACAGCCGGCGGCTCCTTCCAGACAGGAGCCGCAGAGGTCCAGAAAGCCTCCCAACTTCACCCCTTCCCGGCTACGGCCACCACCTGTGCGCGCCGGGCCGGGCCGGGCGGGACCCCGCAGTTGGCTAAGCGGCTCCCGCGGGCCGGCCGCCCTTACTCACCCGCACCAGGTTGCTGACAGCGGCCTGCACGGCCGAGACGGGGGCGGTAAGGTCCGGAATGGCCTTGCCGTCCACCTCCCCCTCTTCGTGCATGATGACCAGGTGGGAGATCTGCTGGGCCACCGGCTCCAGGATGCTCTCGATGGTGCGCGTGTGGAAGACAGGCATGGCGGCGGCGGGGGGGGAGGGGGCCGGGGCCCGAAGTCCGCACAAACTCCTGGCAAACTCTGTCCCCGCGGGCTGGCGCCCCACAGAGAAAGCCGCGGCCTCCGCGCAAGGATTAATACGAGGACGGAGAAGAAAAGAAGCGACCGCCTGGACCTCCCCTCACCCCTCAGCGGATTGCAGCAGCCCGGAGAAGCGGCTGCCGGTTCAGGCTGGCAGAGGTGGGACTCGAACTCGGTGCTTTCCTGCCTTCCCCGGCAGCACCCACTCCACACTGGCCCCGCACCCCTGCCAGGCGGAGGCTTTTCAACCACTACAACCTACTCCTCCCACGGCTCCCCGCCCCCTCGGCCGCCCTCGCCCAATGGCCGAGCCGGGACCGCCGCTGCCAGTGGCGCAGTGCCGCGTCCATCAACATTCCAGAGCCTCCCTCCCTCTCCGCCCCCCCGCCTTTCCCGCACCACCCTCCTTCCCAACCAAGCTTGGTTGCGCGGGCGCCGGTTTCCCAGCGTTGGGATGACGTCAGACATTCTGGTGTCCATATAAGGAGACGATTAAAGCCGGGGTGCCGGGACAAGTGGCCGGGACAGCGGGGAATGGGGGGGCGGGGCGTAAGGATCGCTCCGCCCGTGCCGTCCCGTCCCGTCCCATGCCATGCCATGCCATGGCATGCCATGCCATGCCATGCCATGCCATGCCATGCCATGCCATGCCCTGCCGGCGGCCGAAGTTTGCTCCGTGGGGCTGAGGCGAGGCTGCCCCGCGTGTGGCTGGGCGTTACCGGGACAAGGGGCGGCCGAGGTGGGGTAGCGCCCCCCCGGCCGCTCTCCCCGTCCCCAGCCGCCGCTTCGGGAGCCTCCCCACCCTTCCATCCCGCAGGCAGCGCTCCTCACGCGGTCCCCCCGCGGCGGCGGCCGCCGCCCTCACGCCCTCCCCACGGCCCCCGCAGCCACCCCGCCCGTTCCGTCTGGTCCCGGGCGCGGCCCCAGCTGCTTCCGCCCCCTCTCGCTGAGGGGAAGTGGCGGGAGGTGGCGGGGGCCGCTGCGGGCGGGTCGCTTCCCGCCCGCACCCCGCCGCCCCTGTGAGGCTGAGGGGACGCGGCGGGTCAGCGGCGGCCGGCCCGGCCGGGAGAGCTGTTAGGCGGGCCGGGAGCCCCAAGTAGGGCAGGGCGAACGGCGGCCGCGCGGTTTTTACCGTTATCTTCGCTGGTGATAACAGCGGCACGGGCGCGAGAGCTCGTTTAGGTACATTTAAGTGGGTGACGTGGTTTTGGGACAAGGAACACGCACCGTAGCCGGAGAGTAACACAAATTCCCACTTTTCCGTACCGCTGGTGTTGGGGCAGGGCAGCCGGCGGCCTCAGGGCCTGGCTATGGCGCGGGGTGCTGACCTGAGGCCTCCGAGGGCCGTCGCCAGGCCTGGTAAAACCCGGGCCCGGGGCTCGCGTGGGGCCCTGCGCCCCCCGGCCTGTGCGCTGCCTCGTGTGACGCGGGAGGACCCGTGGCGATAAAACAGCCTGGGAGTCAGGGGCTACCGGACCGCGCTCTGTGCTTCTTCCTTTCCTCAATAACACGAGCACAGAATTAGATTTGGAATTCTTCTCTTTGTCTAGGTGCTGCTATTTTAAGCCATAAATCAGTGTTCCCGCCAGAGTAGTTTTCACTCTGAAGTGTTTCAGAGCAAACAGTATGCTTTCTGTGCAGTGTTTGAACACAGCCAGTCCTGCCAGCCAACACAGGGACGTGCGGAAAGAGCAATTAAATCAGCAAGGCTTCTGATGCGCAGAAGGAGCTGTCGTTGCAACTTCTAGTATGGGAGTTGTCGTTGCTTGGGACTGCAACGATAGTTACAAGTTGTAGGCCTAAAGAGCTAAGAAAAACAGGTTTTCTGCAGGGTTAGAAATCTTAGCAACACCTTTAGCTCTAAATGTATTTTTTTTTTGTTGTTCTCTTTTCTTATTGTATGCTGGGAATTGTGTTTACGTGTGTACATTTGTTGAATTTGCAATGGTAGACGTCAGATGACTAAGTTCCATGTTGTACAATCCAGTTTTGTTTGGAAAGAGGTATATCTGTAGGCTTGATAACAGATCATCAAATTATGTTATTGGCATTCAAAACATACTTAAAATACCATTCTCTCACCAGTAATGAGTGTATTAAGTCACTTGAACTATGTAGGAGTATTTTATGCTGTTAGCTGTTGGCTATATACTTACCGTTTCCAGTATATGGATTCCCAGCAGTGCCTCTTTAGCATACTATGGATCAGTAAGAATGAGCACACATAAAAGTCTTTCTGGATAGTAATGTGCAGCAGCTGGGAATTACAAAAAGCAATTAGTCCATGTTACAAACTAATAATCTGCTAAATTCCGTTTTGTGGAAGTATGCAAACCTAATAAACCATGTATTTAGTCATTTGTGGGGTTTGCATGTAAGTTAAGTTCTCTGACTAAAAATTGTTCCTTTAAGTCTGGGATCTTGTATACTGAGTTCTGGCTGAAATATGCATGTGTATGAGTACGTTTTAAAGAGAAAAAAAAGTGTTTTCTGATAATTATAAAAGACTGCCTTGGTAGCCGTAAAAGGTGTAGTTACTACAGGCAAAATAAAATACAGAACAGATGGATGGTTTGGTAGCCTTCTGAAGTTTTTCTCATCTACAGGGACAAAATATGTGCATTTGTATTTGGGAGTCTGTTGGTATTAAGAGTTTGTTTCACTATTTGGGTTGTATTGGTGTAATTTTTACCTATGCAAAAATCATTTTTTATTGTCTGTACTGTAGGCCCATCACTGAAATTCCCTGTCTGCTGCTGTTGTGCCTACCTAATTTTTGAAGCCACATCTGGCAAAATTCTATGCAATTAACAGCAATACATGTAGGACTGCTTTTGTTGTTGTTGTTTTTTCTTTTTAAGTACCACCTTTACAGTGTTTTCTCTTTCCTTTGCAGTATTCAAATCTATCGCACTGATGTCGTATGAGTAACAACTTTGCAGCAGGTACTTTTTTAAAATATCAGTTTCTTTTGCCCTTTGCAAAATTCGATCTGTAATTGTACATTAATTATGCTACTGCTGTGAGATTGCTTCTCTAGTTTATACAGTTTCATTAACTCTCAAGGTCCTAACAGATGGTTAGAAAGTAACAATAGAGTTGATCACAGTATTTTCCGTTTATAGAGCCCAAGCTGGTAATGTATGAATTACTTTGTCCTCTTCCAATATGGTTTACACGTGCAGCAATGGGTTCCCCACTGAGGGGAAAAAAAAAGAGGTGCTGAACCTTTTTGCCTTTCCACACACTCAAAATCTTAGTACTGTTAAGAAGTAGTATCTATTATTAGCATGACAGCAGTGACTAGTATCTCAAAGTGGTTAGCATGAAAGGATTAGCTCTTATGACACTCCTTCCATGTCTTTTACTATTTCATAAGAACTCAGATGAGTCCAGTTTAACCCATTTCTGCAGAGAACTGGATGTCAGCAGACTCTTCTGCTTACAAAAATCTCCATTGACTTTAGGGTCATAATGTCTCTTTGTCCCAGATGACCAGATAATAAATTCTCCTTTTCTCACACCTAACGAAGTCTCTTAATGAAGCAAAGAAATCCTCCCTGCTTCCACTGAATTAGATGTGAATACAGAAGTAATAGGCTTTGGTAGGAAAAGGAAGAACACTCTGTGCTTACAAACGATGTAGCTGCAATGCAGCCTCTTCCACTGTATCTTCCAGAGAGTTCTGTATCCTGTGGTCAGGGTACACGGCACTGCTGCTGCAAGTGGCGAGAGCAGTGGAACAGGACTGTTTTCAAAGAGTTTTGTGAACTTGCAGTTGCCTGTAATTATAAGGTGTTTTGCTGTATTAATACATAATTGAAATGCATGTGTCTGGTTAGCTGTAAGCACTAACTTACATTTTGCAGTAATTATTTTCAGTATTAGGTGCAGAGAAGAAGCATTAGCAGTATTAGCAGAGAAGGATTAGGTTTTCTTGGCAAATGCCCTTGGCTATGATTAATCACTTTCCCCCAGAATGAGCGGATCTTGTTCCTTGATTGTACCAGCTTCTAACTTTTCAGAGTAATACCTGATTAGCTGCCTGAGAAAGTTTACAGAAATGCCATATTCATATATTGCATAAATTGGATTGCATTGCTGTCTTGATCCTATGAAGATTTAAGCATATGTCGAAATTTAAGGATTAGAGTCTCTTTTTATCAGCTTCTGGAGGATTGGAGGCTACTGTTGATCAGTGGACATAGCCTTGTAACGTCAATGCATTCTGCACTTCCCTATTATCAAGCCATTAACTTTGGGTAATCTAAGGAGTAAGCACTGAATGATTAAAGGAACCTGTGTAATGTCTACCTTAAATGCAAATTTTAAGTTTGTCATGGATTTCTTGTAGAGTGGTATTACTATATTAATAGCTCTGGTGTGTAGGTGACTGGTACAGAAAGAACACATTTCACACCTAAGAGATGACAACCTAGGAGAAAGAAAGAGCAGATTGTTAAGGAGGTGTGACAGTGTAACTTCATCATAATAGTCTGTCAATGTGCCTCGCCGTTACAAGGATGACTCCTGCCATGAGATTAGGTTAGGTACTGTTTAGTCTGGGTCTTGGCTGGCTGTGTTCTAGGCACTGCAAAGAGACCAACACTTCAGGATATTTCTACACTGAATCATCATCAGCCACGGTCTGAGCTAGATGTGAGCGGCCTATTAGGATTTGAAAATTAAAACCACAATTGTCAGCCATCTCTGAATACAGACTTTGTTTCATCATACAATGCTGCTTGGTTCCTAGCTGTCCTGTAGGTGTGGTGTGTTCTTAAAACATAATGTGTCTTAGATTACAGAGAATGCTACTGCGAACTAATTCCCTGTCTCCTTCAAGGAGTTTCTTGCTAGAAGTTCTACACGGCTGTGTAGCATCTACTGGGAAACCAAGGGTGCAAATGTAGTTTATTTTTTTCATCATCTTAGTTACTGTGCTAACTGCTCTGAACCCAAAACATTTTATTAACTACACTGCATTCTTAAGTGGTTTATTGTGGAGTATCACAACAATTTCAACAACGCAATTCAAGGAATGTTTTTAAGCACGTAAAACATGTAGAAAAGAAAGATGAGCATATTAAATATACATGTGTGTCTATATATAAATGCTTATTCTAGAAATTGCTAACTAGGAATGAGGTTCAAAAAAACAGACTTTCCTACTTTTCTTCTGAAAAATTTCAGATGAGAATATGTTATGTATATGTAAAGCATGTATGATAGTGTCTGTATGGTTAAAATTATGCCATATATTCACAGTAAATGCAAACAAAAAGTCTTTCTGCTCTTGTGACATTACTATGAACCTACAATACACTGGTTTTTCAAAAAGCAACGGGTATTTTTCAGGAGCTTAACTCTGTGATTGGATAGATGAGTACCACTAAAAGAAACAAGAATTGAAAAAACTATTCCTATATATCCCACTGTCATAGCATCACATTTGTTATGGCAGCGTTCTTTTAAATGACATTTTTAGGCAATGAGAGATGTATCCTTGTTTTCTGAGTATATGTATGCTGGCTCTGAGCTTGCCAATATAAATGACTATCTGCTAAACAGTCTTAGTGCTTTATTCACACTAAGTGGGTGACCATTTTCACAGTCTAAACATTCCTTTTTACCACTAGTGATTTTGATTAATGTTTATGGTCATGTCTACACATGGACATAGGGAAATTGAGGTAAGTAAACTGAAGATGTTAAATCTGTTTAAGTTAAGAATATTAAACCCCATGTTGATGCTCTCATTCAGCTCATTCAGTAAGACTCTTGGGATCAAGCAGTGTACAGAGCTATTGCATCTACCAGCTGGGGTGTGGTAACTGACTTGTATGCTGTTTGTGCATTTCCTTAAAAAGGGAAAGCTTGATTTAAATCACTCATGTTGATCAGTTTAAACCTCCCTTTTTTACTTTGTACTGAAATGGACAGATACCTCAGCTGAGATGTCTACAGTTAAGTTGTCATATTTTTTTTTAATCTGCCTTACGAGAAAACATCTTGATAGTCAGTCAGTTCTTGCTTATTTTTGCATGTAATTATGTTCAATTCAATCTCAAGGACACCTGTATCCAAATCAGCCTATAAAATGACCTGTGCAATACTTGTGGTTTTTTACCTACGTGTTTATCATGTAGCCTGTTTCAGCTCTGCGAGCTTTTTTCTCCCTGTACTATTAGGTGCTTGTATGTATCAACTCCTTTGCTAGTAGTTTCTCATATTGCATTTGATTTACCAATGTATTAAAGCATGTGTGTATTGGTAAGTGTAAGATTAGTCTGAAATTTTAAGTGTTTTGCTGGTTTGGAGTCTCATAAATTATTTATACCCCTAATGCAAAATGAACAGGCGCAGGGGTTTCTGCAATTTTGTGTGCATTCCAGTTCACCACAAAGCCACAGCCTTTAGACTGGCCAAGACTTCTGGAAAAGCCAATAGCTAAAATTAAATAATACTATATTTAGTAATAATGATGTATTTGAATATATGCATGTATGTAATTACTTTTTTTTTACTGGATAATCATAAAGATCTTTAACTCTTTCATAGATTGTTTATGACTTAAATAATTATCTTATTTAGTATTTAGCATAAATATTTGTATCTTTGCATTAGTAGATACAGGAGTTTACTGCCATCAGCAAGTACTAAATGGCCAAATTAGGCAATACTTAAAAAATAAATTGCTAGATAGCACCAAATTTTTATATATGTATGTATAAACCCCTTCCATATACAGTGGAGATACAAACCCACAGAACAAATCACACTGACATTCTTTCGAGTTTCTTATGCGTGCCATATCCATTAATTAATCAATCTTGAATAAAACTATTCTAGTGTCCCAGACCTCAGAGGAGCTTCAAGTAATTACAATAAAGACAGACAATGAATACAAAAATACTTCCTTCTTCCTGCCCTGCAATCCTGAACCCACAGTTATTTTCACATAATTGAACCTTGTACTTGCAGAAAATGCAGTAGGACTCATTGTAAGATTGCTCTGTGAGTGTATACATTTTGTTCTCTGTTCCTCATAAAAATGCAGTACTATCACAGAAGGGACAGTGTGTGTGTTCAACACTGTGCCACTCGTAGGTTTAAAGATCAGTAGGAGCCTAGTGAGAGTTTTACCCTGTTGCAGAGGGAAGAATCCAGAATTACACTGATCCATGCAACACTTCTGGGCTTGAAAAAACTGGCCTCATGACCTGTTATACCCATAAGATTTGTTTTAGAATCTTTTAAAAGCATACTGAAAACATGATCATCCTTCTTTTAGTGTCCTCTATAGCTAGATTCATAGCTATTAAGAATTAAATTGTGAATCTCTTACACATAGAGAAGATTCCTGTGCTTTGCCTTACTTTCCTGGAGGGGTGAAGTGTTAGTGGACTGGATTTTTGCCCCATTACACAGGTGAGATTATCCATGCGAGTATTCAGAGATAGGAATGAGAGGTTCGTAAACCTTGTCCTAAAGGAGCTTGGCTATAAACTATTAGTTCTGTTAAAATATTTCATATTTTAGGTATTATGTATTTAGGTATTATTTAAGGTGTTGTGTTCCATATTATATCATGTATTCAGTCCGCTGACAAAAAAAATAACACTTGATTAATAAAAATGTTAACCATTTTTTGAAACTAGCAGATGTTTGGGTTCTTCTGTCTTGGAGTTGCTGGAGGATGAGAAGCAAAAATTAAGGACTACTAAGTTTGCTGCAGATGCCCTGAAATTTCAGTGCTGAAATGAAATTCCTGTTTAGATTTTGGGTTCTGTGTATAGAAAAACACCCCTGATGCCAGGCAAGAATATTTTCCATGTGATTGTGTCATTCTTTACTGTTGCATACCCTGTCAGCATTGACAATTAAATGTGATACACAGTGGTAAAGTGTGTGCAAACTGCTGCCAGTTGAAGGTCAATAGCCTCAGCAATGTCACACTGTGCAAAGCACGCTGTGCTTGTGAAACATTTTCTTCTGAGACAAACTTTCTGCATTCATTACAGTTTCCCTCGCAAAGCAGTTAACCAAGCCTATACTCACAGTTTTCACTCATACTGTATTTGATTTACATCAGCTGAAGGAAATGGTAATGTGCAACAGTGACTCTGGAATTTAAACAGAAACCCACAAGGGATCTCCATACTGCAGGCCAACTTCCAAATATGGGAGAAGAGAAGCAGCCGTAGTAGCTTGGGAAGCCATTATCAGCACAGCGAGGGACAAAATACTTGGGAGTACATGAGCTTCTTGGAATTTGTTCAGAAAGGTAACTGCTGTAGTGCTTTAGTCAGAATAAAGGAATGAAATACAAATGCTGTGATAGAAGAAAGAAGCATTGATGAATGTTAACTGTCTAGGGCCTGAACAACAGTAGTACAGCTATTTTTTTCCATTCAATTTTTCAGTATGTAAGAGTGCACTTACACCAGATCCAAATGTGTATCCATACTCTGCCAATACCAGTCTGTTGGGCTTGCAGATTTATCAGGAAGACTAAGAAGAATGCTTGTGAGAAGATTAGTGGGGCTTACTACCAGGTCTGTTTGAAATTCTGACAGAGCAGACACTCTGAACATAACTAAATTCACCAATATTTAGACTCCACATTCTACAAATCCTTATTCAAAGGCTTAACAAGAGCCTTTAATATACATTTACCATAGGGAGGACCTTTAAAAAAAGCCCCAAGAAAGTAAGGATCAACAGATTCTAATTACTAGCTGGTAGTTATTTGTATTTAGCTGGTGCAGGTTTTCGAGGCTTCTCACTTCCATAAGCAGCAGTAGCTGCGTGTCAGCCAGGCACAGAGAGCAGTGGCCTACAGGCCAAAGGAGTTGAGCCAAACCAGCAAGGACAAGTCTGTCAGAGCAGAGGGCTGCAAAGTGGTTCACATTTGTAGTGAGTCATTTACAGAACAGTTTGTAAGTGGTACAATTATTTGCTGCTTTATAAACAAAGTTTAGGACCTTTTGATAGGATGAGGATAAATCCGGCTTTTGGAAACAAGGAAAACAAAGCCAATGCCTTATGAATTGAAATGTCATGAGAAAAGCCCTCTTATGGGAGTGCGGTTTTATGACAGAAAATGGTTTCTAGACTGCTTTCCCCTACTCATTGAGAAAGAGCTGTGGATTTTCTAGAAAAATAGGTCAGGCAAGAATGGCTGTGGAAGAAATAGGGTGCTGCTTGTCCTGGGAGACTCTGTTAAGATTAAGGTGGAGGTAGAAGATTCTTTTTTTCCTTTTCAAACTGCCTAAAGGAAGTATCGTGTGTTCTCTTAGCAAAAGAGATTCGATTGCACTGTGTTTCAAACTTCTGAAAATGACTTTGCTGTTTGAATAACAATTGAATTTAAGTTTCTTTAGGGTGATATATTATGGAAGTGTGTTATTTATATATCATTAGGCAAAAGCATCAACATTTTTCTCTGCAGGTTCTAAGCAACTTCATGTGTGCCTTCTTGCGTTGCCTCTAACGCTACTGCCAAAATAAAGATACAATCTTCAAGTTGTAATGGGAAGGACTCCCAAATTTCAAGTCACAAGTCTCAAATTAGGTTTGTAATGTTAAAGTTGAGTCATACTGATTCAGCTAACATGCCATCAGTGAAAAATTTAGTAGGAGTGCTAGTAAATTACACCATTAGCTTTCAGAGCTGTCCGAAATAGGAAATATTGCAACTTTGATAAAGTTGTTTCTGTCTAACTGCAGGAATTTTGTACTTTATCCTGTAAGGCGACATTGTTTTTGGCTGCTGTTTGAAAGATGTGTTTTACCCCTGAAAAGGCTTAAACCATAATGCCTGATTTGATTCTGCTTTTCATCTGCCATCCCTGTATGTGATCATGGAGTCCAAAAGACAGTTTTCAAAGATGTGAAAGACTCTCCCTTGCAGTACGTGCTTAAACTGCTCATTCTTTAGTTGGAGATTAAGAAAATAAATACGTGCTATCCACAGCTGTAAATGACAAAATAAGGAGTTCCGAATGTTAAGTGCTTATAACTTTAGTAGAGATGTATTTTCACTGTATCGTCATAAAAAGATGTTATTGATTCTAAAAGTTTATATGGAACAGAGTTCAAAATCTTCAAAAGCTATTTCAACAAATTCACAGTAGATAATCCCATCAGGGTCAGTTAAATTCGGAGACACTTCTCCTGGCTCAAGAAGATCCTCAGCTTTAGATTTTTCAGCTGGACGTGTGTACGTCAGGAATTGTTATTTCATTCTTGCCCCACTTTTGTACTCTTTTGTAGACATCTGCTGTTGACCACTGTCAGAGCTGGGATAGTGTGCTAGATGACATACATGGTATGACTCTGTACGTCCTTGGTGTTCCTGTGAAATGATTCTGCTCTAACATCTCAAATCAAGAAAGACAGGCTAAAATTGATGTCAGGGTAATGAGAAACTTCAGGGTGATGATGTGCAATATGAAAGTAACTTGTTATCTGCTATTGCTGTTACTTCCTCTTTTCTGTGTGACTGAGTTTTTCTTCTGCTAGAATTAACTTGTGTCTGTTACAACAAAGATACATATGTATAAATAGAGCGCTGTTCAATTTCAGAATTAGCAATAATGTGAGGGAAAACAGAACGCATGCTGCATCACCATGTCCTGACCTTATGGACCGCCGTGGACACAGTGATCCTAGAGGCACGGCTGTGGGTCAGGTCATGGTGTGGGCTCGCATCTGGTCACATGGCAGAGACTGCCTGCTGAACAAACCTCTAACTGCCACGTGTGCTTTTAGCACTCAAAACATAAGCTGTAAGAAAAAAAAATTGTACATATATTAAAGATACCTATTTTTGCACTCCTGTGCACTTTATTTACATGCCTATGACACTCTTAGAGAGATAGAATCTTTGCATCTCCGTCATGTAAGCTAGGAGTAAACTTGTGGCATCTCTCTTTCAAAAAAGAAGCCTGGAAACAACCTCCCATGGCTTCATGCAAACGTATTTTCTTTCCAATTTCTAACTGTCTCTAACTAACATAGCCTACAAATTCCATGTGTCTTTAATTAGGTTTGCATTTCTCTTGGAGACTGGGAGAGAGGGCAGAGAGAATATAATGCAATAGAAATGCAGGGAAAATTAGATCTGAAAATGAGGTAAAGAAAACAGACTCTGAACAAAGAACTGAGACGGGGAGAAAATTTATTTTGGGAAAATCATATAAGCATCCTATAGTCAGGTCTGCTTTGAGTATCTGAGAGCTTTCATGAAGGGAGGAGATTTTATTTTGTCCATGAAATGACAGTGAGCATAGACTTCCTTTTAGCAAAAGAAACATGCATTCTATATTTTAATTTCAAAGTAATAGTAAAGGAGAGGAAGGATATGGATTTAAACTGAAGCAAAACATTTTAAGCAATCCCCCCACATCTGAGTTGGTACAGTTCATGCATAGCACAAAACCCTTGGGGCGTCAGCTTCCTTCGGCTCCTGTAGGAAAACAGGACTTCTATAGCTTTCAGGAAGAGTCAAAAATAATACCACTAAGTGTATTTCCAAATGTGACTATCAGGAGGGAAGGCCCTATGCTGCACTGGCGGTTGTCAGTAAAGCTCTGTACAGGCAATGTGTTTCTGGGGGCTAGTTGTAGTACTTGATAGCTACAAAGTGTATCATCCCAGATTTGCTTTCCAAATCTTGCAGCTGAGAGAATCCTGGGGATAACGCAGTAACCTTCACTACCAGGCACGGGGGTCTAGTTCTCCTTTCAGCTGTGCAGTTGCAAAACATGCGATCAATATCAGTTTAGTATCTGAGGTACAAAGAGAATCATGGTTCATGGACTTGCATGGCTCAAACCCTAAAAGCAAGTACCTTTCAAGTGATTCTAGAAGAACTCCAGCCATCTAGGGACCCACTTGATTGCATGTCAAATGTTCGATGCCAAGATGAGATATAGACGTTAATTGCCACATGTTATGGTAGGAAGTAAACCTGGTAGTGCACGAACAGATGGCATTACATGAGGGCTTTCTTACATGGAATGCAAAAGAGGGATTATTATGTCCACGACACTGACGATCCGGGGAACACAACAGATAACTTAGTCCTTGGAATTGTGAATTTGTATTTGTGGATGGGCTTTACTTCTGAAAATTTATGTCCCATTCCACACTAGCAAACAAGTGTCATTATTCTCCTTAAAAAAAAAAAAAAAAAAAAGTGAATACAAAAAGAGCATGAGTATTTCTTTAAGAAATAATAATATCACAGATGACCTATGACACACTGCAAAATGCCGAAGCAGTTATGCTGATTACAGGAGTGAGAGGCCTGTGTTTACTTTTTCCACACAGCCTTTCATAGTGAGTGCAAGCAGATAAGCTCAGAGATGCCGTATGAGTGGGAGACTGCGGCCTTTGCATTGAAATCCTGCAGACCATACTGGGTCATGCAATGGTCTGCACCACTGTAGAAGGAAGGAGGAAGTGTAAACACTCCAGCCTGGCCACTGCTGTTTTGCTTTGTCCATCAACCACAAGGTGGGAAGGAGTTGTGTTGCAACCCAGGCCTGACCTTGGCTTGTGTCTCTAAGAGAACATTAGGAAAAGAGCAAATAAAACTAAAACAAACTAACAACAACAAAAACCACAAACAAACAAAACCCCCTAAAACACCTACCCCACAAACAACCCAATATGCTGAATCTGCATAGCTTAGATTCTGCTCAGGGTCTCTCCAGGCCAGACTGGAATTTCAGGACCTGCATAAAGCCAAGAGCTTGGGAGGCCCACGAGTAGAATAAGAGGGAGCGTGGACATGCAAGGAGCAGAGAGACCTCCCTGGTAAATGGAGGACCAGAAGAACAACAGGTGCCAGAGGCCAAGGGTTGAGGTGCCTTGTCACAGAAGAGCTATGTAAAGAATCTTGTCCAGCACCTGTTCATAGTGTCCCAGGCTTGGCTGTTCTCTGATAATATCTAAAGCTGCCAATATATATTTAAAAAAAAAAGAAGAAAAGAAAAGGCAAGGAAAAAAAAAAAGAGAAAAGAAAGAAAAGAGGAGAAGTGTAGAAAAGAAGAAGACAACAACAATTATAACAATTACATACATTTGGAAAGTGTCATTTAAGAAAGATTCAACTCTGCGACAAGCTGAGACAAAAAAGGAGTCCTAAGGAAAGAAGTAGCCATTACAATAAAGTAATTGGTTTTTTTTACTGAGAACAAAATAACTTAAAAATATATGAAAACATAAATTGAGTTATATTTTAAATGGTGATAATGGCCTACAATCAGCCTTAAGGCTGCAATAAAACATGTTAAATACTCTTAAGTTACGGCTTACTTTCAGTACATTTGAATATATGGACACTGCAGGAGCATTCCAGGGAATTAACCATGCAGCTGATAGCACTGCAGAATGGAGAACAGTGCTTTTTCCCTCCATCCAGTATATGGATCTCTGTTTTTCTTGCTACGGCACTGTTTCCCCTGCCGCTCTCTGTAGGCTGAATTTCAAGCAGGGCAATATATGGAAAACAAGGTAGCACTGCCCCCCTCGCCTGCAAAATTAAAGAGATGGCAGCTGATACCTGAGAAATGTATTTTCTTGCAGTTGCTGTTGTCAGGAGATAGCTTTTACAGTGAGAAGAAGTAATCTGGCACTACTGCTAATGCTACTGCAAACGTTTCCATATGCATGGAATGCTCCAGAGCTTCATTAAAATCTCCAGGCTGCATCTTTTTTTTTTCATTCCTAGCTAGCACCCTACGGCCAGACCGAGTTCAAACTTTGTATTCCAGAAACAGACAAAGATATATTTATTTGATATAAAAATTGGAAAGTACTTCCTATATACATTTCCCTAGGAGCACAAATACTTACACAGACTTTTCATAGGAAGGCAGCAGTTCTCATCTAGGTCAGACTACTAACCCATCAAGTCCAGTCACGCTGTGGCCAGTCCTGACTCTTTCAGAGGAAGGTGTAAGAAACTCTGCTTAGGAATTCCCACCCAAGTTAGGAGACTGGGGTTTTTTTCACCCCTGTAAGTTGGCAGTGAATTTCTCCTGTTACTTTTCTTGTAACCTGAGAGGTTGAGCAAGCTCATTTCTGCCACGAAATAGTACGTGCTGGGTCAGAATTTAGATCTATACATTCCACTACGTACGAAAATCCCACTAGAGTAGTCTTTTCTTACAGGCTGTGTGATTCACATACTGGCAAAATGACATTCAGAAGTATTTGGACTTAGAAAACTGCTGAGCTCACAAACTCCCATTGTAGTCTATAAGAAATACAGATACAATACACAATGATTTGACATTATCAACAGTGAATACTCCTATCTTTTTGCTGCTACCAAAATTGCTATTATTAAGTAACTGAAAGTATTGTTTCACAGTAATAATAACATCAATTTATCTGCTGGTAGATTGATCTCTGTATTTGTGGATGTTCTGTTTTCTCTGCAAATAACAGTATTACTTATATCTGTTGATGCTCTTTGGACGTTCGTTCAGCACTACATGTTTTTCAAAAGATAGGTTAGGTATTCACTAATGTGTAGTATTCTATTCTGAGGTTGGCATGGAAGAAGTCCTTATTTTAGAAAAGAAGGAGCTGAAACTATCTTAAAATAAACATTTTTTAGTTCTTCAATAACGCCTGGAAACTGTTAAGTCATATTTTTAGGCGTAGTCTGTGTATGGCTCTTTTTGCACCATTTGAGAGCACTATATACGCTTTTTTTTTGAGAGCACTGCGTGCTTTTATTTTATGTGATTTGACATGAACACGGTAATTGCATACTTGAATGTTGATTGCCTTACTGCTGATGCACTCAGGTATGTAAATAGGTGGTCCTAGAGCTAGCTTCCCAGTTTAATGTTGTTACGGGTTTTAGCCATTGATCATGGATTCAGTGCTGAATTAGCACCTGAGTACAGTCTTGGTTCTCTCCTGCTAGTTCTGGATTTTCTGAGCTAATTCTTTTAACTTATCTAGCTCCGGTAATATACACAGCTGAGAATCCATTATCTCGAATTCTTACCTTTAGATGCTGGATTCCTGATAGAGATGATGTGATACTACTTATGCCTTGACAGTCTCTTTTCCTCCACACTCCCATTCTTGAAATGTTTGGCATAGTGAGAGGTGCTCCAGCCCTCTATTTATTTACTCTTTATAAATTATACCATTGTAAGACTTCTGCATGTCTCTCAAATGCTTATAGGAGTGTTTGAGCATGTGGGAGAATACTTAATATTGGCTACTAATTGTATATACACACACACACAAAAAAGGGGAGCTTATACCTCAGTCTTCCGTAATTTCTACATAAGCTATGATTTGGCCCAGATTTCTCAAGTGCGTAGCCCAACTTTGCAAAATTTCATCCAAGTCCTAAGCAAGCAAGAAAATATCTTTGCTGAAATCCTCGTATCACTGAATTAAGTAGCAGAACTCACATATTTTAACAGAGTAAGGAATTTACCCCTGAACTTCAAAGAACTTACATGACTTGGGGAAAAGAAATCCGCATACTTTTTTCCTATTTCAGCATTACATGAGCTTTTCATTTTGAAGAAACCTGCAGAATTAACGCAAGAGAATTATATATTTAGGTACATGCACACCATTCCCAAGCACATTCAGTCTAGACTTGAACTCCTGACAGTCCAGAGGTGTTCCTGGATATTGCAAAGGAAGCTGTGAAGCAGAGCAGGAGCTGCCCTTGGGCTGTGTACATAAATACAGAGCATTATTTAGTCTGTTTAAAACTAAATCCACCTTCTTGCAGCAAATACAAGTTCCAGATACTAGCTCAGCTATAGTCATGGTCAACAGTGTTAGACCACAATAAGTAGTGATACGGTAAAACATAGTGCACAGTCTCTGCTAGCTCACCCTTTTTGTAGTGAAATGATGAGCAAACTGCACAGAGGTTGGCATGCGTGAGGTACATTTGCAAACAGCCACAAAGGAATAAGTAATATATGGGAGGCTTTATAACTATGATGGAAGGGAATATCCATTCAGTCATGAGTGCAGTTGACAAGTTTTAACATCTTCCAGAACATCTTTCAGAGTCTCCAAAGCTTTCAGACATGCTGGAAGATGACAAGCAGATCATATGGGCATCTGAGACAAAATGTATATAGTCTGTGGCATTCCAACACACTTTTTGGTAGCAATAGTCCATTACCATCACAAAACTGCTATTAGCATTCTCCTGAGAGGTGAGCATATCCCCTTGGTTATGTTCAGACCCCTGATAGGAAGTGCCTCAAGTGCAGCTGGGGGCAGTGCTGCCCACTTGCTAACAATTTACAGAGTTGTCACAATGTATAGAGTAGAGCTGTAAACTTTTCCTAGCAGATCATTTATCCCCTCTCCCCTAGTAATTCCAGGAATAGTCTGCTGACTTCATGTGGGACAGCATTCATTTTCTTTTTGCTGAAGAAGTGGGTGTACCAAGTAGCACTCAGAAGGCTAGCAGAAAGACAAGTATTTCTTCTTGCAGTGGAAATTGCGTATAGTTACCATGAAAAAGTCAGTAAGGCAGTATAAACTGTGATTTTATTTACATGCTGTCATCTGCAAACACACAAAGGCC
>WHYT01016430.1:275254-318937 GCA_009806455.1 Tetrax tetrax
GTTTTAGCCATTGATCATGGATTCAGTGCTGAATTAGCACCTGAGTACAGTCTTGGTTCTCTCCTGCTAGTTCTGGATTTTCTGAGCTAATTCTTTTAACTTATCTAGCTCCGGTAATATACACAGTTGAGAATCCATTATCTCGAATTCTTACCTTTAGATGCTGGATTCCTGATAGAGATGATGTGATACTACTTATGCCTTGACAGTCTCTTTTCCTCCACACTCCCATTCTTGAAATGTTTGGCATAGTTATAGCTTCCTTACATAGGCATGATTTAGAATCATAGAATCATAGAATGGTTAGAGTTGGAAGGGACCTTCAAAGGTCATCTAGTCCAACCCCCCTGCACGAAGCAGGGACCTCCCTGACTAGATCAGGTTGCTCAGAGCCCCATCCAGCCTGGCCTTGAACGTTTCCAGGGATGGGGCATCCACCACCTCTCTGGGCAACCTGTTCCAGTGTTCTACAACTCTCATTGTGAAAAATTTTTTTCTAATATCTAATCTAAACCTCCCTCCTTCTAATTTAAACCCATTACCCCTTGTCCTATCACAACAGGCCCTACTGAACAGCCTGTCCCCATCCTTCCTGTAGGCCCCCTTGAGGTACTGGAAGACCGCTATCAGGTCTCCCCGGAGCCTCCTCTTCTCCAGGCTGAACAGCCCCAACTCTCTCAGCCTGTCTTCATAGGAGAGGTGCTCCAGCCCTCTATTTATTTACTCTTTATAAATTATACCATTGTAAGACTTCTGCATGTCTCTCAAATGCTTATAGGAGTGTTTGAGCATGTGGGAGAATACTTAATATTGGCTACTAATTGTATATACACACACACACAAAAAAGGGGAGCTTATACCTCAGTCTTCCGTAATTTCTACATAAGCTATGATTTGGCCCAGATTTCTCAAGTGCGTAGCCCAACTTTGCAAAATTTCATCCAAGTCCTAAGCAAGCAAGAAAATATCTTTGCTGAAATCCTCGTATCACTGAATTAAGTAGCAGAACTCACATATTTTAACAGAGTAAGGAATTTACCCCTGAACTTCAAAGAACTTACATGACTTGGGGAAAAGAAATCCGCATACTTTTTTCCTATTTCAGCATTACATGAGCTTTTCATTTTGAAGAAACCTGCAGAATTAACGCAAGAGAATTATATATTTAGGTACATGCACACCATTCCCAAGCACATTCAGTCTAGACTTGAACTCCTGACAGTCCAGAGGTGTTCCTGGATATTGCAAAGGAAGCTGTGAAGCAGAGCAGGAGCTGCCCTTGGGCTGTGTACATAAATACAGAGCATTATTTAGTCTGTTTAAAACTAAATCCACCTTCTTGCAGCAAATAAATTGCTTCTGCTATACAAGTTCCAGATACTAGCTCAGCTATAGTCATGGTCAACAGTGTTAGACCACAATAAGTAGTGATACGGTAAAACATAGTGCACAGTCTCTGCTAGCTCACCCTTCTTGTAGTGAAATGATGAGCAAACTGCACAGAGGTTGGCATGCGTGAGGTACATTTGCAAACAGCCACAAAGGAATAAGTAGCGTATGGGAGGCTTTATAACTATGATGGAAGGGAATATCCATTCAGTCATGAGTGCAGTTGACAAGTTTTAACATCTTCCAGAACATCTTTCAGAGTCTCAAAAGCTTTCAGACATGCTGGAAGATGACAAGCAGATCATATGGGCATCTGAGACAAAATGTATATAGTCTGTGGCATTCCAACACACTTTTTGGTAGCAATAGTCTATTACCATCACATTCTCCTGAGAGGTGAGCATATCCCCTTGGTTATGTTCAGACCCCTGATAGGAAGTGCCTCAACTACAGCTGGGGGCAGTGCTGCCCACTTGCTAACAATTTACAGAGTTGTCACAATGTATAGAGTAGAGCTGTAAACTTTTCCTAGCAGATCATTTATCCCCTCTCCCCTAGTAATTCCAGGAATAGTCTGCTGACTTCATGTGGGACAGCATTCATTTTCTTTTTGCTGAAGAAGTGGGTGTACCAAGTAGCACTCAGAAGGCTAGCAGAAAGACAAGTATTTCTTCTTGCAGTGGAAATTGCGTATAGTTACCATGAAAAAGTCAGTAAGGCAGTATAAACTGTGATTTTATTTACATGCTGTCATCTGCAAACACACAAAGGCCTTGTCTTTATTTGGAATTGGGCCTGCAAACACTGATGTAGAGGAAACAGTACAGCCTCCAGTCTTGTAAGAGAGACAGCAATCTCGTGCTTTTCTCAGTTCTGGAGTAATCTCCACCCATGATATTTTTTGACCCTTTTTCTTGTGAGTTTACCTTGTGCAGGAACACCAGAAGCTGCAACTGTGGCTTACTCTTTCTATATAGCTAGAACAGACTGAATAATGCCATAGATTTAAAATGATCTGCAGTGTCGCAACAATGTGCACTGTGACCTGAAGTCAAGTTTTTGAAGAGCTACACCCCAAGGTGTTGCTAAACTCCCATTTAGCCCATTGGCCTATCTAGTTGTTATGACCTCACAGTCTGAAACAAATGCATCACCCAGATCTGTACTTCTTAGGCTGTAGATTTCTCCTGAACCTGTTGTGGTGGTGTGGAAGGGACTTTAAAAGAAAATACGAGTGCAGGCAACTCATCTCATCAGGCCCACAAGCCCCAGTGCCAGCTCGCAAAGCTTTAAAGGAGTTCTCCTGTGACTGCAGTGTGTTCAGACACTGAGTAGTGGTTTTTGTTTGAAGACTGTTGTTGTTAGTCTTTTCTTTTGAGAGGTATAATTTTGTCTGCTTATGATCTGATGGAAAAAACTGCTTTCATTACATCACTTTAGATTATTTTCTAATCCCCACTAACTCAGCATTCAACATTACTGACTCTAAAACTTTTTAAATTTTCTCCTTAGCCTTACTATTACTACTAATAGAGCACTAGTTCTTGAGTTCTCTAATTATTTTATGCTGTAGAAACTCTTAAATTAAGATGTCTAATTCTCATATCTATTTTTGGGAGAAAACCTCAGAAATGGGGCACTCTGATTCTAAAATCCCAGAAAGTAGTTTAACACTTAATTACAACACTACACTTAATCACAGTACTACGTGCCTTTTCAGCATCTGACTTACCTTCTGCTGTCCCCATTAAGTGTGCTAGTTCACTAGTGTACTTAGTTTGCACTGGGCTAATCTTTATCAGCGGCCTAGGAAGGGATTCAGGATCTTCCTCCATTTAATGTCAAATATTTTTGTACTGCAGGTAATGTCTATAGATCTGTTGCAAAGGAAGTTATGGGTACTCTGATTACTTCTGAGACCTAATCTCAGAGATGGTGACTCATACAAAATACCTTATATAGTTTGGGAAATGAGCTTTTCAGAGCAGGATGCTGTAGTTCATAAATATGAACTCTAGTTCTGCAGGAGTTCTTCGATCTTATTGGGGCCCTGAAGCTTCTGCGGTGCTTCCCTTACTGAGAACTGCCAGGGAAGATGCAGCACCTGTTTCATGTTCGATTTAAAGCTATGTGTGGGCAGAAAGCTAATGGCTAAACTTCTATAGAATTAATCAATCATCTTTATGATGGTTTTTGGAAATATTTCTTTGAAGTGTCAGGTCATTTGGTGGTTTAATACAGTTCATACTTTTAAAAGTGCTGTTTTAAAGTGCAGTTTGATTCTGAGAAGAGTTTATGAAGTGGCTTTGGAACGCTCTGTGTTTGCACCTTTGTAGTGATCTCAGATCTTATATGTTTCTAAGTAAAATGCTGATTCTGACAGCTACTGCTGTAAATTCTGATTAGAAAGTGAAAGGAGTATTTTTTTTCCTATTCATTAATTCCTTGCAGTAAAGAGCTCAGGTACATTAGGAAATTTGCAACATGAGAACCTTTGTAAAGACTGTCTATTTGAAGCCTTGGTAGCTATTCAGGAGCCAGAATAAAGAGCACTTTCCCCGAGTGGCACACAATACACAGGTACTATAAGAATAAAAGCAGAAGATGCCAACTTTTCTCACCAGTGTTCATAAATCTGATTTGGAATATTCCTTAACAAACAAAGAAAGAAACAAAATAAGGAAGCAAAATAACCAAACAGATGTGCTTGGGTTTTAACTGGCACTTTCAGAAGTAATGAAACTCTCAGTACAGGAAGAACCTTGCTCGGGAGATGGCTGTTGTGTATTCAGACACAAGCTTAGCCCAGTCTCTGGCTTGAAGCTATCTGAAACAGAACAGCGGCAATGAGGAGGATGTTGTAATTTAAATTTCGTAGGACACTGAGTTATTTTACAGAATTCCTAGATTACTACAATCTTTTGGACGACCATTGATTCTGGCAGCATTGTAGATAACTCACCAAATGTTTTGTTCCAGATTTCTTGCAAGTGTAGTGCATGCTTATTGCAAGCTTCCTGTTCTTCAAGACCACCACTGTTGTAACAATATGATATAGTGTATTTGCCAGCACTGTTCTATATTTCTGAAACCTGTAAATCCACACCTGGTAGCAGTCCTCCAGAAAATAGGAGAAGGGCTCAAAAATAGTAAGGCTGATGAAGATTGCTTTAAAAAAAAATCAAAATCCAGTTTAATAGCAACTATAAAGCTGTGAGGTTTTGACCATCAGATGTTTTTTGTTTTAGTGGAAAAAAGAGATTTGGGATCTTGTAGCATCACATTCTAACTTTTCATCCCAGTAAGTGATCTGTGCAAATAGTTTCCGTGATCTAAAATAAGACATGTGGACCGGAAGTTTAAAACTGCTGGTTTTCTGTGGGAAACTAAAGGCAGATTCAGAGTTCCTTAGTCAGGCTTTTTGCATTGTTTATTTGGAAAGACCTGGATTTCTGTTGTTTTGTCAGTAAGTCATACAGGAAGAAAATTCATGGAAATCTGATAGCCACATGCAGAAGAATCCCTTTTCCCCCTTCTGTTTCACTCGGCTGTCACTGGCTGTATAACTAGCACATGCACAAATGAACTCTCCTGCCCCTGAGAAAAGCCTTGGGGGAATAGCTGCCAGAGATATTAAAATTTCAGTTTGTTCCTGTTTTCCTTTATCTGTTGACAAAAATAAGACACTTGCATCTCTCTCAGGCTAATCTGTTGAAGGAGCTTTGCCAGGGTTTGTTGTTGCGCCAACATGCTCTACCCCTATGAAAGACTTTATATATCAGTACTGAATTCTTTCTGAGCTGTTCCTTTTAGTTGCTAATTTCTTTCCCAACACTGTTAAGGACTAGTTCAGGGTCAGGAATGATCATCAAATAGCAGAGACAGAACAGTCTGCAGTCCCAATTGGAAAGATACGCTGTCTTGATACCAGTATCTCTGCCAGAATGTTACAGGCTGGAGCTGTCTCTTGTATGGGAATGTGAATCTATCACAGCCGCTGTGTGTCTCAGTGATTGCAGGTTATTTCTTATTTTGGGGGGGGGGGGGAATGGAAGGTGGGAAAATGGGACATCTGTTAATAATTCCTATACGAGTATGCCTTGGCTGGTACAGCGATCAGAGCCCTTGAGGATAACTCTGGTTCACAAGACTTGGCACCCCCCAGCCCCTCAGTAGGCCATCGGTCTTATATGGTGCTGAGACCTGGTACTGGCTCTACACGAGTGATGGATATCAGCACCCCCGCTGTGCATCAAGCTGAGCAAGTGTCGATGAGGTCACACTGCTGGTGACGGCAGAAAACACTGTGTGTATGCGGGGTGAGGGTTAAGCCGGTGTGTTGATGCAATCTCCACTTTGTCATGGTGTAGCTTCTGCATTGTTAACAGTCAAAACTGCCCTCCGTTGGGTTTCCTGTCTTCCTCATCGAATTGTATACAGTTAAACTGTGCTCTGTCTACTGATTTTCTTGATTCTTGCTGTTGTACACTGCTAGGACATTTTCTTGAGCTGCCACACTCCTAAGATAAATAAATCCTTCTTCCCACTCTTCAGCCCTACTGTATCCTCTTTGAAATGGCATCTTTTATGTCAAAACCAAAACATTTTAAATTACCTTTCATAGCAGATCTCACTAAATTAATGGTTATATATATCTGTAGCTCTTTTTCTGTACATTTACCTGCAGTGTTATCAGGGCAGGAGCAAGGCCTCATCCTGTGATGCTTATCTGTACTGCATCTTTTTTCTGATTCTTGCAAAACAATACTAGTGCTCAGTTAGTGAGCACAGTTACCCAAAATATTGCAATTACTTTGTCTTACCTCTCAATGATAACGGCAATCTCTGTATTAACCAGAATCACTGTTTCCTGATATATATCTGACATGGTTTTATGACCCCAATAGCTAAATAATGCTTAAATTCAGAAAAATCTGACTCGGGGAATTCTAGAATGTCATGCTATAATGCTGAAAAGGCAGGGAATGTTATATTAACCTCATGTTAGGGAAAAAAAAAAAAGGTATTTAATTTTGACTTAAAAGTTGTAAGTTGATAAAAGTTTGAAAAGACAGGCATGAACTGGGAGCATAGTACAGGGAACAGTTGATTTTGACTATTTCAGTAATAATCCTTCTGCTTAATTTGATTTGATGATGTAGTATCATGATGGTTAAGGCAATAGGAATATCCTTTAATAAATAATGTCCTTCTGTGGGTCCATTCCCCTCGCTTCCTTTGAAGTCTTCCACAAAACTATTGCAGGTAACTTGAAAATAGCATGAGAGCAAAACTTGTAATGCAACGACACGTGAGTAAATCCCACAGTGATAAAAAAATGTGACTCTCCCAGCGATCGTTATTATGACCCTGTGACCAGCAGGAGAGAGAAGCATAGCTTAACAAAACACTAAGATGTCGTGTAGAGTAATGCAAGCATTTTCCTCTCTTCTAGAAAGCAGAGCCTACTGCTCCTATTCACAGATGTCTTCCTCACAGTGATTTATTTCTTGAGATTACTCTCGGAGTGGCAACATTTGTTTCAGGTAAAATAAAAATCTCGGATTCTGGATTTTTGTGGTCTCTTTTCAGCTCTGCCACTGATGTCTGTCCATTACCAGACAAGTCTAAGCCTCCATGGCTGAAACAAGTTTACTATTTACACATCTCAGAGCAATGAGTCACATCTTGTCCAGTAAAGCACATAGAGTTCATCATGAAATACAGAGTTATTTCCAGACAGGGCCCCTCTCTGAAAAATGTTAACAGGTGGAAACCCTAGTAGATAAATTAATGTCTGCTCTTCAAGAGAGGGTTATTTTTACCATCAGCCTGAGTTTGGTGAGTGCAAGTGTACCATGCAATGATATACAGAAAGCATTTATAGCTAGAGTGCTGAATCTGTCCCTCCCGCATTTTAAAAGCAGAAGCAGCAAACAGTCTGATAATGTGTGTGCATTTGTGTATTCATAATACCTACCTAAGGAGAGTGTTTGGTTTCTAGGCACAGAATTAATTTGACCATGCATACTGAGAGAACTGGGTCATGAATAAAGGGCACCCAACACCAAGTGCATGGGTGCTTTGATGAAGAGAAGTGCATAGAATTATTTTTCATTAAAATACTGCTTGTCTTTGTGGAGTTACTGATCTCAATAAGCTTATAGCCACATGAACATATCTAGAATTTTTCTATGCTTATATATGAGAAAATGTCAAAAGGAAAAGGCATTTTTCTCCCTCCATCACTTTTCTTTCCTTGGGGAAATATTAATTTGTAGCTTCTTAGGAAATCTGTGTCCTTTGTCTAGTGTCTAGCTTTGTCTTTTACACTTGGAGAAACATGCACGCCCATGAAACTGAAGAATTTTGATGCAGAAAGTTGAGCTGGTAACTGGATGCAATAGTCCTGCCTGCTGGGTGCTCTGCTGAGCAAGAATGAGACTTAATCACTCGTGGAATTCCCGCTGTCTCAGCCCAAGTGGATGGGCAGCTCCCCCCGGCCCGGTAGCTCTGGTCATGGCTCATCATAGCGACGTCAGTGCCTTTGACACCACTGTCTGCTCGCGCACTTGAGGCCCACCAGTGTCCCTTGTGTGTGTAGGACAGCCACATCTTATACAAGCATGATACATTCCTACAGCATTCCTAACAGAAAGGAGTCCAGCCTTTTCTGGGTCCAGTTTTATGGGGAAGAACTGTACAAAAGAAAGCCCACAACAATGTAAAGTGACAAGTCACATTATGCTGCAAACAGAGTTTAAGTTAAGGAGTGAGGAATTTAGTGGTGAGTCACCTGAACTCTCCTTCTCACTTACTGAATATATTACATGCTTTTAGAAAAATCTGCATTAGTAATCCTATAAAAACCTGGTTTTATTCATGGATTGCATTGCATATCCACAACTGAAAAAAAGGGAGCTTGTGCTCCCCACACGCTATTCTAGCTAGGCCACTAATAAAACATATTTTAAGAGAACTGCTCTGTGTATTTTCATGTCTTGGTCTTTTCTGAAACACCCAGTATGAATGCCAAATAGAGGCATGGTTTTGATGAGTATCTTTTCTCTAGAAACTGGGCTAAGAGCCATAGACTTGCTTCCAGTGAAGTACCAAAGCTTCTTTTAATTTGATGACCTAAGTTGCTGTTGAATTTGGATGAACTCAGGCAAGTTTATATATGAAAGTGTCTGTCTTTCATTGCTAATCCTTTGAGCTATTCAGGCCTTTTAAATCCTCTTCTTTTTAGACTTAAAAAGGCTACATCTGTATCCAGACACTTTCAATGTTCTGCTTTCAGGACTTAAAAATACGTTTCAAGGCAAGATAACTACAAAGAAATCTTTCTGCAAAGATGTTTGCAATATCAGCTAGCATGCAATGTTCTTTTTATTGAGGTATAGATGTACTTAGTTAACTAAAATACATTGCTTCCATATTTTAAAATCCTCTTTTATAGGGAAAGAGATATAAAGCATGCAGTCAGGTTATCTGATGTCTTGCTTAAAAAAATACCTCAACCAATAAAACATCACAAAATCTCCTTTCAAGAAAGGAGTCAGCAAATCATGTCATGATTGTTAAGGTAACATAACTAGAGACCAGAATACAGGACAACAGCAGTTAAATGGAATAGCATGCCTGAGTTCAGAATAGTCAATGCTTCATATAAACAGGCTTTGAGACAGGGGTAGAAGAAAGTTTTGTGTCATGGGCTCTCACATGTTGAGCTCACTTTGACCCTGCAGCCTTCCTTCTAAATATGGGCCCTTGGAGAGGTCACCATTGTTGTTCTGCCACACTGGAGAGAGGCACAAATTCCCCTAACCAAGCTACTTTGAGCTCTAAAGTGTGTAAACTTATGAAAAATTTTTTCCCTGTTTATGAATTTTTTTTTACTATTTCCTGTTCTTATTTAGTGTCAAGTTGAAACCAAGACCTTTGATCATTTTAGCAGCTGAAAAAACATAAGTAAAAAAGTGTAAGTGTGAAATCAATTACCTAGTGGTTATTAAATCTGCTAAGTTCTACAGAGTTTCAGTGATACTTACAATCTTCTGGCAAAAGATTCCCCATCTTTATCTTTAAGCTTATGACTTGAATCCAGATGGTGATTGTTAACTCAGCTAAATTCTAAGAAAGATAGATGATTACATAGAAGAAGTTTTTTTTTCTTTTCTTGTTTTTAGTTAAAATCAAGCAAATCACAGAACATAATATGTGTTTTTATTAAATTCTCAACAGCACAAGTTCCTGTCTTTTACTGAACAAATTACAACTTCTAGCTACTCACAGAAATTGTTTAGAATTCTCTTTTAAGGTCATGGAGAGTCAAATGTAATCAATCATCCTGGAAAACAGAGCCGTGCAGACTCAGAGAATCTGAAATTGTCTGAACTTGTGGGCATAGGGAACTCTGTGCTTAGGACAGTGTCTACTCTCCTAACCTGATATTAAGTTACTAGTGAAGCATATTCCTACCTCTTACTGTATATTAAAAAGGTATCAGGAAATGCTGTCCTCAAAAATAGAGAAGCAGTTCAGCCTTCAACAGGGCAGGCTTACATTTTTCTCTGGTGAAGCCAAGCATTTAAAGAAATTACGCTTAACCTTTTGGAGACTCCAGAAAGAACTGCATTGAACATGGACTTGCTTTAGTTTAAAATCCCTTCTCTTACAAGTGCCCCCCCCACTACAGCACACAAAATCTGATGCTTACATGTCCGAAAGCTAAATATGCTTTACATCCTGAAGCAATCATCTGTGCTAGCTATTGACTCTGTCATGGAGATTGATGCTAAAAATCTTGACACCTTCCTTACTGTGAAACAGAATATTTTAAATGAAAGAGAATAGTTCCGTTTAAGGCATGCTAACAGATGAAGACAAATGTCTGAGCAGCAGAGCCTGGCCTCCCTAATGTGTTTTTTTCTTCCTGTGCCTTTACATCAGAAACTTCAGCAAAATGCTTCCACTTATCACAAAGCCTCCCTTGTACAGCTGAAGAGGGAATGCCCCCGTTTCCGTGCGCCCCGGGGGGCTCCCTGAACCACCGCTGTGTTGCCCTGACTCGCTGGTGCCCAGGAACAGCCCGACTGAGCAGAACATCGGATTTGTTCCAGGCGCTGCTGGCTGCCAGCACGTTGTAGGACTCACTTGTGAGGAATGTTCCCCTTGGCCGGCAGCCTCCTCCTGGCACTGCCGCCAGATGGTATAAACCGTAATTGTTGCTATTTATGATTTTTCTTGTTGTTTACATGAATCACTGCTAAGAAAGCTAGGTTATCCCAAATCTTTGAACAACTCATACAGTGGGAAGCCTGATAGTACGTAGAGGGTAATATAAATTATTTTGAGTTGGATCTACAATTTTTTGAGCTGAGAGATAAAAGCATATTCTGCTTGAGCTTGGAGCTCCAAATTCAAGAACTGCTGAGTCTTAGGACTCCAGCATCAACACTGTCTTGCTGTGTGTCTTGGAAGAAGTTTCTTCGATGTCTCTCTTGGTTTTCTTTTACTTACGCTTTTCTCTGTTTTCTGTTAATTTGCTTTTTGTTCAGCTGCTTTGAAACTGCCACATATAAATGAATCATCATTGAGAATAATATCACCGGTATGCAGTGGGTCTGGCTGTGTGTTAAACCCTGACCACTTTAATATGTGTATGCAATATATAAATAAAAATGGCAATTCTGCTTTTGGCTGAAACTAACAAACAATTAAAACCATAACAATAACTATTTCACTTTTTCTGAATAAGCAAAATGCAAATATACCAAAGAGTATGTGAAATTCCTGAGCTGGACACTGCTGTACGCCCCCAACAGCTCTGATCCTGGTTTGCACTTCCAGAAGCCCTGGACATGCTCACTGTCACAGGCATTCTGGAAAGTGTTGAGTAAAACAGCTATGCATACACAGTCATTCTGGCATGTCCTAAAAGCAGGTGACTTTACTGTGCAAGTACAATGTCATATGAATGCAGGCAGCTTTGATCAGGAAATCCCAAGCAGAAATGTATTTGTCCTTTTCTGTGTGTCACTACTAAAGCGGACAAAAAATTCAATTTTCTGTAAAAGAGAGAATACTGTATGCAGGGTGCTCGTGTGTGGGGTTTTTGGATGCCTATCGTAACAGCACAGGCAAATAAATCTACTCTTTGGTGCTGTCGAACAACCTTCTGCAGCACGCATTAGCTAGCGGAGACTTCTGTGGTAATACTTGAAGGATGCTTCAAGTTCTAAGCACGGAGGATTTTAAGTGTTTTTCTCTGTTTCTTGTGACTGACTGTGGGATACAACAGTATACACTTCTTGCATTTGCACAGTCTGTTTAGTGCCTCCACTATTATGTTATACAAATAATATTTCTCATTTAAACCTGCATAAGGTTGCTCAGTGCCAGTAATACTCATGGCAGAGTTGCAGTTTCGCATTGCTTTTAACTACTCCTATGCGTTTAATTCTAAATACAGTACTTCGTATTTTGTTTTGCAAACGAGAAGCGTCTATCAAACATCACTGTTTATGATGCCAGACTTCTTAAATGTACTTTTCAATTTAAATATAATACTCTTTTGAAGTTCAGGATCTATACAGTTAGAAGAGGGCAAATTCCAATGTGGGCATATAATGCAACTGTGACTGTCCCCAAATACGTGCATTTTCATCAGGTCACCCTAAGCTACATGAAGAAGCAGGTTGTTAGTCAGTGTAACAGACAGACCACAGATGTGAAGCATCCAGAGGCCGAGGAAAGCAAGGCACCACGACGACGTTATGCCATAGAATCACAGAGTCACAGAATTATCATGATTGGAAAAGACCTAAAAGATCATCCAGTCCAACCATCACCAATACTTCTCAGCTAAATCGTATCCCATATGCCATCAGAGATCATGCAGCTTGTACAGAAATAGAAGGGCTGGTGACTTGGAAACAAGATGCAGAAGGCTTGAGCCAATTAGGGACATCCTGCCAATGCCAGTGCTTTCTGTTGCTTTCAGACTGGCATTGTGTCAGTCAGCACAATACTTATCCTGTGTGGAAAGACAGGATATTGTTTAGTACAAGGCACAGAGAGAAGTTTAAAAGTTTTGAGGTTCACTATGTAGGTGACTCACTCAAAGAAAAGGATATGGTAAATTTTTCAGTGTCTCAAAACTTAGACTGAACTCTGGGGAAGCCACTAAGACACTCTGAATGCGTACACTGGGGCAGCAAGCAATCTCTCTACGTCAGCTATAGAGAGTGCCTCACTGTGTGTCCTTACTTCCAGTCTCCAAAGCAGCAGCCTCAGGTTCCAGTTGCAAAAGATGTACACGCTCAGTTGTTTGCTGTCCTCACACAGTCACTTATGCACAGAATTATTTATCATATCTTGTTTACTTTATTCCAAACTCCAGTTAGCATGGAACTCTGAAAACAGTTTTGTGGAGGACAGATGAGATGCTTTATTACAATGAAGCTGCAGAGTCAAGAATCAAAGGACTGTTTGGTGTAATCCAGCCTAGAAATGGTCGTGATACAACTGGGAAATCTCCATGTTTCCTAAACATGAAGTACAGAAACAAGAATCAGTCCATTAGGTCCGAGGGCATTCTGAATGAACGGATCTAGACATACTGATATTTTAAATAGTAAAAAAACATAAACTTGCTTTTAATTGTTCAGGTTCCTCTTTCTTTTTTTTTAATCTTTATAATTCTTAGAAAATAGAACATAGCCAGGAGAAGAATGGCAGGAAATTAGTGGTTTCTTTGGTAAATTCTACACTGAAATGTTATTTCTGTCTTTTCTAGTGAAGAAAAGGCTTTTCCAGGATTTATTTTTTTCTGCAAACCTGTAGTAATGTTTCAATTAAATTACCATATATGTTACATTTCAGCTGTTGTTTGACCCTTCCCTGAATGAGATTCTTCTGTTTTCCCACTGTTAACAGCTTAGAGCTAAAACTCTTACATATTTTAATTCCTGCAGATCTATCAAGGTGCCAGCCATCTAATTATGACTAGTTGTCATAAAATTGTAAAACATTACTTTAAATGTTTTGTCTTCAATTAACTTTCCTCTGCCCTGAGGACAGTATTTGGCAGATTGCAAGGTCTTGGCTGTGTGGTATATTGTATGATCTGTTCAGGTGTATCTTTTTCTTTTGTCAGAACAGACTTTCTGCTGCTTTAGGCCCTGGATGTTCTCTGCTGATGGTTGCGACAGCTACAAACGTGCCAGGAAAGCAGAGGCCAGAGCGATGATTTTGGTTTACTGGCGTATTTCTCAAAAGCCATCCAAATGCCATAGTGATGGATGGCTTTGAAATACATATTTAGGCTTATAAACTTACAATTAACGAGCCTATCTGTTATGTCAGAGCAAGAGAGAAGCCTTAGAAATCAACTGTAGAAAGTGTGAACTAGCCACAAGCTAAATTTTGGTGCAGTGGCCTTTCTCACTTCTGCTTCTCTTATGTGTGGTGGTTCTTAGTGGCCAGATTGTAACAGAACATAACATTCTTTTCTTTTCTTTTCTTTTCTTTTCTTTTCTTTTCTTTTCTTTTCTTTTCTTTTCTTTTCTTTTCTTTTCTTTTCTTTTCTTTTCTTTTCTTTTCTTTTCTTTTCTTTTCTTTTCTTTTCTTTTCTTTTCTTTTCTTTTTTTAAATTTTTTTTATGATTCTGTTCTTTATAGGGCTCTGATCATATCCTTTTCTTAACCTTTTTCACTAGTGTAATTTCTCTTTGCATAGTGTCTCACAATATCTGACCTGAAGTCAGTGAGGCTGCAAAATCTGAAGATTATTGATGCCAAAGTATTAGAAGGTTAGACTTGTATATAGAAACATGCAAGCTGGAGCACTGCTGGAAAGAGAACCAAAAAGGTCAAAAATACTAAATATTGCTTACATATGACTACTTTCTTGTCCATGGCTAGTCTCATTTTACTTTACAATTACTTGTATCAGAAGTGCAACTCTTGCATTAATTATTGTTGCAGGTCACAATGTTGCTGCTTGTTTCCATCTCACAACCAATTAAACAGTGGGAAAAAGAGAACGAGCAGAATACAGACTAGCCTAAGTTTCTTAGGTTTCTGTTCAAAGTCATATACATGATCTTTATTTTTACAAGAACTGATGAAATTGGCTAGGTTCACTGTGGTACTGTGGAGCTGGCTTCAGTCTGTTGCACTTGCTTGCCATAAATTGTAGCTTTCTCTAATCTAATGCCTTTGTAATTGTACTGATAATGCTACTGGGCTGTCAGGGACACTTCATAAAGAGCATCTGTTGCAGGGGTCTCCACAAATAGGGTGTAGCACACGTGTATCTAGCAGTTTTAGCAAGCCCCCTGACTACATTTTGTTCTTTAGAAATGTATTTTTAAATAGACTTATTTTTAAATTAATTACATCTTCTTTTCTTGCTTTTGATGATTTAGGAGCTTTCTGCACTTTAATCTCTCAAACTATAGTCTAGCAGGTGGCAACATCACTTAAATACAACATTTTTAGAGCATGGATTACAAGGCACAGAATTCCAGCCTGGCACATCTGGCTGATAAATTACAGTGCACACTAATCAGCATGTCATGGTGGAGGAGTTACATGGTCGATAGCAAGTGCCAGCCAATTATAAAGCAAGTACATCACTATTTCTGTCTCTTCAACCAGACCACTATCTTCTGCACCCATTAACCTGTAATTTCCTAGTCATCTGGAAAAAGATGCAATTACCAATAGGAAGAGTGTTTCTGGGGGAAGAAATCTGAGTGCACATGGACATTGTAAGCTGAAAAAATGTAAAATAATGTTCATAGTTCAGCTTCACGGAATACATTTTTACCTTGATTAGGAGGTATTGTTTTTTCCATTTGTGAGATGGCACAATAACTCTAAGAAGTGACATTGTCTTCCAGATTCTCAGAATCAAGTTATGATGTGCTGATTGTCTGCGTAGACACTTGGTTCTTGTAGGAGAATCTCTGTTTCCATTTCATACAGGAAGCTAAGCACCAGGCAGCATGTAAGTGTGTGTGGCACAGGCACGTGAGAGGTGTAGGTGGATAAGAATGGGAAACGTGAGTAACAAAAAACAATTAACAGTGAAACAGAGCTGTAGTTTGTGGGTTTTTCTCATTATTTTTGTTGTTCACCAATGGTTAAAGATTTCTTGCTGTGTGAGGTGTTAGTCTTGGCAAAAGAGAATAGAGTTTCTATAGCTCTTTAGCTGTTGGATTTTTCTCAGACTACTGGTGCACCTTATCACCTGTAGAATATAATGCTTCACTTCTGGTTGTAGAAAAAAGGCAGGGCTCTAATATTCTGCTCTGATTTTGTATTTTGTCTGGTAATGGGCCATTGTGTTCTTCAGCCACTCAGCAGTGTAATACTAATTCTGGATGACTGATGAGCAATGCTAGCCCATTTAGCTAAGTTTACAAAGACTTTACGCTGAGCTGGGGCTTTCTAGGCATTGGTAGAACTCCTTTTTGTTGCTGCCTTGTGTATGTGCTGCTAGGCAGCAGCATTAGATTTCAGATCTAAACCTGCACTGAGTGAAGAACAAGTGAGGCATGGAAGTCTGAAAGCGGGAATGTTTCAGTTTCTGAGAAACTTTCACTGCCTCCTTAAATGATCAGTCAGCTAAAATTGTATTTGTCTTGGTTCTGAAAATTTCCACGTATGCTTCTGTTATGTGGATCTATACTGCTGAAGAGACATAAGCCCATAAGGAAGCGACTAAGCCATGTTGTGGCTAGTTGATTTCTGTGATTAAAGACGGTACTTGATGGATCTGAATTTACAGAAACACAGCATACTACTGAGCCCATTGTGGCTGGGGCTTACCAGTCAAGGAGGACCATATGTGTCAATCCACTGAAGGAAAGAGAATGAAGGGACGTTCATGAGATATTCTGTATTTCTAAAAAGAAATAATAATTGACATGTCGTTTGTCTGACCTTGCTTTCACTTGCCTTCATTTTGAAATCTTTCTGTCACAATGAATGGGTGTTCCTTGTAAAATCCACTCCCTGACTGTTGACTGACATACATTTGCTTTAGACTTCCTGATTTTCTGCTTATGCTGTCTTAAGTCTGGATCCATAAGCAATAGCCACACATTGGTGCTGGAGGAGAGAAGATTAATATACTTCAATAGATAAGAATGCTGGCCTCTTACTACTGAAAATTGAGTATTTTCTTATTTAAGGAATGAGTCATACCACATTGACACAAGTTATTTGTTCAGCTCAGTGATTCAGCTGCTATTATGTCTGATTTTGAGTATGCATGTATTGCAATGTCTAATTTAGGGGAAAAAAGTATGGGAAATTATTTATGAGCTAATGATACTATGGAGCCTGATTTGAGCCTCTTGGAGTATCCTTTGACTTCAAGGACTACAAGAATACTCAAACGTAATTAATAAAAAATTATTGGGAAGCATATATGGAGATGAGACAAAGGAGCACTATAAAATTTACTTCAAAACAACATTCCACCTCCACATTTGTAACTAGACTCTCCTTAAAGCTAAGTCCGTGGAATCGATGTCATATGTCTCACAGGAATCTTCAGCAATCTCAAGGGATTGCTTCAGGGTTAGCTAAAAAATGTTATTGCATTATTTACCAATGACTCATTTGTAACCATCTGCCACTCCTCTTCCTTGAGTAAATATTGGCAAATGTTGTTGCTGCAAAAACAACAGTCAGCTCTGCATCACAGCTTTCTGAGATACTGGCACAATGGCTGTGCCAGGATAAGGCAAAGAGTTTATCTGGAAGCTGTAAAAACCATTTGGGGCTTTCTCACATAATGCCAGTCAGAGTAACCCTAAAGCGATGCCAACTGATGATGGGAAAATTAGGACTGAGGTCAGAAAATAGCAAAGATCTATCCCTCGATCGTTTCAGTTGTGCCAGAGGACCTGATCTGTCCTCTGGCAAGGGCAGATGACGGTCCTGCGACATCCCTTGGGGTTCTCATCCATGGGGGAAGCTTTTACATACCAGTGATGCCTAGTGTTCTTCCTTTCTTCAGCAAGACCATGAAAGAGAGAAGATCTCGGATGTATATACATGTATTACTTTCATGCTGTGACATGCATTTGTATCTAATTTCCATGCTTTCAGCTTCTTCTTCATCTTCTTTGTAGAATTGTGAAATCCTCTGTGACCTGATGCTGTATACAGATTATTCAAAAAGTGTCATCTTGGTATAAAACAGCAGACAGTGCTTTTTTTCCTACTTCTAGGAGTTGATCTTTTTTTTTAAAAAAAAATGAGCAGAATATCTTTGTTGCCTTCTTACTTAGAAATCAGTTATCCAAAATTATATCTTAATTGATTTGGCACTTACCAGCTTTCCCAAATGAGACATTACAAGATCCTTAATGGCTGTGCTTTTGAGGCTTAGTGGCTCCTTTTCTTTGCTTCCAAGGTAACCTTTCATGTTCGGTATGAACACTTTGAATATATGCCCAAAACCACCAGAGACGTTCATCCTGCCCCATCTAACTTCAAAGGCTATTTCAGTCACTCTCTCCTGAACAAGTGAGGTTGGTATAAGAGGATGATTTATCTACGTGTCTTTCTTCCTTCTACACTGGTAGTTAGTCAATACATACCCAGTACCGTGCAATGCGGCGTGGAGGTGCCCTGCTCGGGCTGGGCGGTTTAGCCTGGCTACGGGAAGCAGTAGGGTTATACGATTGTGTGTGCGGCTTTACCTCAGCTAAAATTCTCAGCTTCATGTTTGGCCTGGTCATGCTGAATAGAGCATCAATAGAGTGAAATGCTGAAATGGAAAAAAGAATACATCACTCTTTCATATTTTGATATGTTATTCTGATGGCTTCTAGTGGTAGGTACTGAATCTTTGCAAGCTGGCTTTTCAGCAAAGAAGAAACGAGTGATGTGGAAGTCTGCTACATCCTTCTTGCTACACGCAGACCTAGGAAACAAGCTTTTCTTCTAAGACTTAAAACTTGTTTGCACATGAAGAAAAAGGGTTCTTAAGAGACAGCAGTGATATTGCTGGGTAATATGTGTACCTAGTTTGTGGAAATGAGATCTTCCATTAAATTATTGGGTAATATGAAAATTCTGAGAAATAGGCAGGAGATGTGTAAAGATCAAGTGACGGACTGCTGGCTGACTACAGCTTGAAAAGGAGGGCTACTGACATGGAGTGTGGAAAAGCCCGTTTCAAATCATGCTCTGCCTGATTTAGAGTGATATGGGATGGAAATCCACAGTAAATACCCATAATCTATATTCCAATATTAGAGCAGGGACTTGTATCAGATTGTCCTGAACCCTTGCGTTATTACGAAAGTATTGAAAGGCTTTGCCTGCTTTTATTGCAAAGGGAAAATAACACTTATTTGGGGAGCTTGAAAGATTCTGCAGGACAGAATTAAGATATGCTGGTCTAGTTCTGTGTTCTTGTTGTGGTGCAGCATGTGAAAGTGAAATGCAAATGTTAGCAATATTGTAACCACTCAGATTTGTTCTCTGTTTGCTTAGGCTTCCCTGTGGATGATCTTTAAAATACATTACATCACAAATATAGTCATACAGAGTTCAAGTATGTTAATATTGTGCAGATTTCTTTATCCCTTCTCTGCCTTCCCCCATCATCCTGTAAAATCATAGGCTTTTCTTTGTGATTCATGGGATTTTTTAAATTTCTTTCTTTGTTTTGTTTAAGGAAACACTTGAGTCATGATTTTACTCTTTTCACTGCAACTATGAGGGATATAATTTTTGTTGTAAATGAAAGCTTAAATCCCTTGACGCTGGGCTTAGCAAAACACCAATTATTATTACAAGTTCTCATAGCTTTTGTTATCCCACTTTAGGATGAATGATATTATTTTTAACTAAACACACTGTTAAATACCATTGGAACTTCCATTAGTGCTAGAAACTCACTGAAAACTATTTAGCTTGTTCTGCAGTATAGGATTCTTGTTGACTAGGCGGCTTATTTTAAACCAAGTCTTATCTGTGACCAAGAGAGAGATGCTGAGGTGAAGGAAGACAAGAACGTTGCAGCTTGCAGGTTCAAGCTTCCTATCTTTGCATCTAGAGAAAGGTAAGTGAAATGGGGAGCTAATATTTAAGTTATTTTCTCTACTTGACACACCAGCCCCAGTTGAGAAACATAATTCATAGAATCATAGAATAATTGCAGTTGATTAATTGCTGTGCCATAATGTTTCCCAGTATGATAGTAAGCATTTAGTGGCTTTATGACACTGGGATAAAGTTACCTTAGGAAGCACTCTGTGTTTTTATTTGTCAATATCAGGGATGCACCCTTTGGCCTCTGTACACAGATAATAGAAAAATAACCCCACATATTTGCTGCAAATCATCTTCCAACATCAAAACTTACTTATTCTGTAAGCATGCAGGCTTGCATCATAGCCATTTCTTAAAGCTGTCATTATTCTCCTTCTCATTCCACTGGGATTGATGTCAGACAAAGGAGAACTTAAAGATAGCTTTTGCAGTGTGAGGTTGCTTTGATTGTTGGTATTTGCAACAATACCAACAACCATCAAGCAGTATATGAAAGGCTTGTAGTCCCACATGGGAATGACCACTCATGAAATCTAATTCTCCTTCCTTTTGGCTTATACAGCTTTTAGTTTGCTTCTTAATTTAAAAAATATTGATAATGGCTGACTGGGAGTGTCAGAATGTTTCTATATGAACATCTGTCTTCACAAACTATATGCAGTTTTTTAATGCATTAACTGCCCTTACAGATTCCAAATGGAGGTTCATCTCCATGCTCATTTCCTTTGTATTGGAATTACCTGTTTTAATTAGTTTAAATGCCTGAAGAGTTTTATATCTTCATACACCACTAAGCTTATTTTCTTTCTGAATGCACAAGCAACCATCTAGGTACAGAATAGATGACATTGCAATGTTGTTCACCTGGCCTGGTAGTGCAGCTTTTGCAGCAAATTCAATTAAGTCATCAATTTCAGGCTATGTTAATGATAATAAATTATCCATTTATGCTTTGATAGTTTTTCACATGTCATTTTAATTAATCAGTATAAGTGCTAATGAAACAATGAAGTAATTTGAGCCATAGAAAACAACTATCTTCTGCTAAGTGCTATGCAAGAAAGAGTAGCAGTGCTTACCAGATGGATGCATAAATTAATGTGGCTTCCCTAAGTTTACGGTTTTCAGCTTTTTTTTTTATTTTGTATTTTCATTAGTCTTAGGAATGTGTCACAAAATGAAGTAGAACTACCAAAAGCATGAAAGTGTGATGCAAAAAGTTAATGCTTAAGATGTATAATTACAGTTAATAGAGGGTGTGATTTTGTAAGTATGATTAGTTCTAACTGAATAGTCTTCCACTATGCCTTGAAACGAGAGTCACTACTAAAACCAAGAACCTACACAAAATGTAGCCCTTTGCTTCCATCATGGCTTTGAGAAACAGAGGAGACAAGTTGCCTGGCTTTTGCACGACGTGCAGGGCTTTCCCTCTGCACATCAGTTTCAGAAGCAAAGCTGGGACCGCAGGCCTTCCTCCCTTGGTTGGTCATTGAGGTTCATTCACCACTTGGAGCAGGGGAAAGTGGCTGCCAATTTGGTGATTAGTTACCAGTCCATATGAAGCTGGAGCGTTGTCTGTTTGCTTCTGGTAGGCTTCACTTGAGTGCAAACACTATCTAATTAGATGTGAAGATTTGTTGAATTATATTCCCTTTGCTCCCTCGGTCGATGCTCAGAGCATGAATCTTTTAACAGATATTGATGCTGACTCATGGGACTCTAGCTGATGAGGGAGAAGGTTGTGCATTTGTCACGCTCAAGGTCATGTCATGGATTCTCGTGTTTGTGGGAAAGTGCAGAGCTGCTAGGCAGCTGCCCGGAAAATGTGTGTTGCTGCCACGTCTGTTCCTTCTGAAACCCCACGAGCAAGGCACAGAAGAGAGCTAGAGGAAAACCCTGGCACTGCAAAGACATGAAATGCAGACTGTGGCAAAAATGGGAAATGCATAAGCTGAGGTCTAGTTGAGAGTCATATGCTCAGAGCAATGAGACTTGACAGGTCTAAGAGAGGAAAGCCCCAGAGGGGCTTTTCAGAGAAAGAACATTTTTGCTACAGCAGTTCCGTTCCTTCTCAGCCTCTTGCTAGAGCTGCAGCCCTGAAACTATGACTCGCAAGTGTTTGCAAAACATAAACTGCATAGGAAGTTTATATTTGTGCATTTTGTAGTTTCTTGAATGTATGGACTGAGAGTTGTCTTTGCAGGCATTTGATCTCACTGAGATACTTCTGTTTCATGACAATCTGGACTTTAGGGTAAGAGAAAGTTGCCAGATCCTGCCTCTGGAATGAGTACTTGGTGCCTTGTGAGATTCAATGGGAGCTGCTGGCATTGAGGATGACAGGGAGGAATATTTGGTCTCAATCTTGAAAAAAATTTGAAGTCCTGCTGTTTTGTTCATTAGAACATAATCTAGACAAACAGGATTTATAGAGTTGTTGTTTTTCTTTTTTAATGCAGGACTCTTTAGCATGTATTTTATTTTTGGTAAAATAGCTGTTTGAAAAATGAACTGCAACATAAATACAATTTCTGAATTTGGCTCCAGCGGAGGGAAACACGTGCAGAGGAGATGGAAAAAGATGCATAATGAGGAGTCTGACCTTAACTTACTCCCTTGCTGGGTGCATGCTTTTTTACTCAAGAGAGGCCCATAAAAAATAGATCTTTTTAGACATTGAACTTAAATCACCAATGCATTTGAATAAATATGTTTAGCCATTCCTTCCTGACTAACAACTGCCATGGTGTTTGGTTCCCCAACACTGTATACTGTTAAAGCAATTGCAGGCTTATCTATTCTGCGCCTACCTGAGTTCGGTCAGTTCCGAGTAGTCAAGCAAATCCTACAGCTTTGTTTTATTCCTCTCCTGTCACAGAGGCAGAGAAATAGCCCCGCTGCTAGTCTTGTTCAATGATGAAGTTGCTCTTGAGTCTCATTAATATAATGAATCAATATGTTCTCCTGAACTGGCATGTTTTATGTTCTTAGTCTCTGCTCCCTAGGAAGACACTACTATTTAGGGATCAAATCTATTCAGCAAAGTAAAATGAAGTAATTCCCCCCCCTTATATATTTTTCTAGCTAAGGAGTATTCCAAGCAGCATTCTGAATTATTCAAGGCTCTCTAGCCTATGGAATTTTCAATCTGTTGGCAACAGCTGAAAAATAAAAACCACATGCTCCACTGGCTCTGCATACACGAGTCTGCATTTGAAACCAGAGCTGCTGCATTCACTGTAGGTTGTGCCTGTATCCTTTGGTGTTGACATCTGCATTATGATGAGGGGAATTATTCAAAGCCAAATTACTATTCAGGGTGGTAGTGTGAAACAATGAAAGCGAGATTGCTAGAGGGGAAAATATATGCAACAGTTTGTACAGTTAGGAAGGAAAATTGGGTTCATTTGCTGAAACACTGCTTTTCTCTTTAGCAGAGTTTAACCCCTTTAGAACAGCTAAAATAAAGCTGTGACATGTTTCATGACAAAATGCGAGTGTTTTCTATATGCTTTTTTAACTGCCATAGTTATATTGTTTACGGACCTAATCTGAAAACATCCTGTAGGGTAATGAATAGTTGATATAGACATAGTTCTACACCTTGTTGGAACAGTGGAAATGAAGTAAAATATGATTAAAAAATCACCACTTTTCCTCTTATTAAGCTGTGAACACACTGATTTTATTTTTCTGTTGCATATGTAAAAACTTCTCCTTCAATGAATACATTTTGATCTTTAGTGAACCGGGCCTGTGCTATTCAGCCACCATCCTGTACTGGCTGACTTCATAGCTTGGGATATTAATTTCTGTCCCTAAAAACATTTTCTTCCTTAGCTAACCACAGTCTCACATTCACAGTTGTGAATACTGAAATACAGTATTAGAAGTAGCAGTTGATTTCTGCTAATTTGTGCCAGTCTATACCTGCTTTAGAAGTAGGGTCCCAGCATTCCCCAGCTACCCAATCATTCAGAAGTCCTAATAACATTTTTGGAAAGTTATCCTTGCCTTGTACCCTACCTCTGCAGAACTTGAGGAAAAGAAAAGAAAGACCTATTGATTATAGATTGCTTCCTACACTTAAAAACTATCTACAATAGCCATACAATAGCCAGTCAGAAATCCAGGTTTGCATATCATATCCTGCTTATGAAAGAGGCTATTTGGAGCACATCGCTGTTTCACAGCTCTTGGCAGAGCAAAATTTGCACACATTCTTGAAAGGTTTATGCCAAACAGTAGCTCCAGCCTAATTTGCTGCCTCTGAGTAGGGGGGACTCAGAGGCAGCAAATTAGGCTGTCTTATGTTCTTATGCTGTCTGTCCAGCTGTTTTACAAAGTCACCTCAGTATCTCAGGTTGGGAGCGGGGGTGATAGCATTCCCATTTAATTTCTTTACTTCTTGGATTGTATGCCAGACCAAGCACTGGCGTATAGACACACTTGAACTATATGCTAAATAAGCAATCAACACTTGCCTTTCTCCTTGAAGGCTGTAGCTTCTCTTACCTTCTTTTAACTGGTGGCAATAACGGCTTTTACATGTGGCTACAGGAGCTCACAAAATTCCTCATTGATGAAAGAGATGATTCTAAGGAAACAAAAAAGACCTGAGATAAACTGACTAATGCTTTTAAGGCTTTTACTTTTATTAAAAGTAATTAAAAACTGTTAAAAGTATGCCCCATCCTTGGAAGTGTGCAAGGCCAGGCTGGATGGGGCTTTGAGCGATCTGGTCTAGTGGAAGGTGTCCCTGCTCAGGGCAGGGGAGTTGGAACTAAATGATCTTAAAGGTCCCTTCCAACCCAAACCATTCTATGATTCTGTGATTAACTTGGGGTTTATTGAATTGTTATTTAAACAAACAAAAGCCTCTAAACTGAGTTGTTTCTTCTCCAGCAAGATGATGTTTTTATCAATGTATATTCACAACAGGGGAAAGAAACTAGTTGTTAAAATTCCCTGATTATTTGAGAAAGGATTATAGTAAGAAGACAGTGGGGTTTTTTTTGGTTTTTTGAAAAACGTTTTTGGTTTTTTGAAAACGTTCATACACCTTCTGATGGAAGTGCCTTGTCAGAAGTCATTTGACGGTGCTTTGTTTCCCTGCCCGAACATGTCAGATGGGAAGACCCATGAGAAAAACTTACCAAATTATAAAAAACCTTTGGGCCTGAGTGTGTCTGCATTATAGGCAGAAGGTGGTCAAGGACCGAGTTCCCCAAGCACCTGTAGGAACTGCATGGGTGTAGCCTTGAAGTTAAAACTTTCAGCATCCAAAATCCAAGGGACGAAACCAATTCCAAGCCAACTGGAGTATGCAATTGCAAGTACTTGCCCCTGTGTGTGTGTGTGGCACGTAATAGAAATGGTCTGGAGCAGAGTGGGCGAGTGCCGGTGCCCGGACATCCTCAGAGCCACGTTTGGGATGCACCCCTAGCCCCACCGCCATATCCGTCTCCTAGGAGCAGGAACCGTTCGCAGCTCGCAGGCCTGAGCACAGAGGGGGTTACAGCCTCGCATGGCTGCGGGTCTCTGGGGTGTCCCCTCCCCGTGGGTTTTGTATTACGACACGCGCGCCCGGCTGTGTCCTCGCAGGCCCACCCGACCGGCGCCTTCCCTTCGCTGCCGACCCCCGCGCCCCGCCGCCCACCCCCGGGCCACCGCTGCGGGGGATGGGGGGGTTGCTCCCAGCAAATGGTGCGGAGCGGCGGCGTTTTAGTGACCCGGCGCTCCAGAGCGGCGCAGGAGAAGAGCAGGGTCATCGCTCATTAAACAATTACGACTGTTGCTTCTCTTGGGGAAGCACCGGTATGGGCGTGCTCGCCCGCTCCGTGCGTGCCCGTTTATCTCCGCCTGGGCTGTTGTTGAACTGGCGCACTGCTGGAGGAAAGGAGTAATGTACTGTGCCACGCTTCTGCGATTTCTTCTTAAAGACTTTTCCCGCTGTTTCCGCGCCTTCCTGTGAGCACGACATGGAATAACTGGCCATTTTTTTTTTCCCCTCGCGAAGGCTTTGTGCTGCCGAGGGATTCTCCCACGGACAGCATCCTGGCTCTCCTGCTGCCGCGAAGTGCGCTGGCCCCGCCCGAAATCAGGAAGACGGGAGGACATCGATGTGGAGGAAGAGCCGTGGCGGGGTCGCAGTGAGAGGTGCGGGGCTGCACCCCTTCCCCGCCTCCTCGGGAGCGCGCGGGCGGCGGGCGCGCCGGGCCGGCGCTGTGGCTGGAAGGCGGCGTCTCTCGGAGCGCCGCGCGCGCCCTGAGCCTTCCCCGGGGCTGCGGCGCCACCTGGTGGCGGCTGCGCGCTGGCGCCGCCAGGGGGAGCGAGGGGCCGGGCTACCGGCTGCGGGCGCGCATCTTAACCGCGGAGTGCGACACGGGCGAGTGCGACCCGAGCGGGAGTGCGCGCCGGCCTGCCGACGGGCGATGTGGTTACTTTCTCTTCAGGGGTTCGTTTTAACAGAGAACGGTGGCGTTTAAAGACCGGGGAGCTGCCCTGCCTGCTGGGAGCCTTGTAGGTGTGCGGTTGTTTCCTGAAAAACAGGAGATGAAGTCGGCCCAGAGAAGCAGGGCTGCGTCTGGAAATAAAAATTCAATTGCTCCTGTAGATTATTCAGGAATAAAGGTGACTTTCAGAGGGTGGGGCTTTTCTCCGTGCTGTATTTACGTTCTCCCTTTAAAACATTCTCTGATAGCTCACAAATCCCCAAATTGATCTGATTGCCCATATCTTTGATCTGAGAGCTTTTAAATTTCATTTCTGTGGCTGAATCTGTAGAAAGACTGTCTTGATGCACCTTTGCTTTCACAGCAAGACTCTGTAACTAAAAATACAGGACTAGACTAGCAGTTCTGTTTGGCAGGGGTTTTGTTAATATGAAAAATGAGCCCCTGGCCCCTGTGCAGTGATATCAACAACACAGCTGGGATATTTGTAACCTTCTAAGTAAGAAAGCTCATCCAGAAATGTTCTTTGCCATTCAAAGAGCCCTCAGACTGTAACCTTAGTTGTAGTGGCTGGACAAGTGTAACAGATAATCAGACAATGAAAAAACAATAATTAAATTGCATCTGATCTTGATGGTCCGTACAGAAACTAGGATACACCAGCCTTCTCAGGCTGTTGAATGCAGCAGCTCAGTTGCTGGAGATGTGCAGGATCCTTTGATATTAAGTTACACATCATGTGTGTGTGTGTGTATATATGTATGTAAAAACTTCAGCTTTTGTCATGAATGGTTGTTAGGAAAAAATGTAGCAGGAAAGTGCATTTAGTTGTGAAATTCAGACCTTGTTACCACACAGTCTTTGTAGCTATAAAATTGTCAAACAGGGAAAGATGATTAATTTATTTAAACCAACGTAGTCAAAACTATAAAACCAATGTAGTGAAAGCTCTAAAATTTCATTATACCTGTATACTTTTCCCTTTTCTTATACTGACATGGAGTCCATCAGCATAAATGCCAGCACAGGTATTTATAGACTGGCACTTTACTCTGGTGTATTTACATTGAGATACTGTATCTAGTTCCCAAGAGGAACCTGACATTTTCAATACTGCAATTAATAATAAATCTTTTTGTTGTTATTGCAAGTTTATTGAGTTAAAAGACTGCTGACATAGATCACAGTCAGGTGACAAAGTTAATTTTAAATCTTTGCTATTCAAAGCACTCATAAGCTAGCATCTTTGGGAGGCTGGAATCCACTGTCTCTTTATCTCCTTCCCACCATTTGTCAGCTTGTGTGTTTGACAGCTCTGTTGCCTCTGAACAGTCAGTATTTTTCCTGTCCATTTAATTGTTTTCATGCTTCAGGAGTATGTGTATTTTAAGACTAGAATATGACACTAAAACCAAAAATGGTTCAAAAATTTTTAGAGCAAAGCTAGTAGCTTATTTAATTTCCCCGCTAAATGTTCTGAAAGTCTCTTTGATGTAGTTTTAAGGCTAAGTCAAGTTGACCATCTAAAAATATTTCCGTAGCGTGGTTTCAGCTACAGAATATGATAAATTTATCTGATTTGCCTCCCCAGGCAATAAAAAAAAGAGCTCTTGATACTGCATGTGTTAAAACAAGCCTGTTGTAAATAAAGGATACAGTTAATCTAAGGCAGAAATGTCCTTAGATGCCAAAAGATTTAATATGTGGGATAAACCTAGTTGCAGTTATTTTAGATGAAATTGAGTTGTTTTGGCAAAAGATTGTCTGTTTACATCTAGTTTGAAATAAAATTAGCAATTGTTTATTCTTAAAGGTGATACATAAAATATGATGTCTGTGATCAAATACACTTGATCCCAAATGCAAGATATCTCAGGGAAATGAAACAGTCAAGCTTAGATTCAGTCTCTACAGTGATCGTCTATAAAACTGAATACTTTAAATATTTCTGTTGTGCCCCGTCTTCACATGATAGACTTGACAAGAATTTCTACCTCACATTTTTGCGGGATTCTTCCATCTCAGTTTCCGCCCTTGCATTCAATTTGTCATTCAAAGCCAAATGAAACACCCAAACAAAGATACCTAAGACATATTTGTGAGGAACCACAATTATAAAATGACAGCTAAGATCCTTCCAGAAATTTAGCAGAAGCTGTTAACCACATAGGGCATGTAGTGTCTTCCCACCTGAGTGATGGCACTTGAATTCTGTCACTGATTTAAGTCTGACAGTTCCTCTTGTTTCTCAGGAAGATTATTAGTCAGAACCATTTCTGAGACAAATCAATTCATTTTTGAATGACAGCTACTTTGAGCTGCTTGTTGTCCTGCAATGTTGGCTCAGGTTCTGGCTAGCAATTTACAGAGCAAAATCCAACCGAGATGGTCAAGAGTACCTGTTCAAGGCAGTTCTTCATGTGTCTGAGGCTGCTATTAATATAGCATGTAAGCATGTTTAAAAATAAAAAAGTTACCCAACCACAACAATTTGCAACATGTCAGTCTTTGCAGGTGCATTTGAAGATGAAGGAGTGAAGTGAAGATTTGTGAAGATGTTTTTATCATGGGTTGTGATATCATGGCTGATGTGCTGTAGTAATGCCAAGTACATGCTGTCATCTTCATGGAACAGCTGCAATTTCAACAGCTGTAGTGATGTTCTGATTTATGTCACTTGGGGATGTTTTGTTTTAACTTAGGTAAAGTTTTGTGCCACAGCAAAAGAAAATTTAGGGAAGAATTAGTAAATGGTGATTCTTAATTACTGCTGCTGAAGTTAACAAATATACTGAATTTAGAACATCTGAGCTGTGAGTAGCAGAGATACTTTGCTTCATTTCTAATAAATGATGAAACTGCCTGTGGATGTTTTCTATTTGTAGATGTGTCCATCTGGTTTTCTGGAATTATACTGTCACCGAACAGACATCAGATGCTAAAATGCATAAGCCCGGGACTGGCAAAGTCTGGTGGTTGCCTGTGATGTTCAGCTTCTTTCGTGATTGCCTCCTTCTGACAATACTGTGCTTTGGAAGGTTTTATCACACCCAGAGGCCTCCAGCTTCAAACATATTGAGGTAATTCATGCGTATGATGCCAAGTCATAGCATTACGTACAAAACACTTCCCAGTTATTCAGTAGAGAAATATCATGTCCACTATCCAATAGGGGATAATAATGTTACTCTCTTGCCAATTGCACATGTTATTCATTGAAAATATTTTGCCCAGTGGGACATGAAAGCAATTAATTTGATTCTAGTTCTGTCTGGAATATTATTTTATTAAGAGTCACTGAGAAGTTTGCTCAAAACTTCTTATAGTTATTAGTCCACCATTAAAAGGTTTGCTTTTAATTGTTAATTCAGAAATCCAGACCATTAGGAGCCATTTTTACAGCCATTTTTTAAAAAGACGGTTGAATTGTGTAATACTATTTCTAAACTTCCCTGTGGCATCTGTATTTTCATGTAGTCATCTCAGTCACTGAGCATGTTCATTTATTTCATAATAAAACAGGGAACCTGAGATTAGATGATTTTTCAAAATCTTCTCCAGTTTCATTGCAAGAACCCCAAACCACTGGTTTATCTCTGTTTAAATTGTTCTGAAAAATTCCAGTGGAGGAGGTTCAGCCCCACTCAGTGCCATTTATTGTCATGCTTCACTACACTTACTGGTAGAGTAATTTCATAATACGTCAATTCAGTTTTCCTTCCTGCAACCAGGCTTATTGCTTTTCACCTTATCTCCCGTAGACAAAGAGGGCAGTTTATTCCCTTCCCTACCACAGCCCCTTCCTTTTGAAGAAAATGTCCCTTCTAGATTTTGTTTCTCTGGATAAAATAAACCAAATATTTTCAGTCTTTTCTCCTTGTCATGTTCTAGACCATTGACAATTTTTGTTGCATTCTCATCAAGAAGAATGATACTCAAAACAAGACACAGTTGAGTGTCTGCCTAGTCCCTAGGTTTACAAACTGTGCTCTGGTGTAGGTATTGGCATGCTTGCTTTTATTTTTACACAATAGTATTGGTTAAATTGATTTTTTTTTACTCAATACTATTGACTTAAATCCAGCTTGTGGTCTGCTATGCCTTCTGGATCTGCTTTAATACCAGTCGTCACTCATCTACATCTGTACATTTGGTTATTCCTATTTGTCTTTGTTAGCTTGTTCATTTCTGGTAACTCTGGTTTGCTAACTTCATTCTGAATTCTGTTTCAATGGTGGGATACTTGCAGTCCTTCCCAGCTTCAAATATCATCAGTGTATCCTACCAGACAGATGCAGCCTAAGTCTGAATGAGTCAACTAGTTGGCTGTAGCCATGGAACGGGTCACAGGGGTCTGTGTACATATTCATGCTTGGCTTGTGGGTGTACGTCTCATTTTACTGTTCATGAAGTACATAGCACTTTTTCTACAAATTTCTTACGTTTAACTTCTTCAAGTTCCACTTTCACTTGTCAAAAGGTTAAACAACACAACCCAAATTCTGCTCAAATTGCCTATTTGTATAATTGCATGGAATGCGATGGATACAGAAGGAGTATGCCAGACCAAGTTTGAACCCAGATTTGCTCATTAATGAATATGCAATGCTTCAAGTATGTCACTTACTGTTTTTTTTTACTTTGGCTTGAGGTGGAGATATCTGAAACTCAGATTTCAAGCTTGATGAATGCAGAAAGGTTTCATTCTATTTTAATGGATAAGCTCTGTTCTCATTTGCCCCAAAGCAGGTGCTCTGGTTCAGTGTCAAGAGTGAGCCAAAAGCTTAGTGACCAAATAGCCATATTGCTTGTTATTAGTTCAGGTTTCAATATGCACAAACAAAATCCTCCCACACATACAATTCCACATGGAAGTGGTGTAACATACAAAGTGGTGTATACAACAAATAGGTGACTATATATCATGTTTCACCATAACTTAGTTTATTTAAAACAGATTGTATTTTTAAGTGCTTTGAGTCACATTTTAGTTTCACTTCCATGAAGAAAGCTTCAGCTATATAAGGTAAAGTGGACTGTCCATTCAGAATGCATCACTTCCTCCTAAGAGCTGACAGGTTAAACTAGCTTCCTATGATCTGGACACGTCAGATACTGCTTTATCCTCATTGTTTAATATGTTATTCTGGGGAAGTATTGAAGATAAGTTGAGTCTTGAGTTCATATTAGTTATGGTCCTAAGGCTTCTGAGAGTATGATCTCTTCTCTTTGGCTGGTGCCCATTTCTCAGCTGTTTCTAAATGCCTGTTGGACTCCTCTTCTACTCCTTTCTGCTGCTTGCCACATATCTGAAATCAAGGAAAGATGTGCCCAAGTAAGAGCAGATTTATGATATCAGGACTTGTCTTGCATGTATGTTAGTACCCACCAGCTATGAAATATCTTCCAAAAAGGTTCCCGCTCTAGTATTTCTGTTGTTATTCTCCAATGGTGTTTGCCAAGGTCCGTGCACAGTTCTCTAGGCTGCTTCTCTTCCTTCTCACCAGTACCACAACCTGGCTTGTCCTCTGCTCACTATCTGTAGGGAAGGAAAGAAAATGTTTCCTGTGGATTCTGTTGCAGGAAGAGAAAATTTTGCAAAACAGCGCTCTCATCTTCTGCCCTTCTTTTTCACAGGCTCTGATAAGCAGCTAGCCAGATGATAATGTAGTTGCAGGGCCAAAGTCATGCAGAGATCATCAAAAGAGGGTATATATATATAGCAGCCAAACCAGAGAGGTATGTACGCTGCATGCTTGTTTAAATATTTCATTTTTGCTGGGGCAGTTTGTCTAACATAAACTAAAGACCAAATAATTAATTACACACCTGAAACAACATCTAAATATCCTCTGTGCTCAAGACTCTCTCCTAATTCATGCTTTCTCCAAAGCTTCCTAAATTTCAAAATGAAAGACACCTAAATGCTTTTTCATTCTTACTTATATTCATAATGGTGGGAATAAGTTGAAATTTAAATTGTATTGACTTTATTAATAGAAAAAGCCCACAGAAGTTGATGACAAATGTGCCCTTCATTACAATGATAATAATATCAATAATTACAATGATAATAATATGCAATCGCCCTGAAGATATTTATATTCTCCACTTGTTGGAAATCTGTTGACTTTAGTACTTTGATAAATGTTTAAATGAAATAAATACTGAAGTGAGAAAGCCATAGCATCCCAAAAGACATAATTAAAACATAGTATACTTTTGTCTAAAACTGTATTATCGTTGCTCACTTTGTGCCCAAAGTAGTGTCTGCCAACACTGGTCAGGCTGTCCTGCTAATTACTGTCTAGAAAAGCAGTGAGGAGGTGCCTTCCTTCTCTTCTCAAACAGTCTCCAGTCTCACAGCCTCTTGCAGGAGATCTCCAACTCATTCTCTAGAAACAATGCAATTTTAACTCCCTGCGCAAACTTTAATCAGCAGTCTGCAAACAGCACACTTTTGCCGAATAACTCTACCACACACGCTGGTAACCTCTACTAATACATTTCCGTTTGCAGATCCCAACGACAAATTGTATTGCCAAACGGTTCACAATCCAGTATGGTCGGTAATAATTTTGTGTTTAAGTAGTGCTGGCTGTCGCTGTATGAGACTGGGATGTCAGCATGTTACTCACAGTACATTCACACAGTTGTCAACTCTCCCTCCTCCTGACAAATCATACCCAGGCAGATGTGTGGGAGAAAGGAAGTACTGTCCCACTCATTTTATAGAAGGGAAATTGAAGTATAAAGACATGTGACTTAACAATAACAGAGCTGTTAATAGTCCAGCTGTTACATGCTTCAGACTCGAGTCTAAAGGACAAAACTTCATTAAGATTCTTATTCCTATCATTCCATCACCAATGTGCAAGGTTCATGTACCCAGACTACAATAAGCTGCAAAATGTAGCAGGCTTCTTGCAAATACCACAGTGCTTTTTGGAAAGAGAGAATTTAGTTTATGCATTTTCCCTTGATTTTTGAAAGGATTGCAGTAGTTGAATACTGTACCAGAGCAAGTCTGAATTAACAGTTGCCTTATGACGAAGTGAAGACATCAGTCAAACAATGAATTGAATTTATCTACCTTGTCTGTATTTGATTTTTTTAAAAGGTAAAAACAAGTTTTTCTCTCTTCAGAGTTTTTTTTACATACTTCGGTGTGATAACATGACCAAAAAAAAACATTTGACCAAAACATTATTTTAAGTACTTTTTTAAAAGATTCAATTCAGCTCATTTGCAGTCAGAGCACTGCTTGTAGGTTGCAACAAATTTATTGTTCAAGACTTTTCCAAAATGTTTCTGAAATCTGTAGTCATTCATCATTAAGCAGCTAGTGACTGAGACAAAAAGGTTTGTATGAGAGCTCCATAAGGAATGATTGCACATAAACATTTGAATTTTTTTTCTGCATTCTTAAGTGAACTATAATGAGAAAGTAAATGTTAATATGGTCTGATCTACAAAAATCTGTTAAATTTCTCTAGTGGTCCTGTAGTTTGACCCCAAACTCTGCATTTCTGAGAGATGAATAACTAACAAAACGTTTGGGTACCAACTTTTTAAAAAATAGGCAAAGAATGGCAAACCAAGTATCTAGTCTGAGATCTTTGGCCAATAACTGCTGGAGTCTTGCTGGGTCATGGTGTTATTTGATTAGGAGGGATGGTACTGCTAACTTCAGAAATTAGCTTGCTAAGTAGGCTGCTAATTTGTTCCATGATGGCCATTTCAGTGTAGAAAGTAATTTTTCAGTGTTAAATGCTTGGCAGGACACAGTTATTGTATGTGCAAGCCTTTTACTTTCACAATTACAAACACCATGCCAATATACAGCATCTTGAGGTTGTGATACAAACTCTTCTCTGTGATTTTGCTATAAACACTGTTTATAGCAGCATCTTGTCTGTCTACATCTTTTAGCTTCTTTAAAATAAACAAAATCCAAGCAGACCGCACATGCTCTTTAGGATGTTGAAGTGACACTAGCATCTCTCTGTGTTCCTCTAACCACCCAGAAGAGAAGACCTTGAGAATATTTCTCTGCCTGAACAACAGAACCTATCTTTAGCAAGGACTTACATTGTGTTTAATTATGATCTTTTGTCCAGAATTAGAAATGTAGTAGTTGTTAAGTGGTTTTGTTCTTAGCATTCTCTACTATGAATTTTGTTCTAGCTCAACTTATTTATTGAAAAAAGAAAAGAAACAAACATAAATAATTCTTGGTCTTTAGATGTAACTTCTACTTCCTCACATTTTGTTTTGCAGTATTGAATTCAACGTTGAATGATTTTCTTAAAAAATTAGTGCCCACAAAATAGTGAGGAAAGCTCCCACTATCACTTTGCTTTTAGCACCTTTTACTGATATTGCTGCATTGCGTTCTTCCAGGTGCAGTAACATTTTAGTTCAGTGAATTTTTTAATCTAAACTCCCCCACCAAGTGATGTGGCACTTATTGCAGAGCAGTTCTGAAGCCCAAGAACAGTTTTCCATTAGCCAGACACATAAGAATAGATTTTTTTAATGGTATTTTAACATTCATCATACAATCAATAAGTTAAACATAGTAAAAATCATTAAATAAAGCTTGAGGTTCCAGCCCTCATACAGATAATTTACATCTATAAAACAAAGTTAAAAAAAAAAACAGCACAAGTCTTGGGGAAAAAAAAAAAAGTTGTTTCCCTACAACATCAGTAAAATGAATAGAAATAAAGTTCTGACTTTTGACATCTGCAGCATCCAATGTGTGTCAAGTCCTTAGTCCTCTCCAGGGTGCATACGTACATTGCATAATCAGACCCTTAAGTATACCCAGACACCTTCAGCTGTCCCGTCAAGTTTCCCATTTGCCTTCTTGCAGTACAGTTCTTAAGTGTAACACCTTAAGAGTGTGTAGTGCTGACACAGATACAGATGCCATGCTTAAGATTTTACTCTATATTTGGTCTACAGCAATGAACCTTGGGCACCAAGCATTGCTTCAGTCTAAGTAGATTTTTGTCCTTCTTCACACAGTGATAACTAATGCTGATGCAGTTTCTTCAACTTTCCGATGTAAAGCCTGATCACCCTCTCAGTACTGGTCTTAACAGGCCAGGTTTATAGGCCTCAAGTCATAACATTGTTCAGTGTGACAAGGAAAGATTTTAGACTCAGGCCATGTGTAAAATGGATACTTAAGTTAAAACCTTATCAATACTTCCAGACCAAATGCTGGTTCATAAACAAAGTGGATACATAACTTGATCTGCATAGTATCATGCATGGGAATACTTATTTAAATGTTAAATATCTTCGCTTCCCATGGAGTGGTTTTCAGGTAATTCAGAGTATAAAGTAATACGTCAACCTTCTCTCTGCCTCAGGAGCACTGATGTGAGCAGCAGACCACATGAGCATTTAAAAGAAAGCCCCTCATGACATTCAGGACTTCCGTGTCCTGGCATCAGTATAGGCTTAAACTTGTTCATTTCAGTCCAAATGTAGAAAAAAAGGTCACTTTGGTTCAGGGAGAAAACGACTCTTGGTGATTACTGCATTCATATTTGAGTCAATCCAGTTAAGGTATTGAGTAACTCTGGTATAAACACCAGGCTTGTTTTTCTTCGCACAGCCATCTCCCCAGCTGACAATCCCATAAAGCGTCATCCTGCCATTGTGCTCACAGACCATGGGGCCACCGGAATCTCCCTGATAATGGAAAGAGTGCATATTAGGTCATTTTCTGCAGATGTAGCCTTTATAATGGGGAGCCTGTGATGACTGGTTTTCCAGAGTGAAACAAGTAAATACCTAGGCACTAAAGTCTGATCTTTGAGAACACCGCATAGAGGGAATAGAAGGCTCAGCATCTGCTGTAACTTGAACACAGTTTGTAAGGTAAGGGGTTCTCTAGTTCTCCCCCAGCAGGGCACAGAGACAACAGTCACCTTGCACACAACACTACATCCTGAGTTTGTAATCACAGGTATTAGGCTAGTGATATAAGGTCAAAGCCAACACTTTGACCTTATATTTTCATCATAGATTAAGAATTCGGTCTCTATGTCCATAAGGTACTTTTACACCTAAGAACAACACTTGTTCTTTTTGGTGGCTCATATGGCCACTCTGCTCAGTGAGGGTGCAGAGAAGCAATTTGTTTTAAGGGATCTGTAAAGGGGCTCAGTGTCCCCCTGCAATTCCTCTTTTATCCCTTTTCAGAGCTATAAACATTAAGAAGGTGCAAGCTGAGACTGGAACAGCTACTCTATTCCTCTGATGTGTATCTACCAGCAATTGTTTGAATAGATTGTAAATAAGGCCTTGAGGAGTAACAATGGCTAAGATACTGCGCTTCTCACTCCTCCAAAGGAGGTCTGGAGGGGGTAACACCTAACTCTAGGTCCCAGCCTTCTTCCTTATGTTTGGCCACACTACATGTCAACTCCACTGGATGTACTAAATTCCTGCAACATAAGTAGATTCTTCTGACTAGTGCAATTACAAGATACCACCAGCTGATCCACTAGCACACATGCATTTAAGATTATTTAGAAGATAAAGAAAAAACAGTTTTACCTTGCATGCATCAGTCATCCATGTGTAATCTCCAGCACAGACCATGTTATCAGTAACTCTGATATTGTCATAGTATTCATATTTGCATTTTGTCTGTGATATTATGTTTACAGTGGCTGACATCAGTCTTTGAGCATAGTAAATGTCATCTGCAAATGAAAGATTATTTAACTATTTTCACCATTCAAGACAAAAAAAACCAAAAACAACCTCACAACCCATAAACACACACTTTCAGCACTTAAAACAAATTAGCATAACCATTCCAGTTCTGATTTGAGGCTCTTATTTCCAGCTTATGCAGTATTAGTTTATTTTTACTGTTAATGAGTAAGTTTTCAAGAGAAAAAAACATGTGTTCCAAATGCAAACTATAAAGCTTGTTTTTCAGAGAGGAAGGTTGATAGTTTTTGAAGGAGGTTCTGCACAAATTCAATCCCTTGTTAAACCTCCAACACAATTTTTTCTACTCCTCACCACATCAGGAATGAAAAACTGCTGTTTTTTATTTTGGCTTACTTTGGTTGACAGGTGAGAAGCATCAGATGCCACAGAGTACTAGAGAAGATGATAGCAAAGATCATCTTTGAGAGATGCACATAGAGTACACAGAAAAATAGAAGGGAATCTTTTTTAAATTCTATGCAAATCATGGTGTAAAAACATCCAGTTCCCACACTGTGGAAGCATAACTTTGGAAAGGAAGTCATTCACTTACAAAAATCTTGTTTTCCATAGCCAGCTATTTCACACCGGGTATTGTCTTCTAAGTTAAGGTTCTTCTCTGGCAAGCAGACTGTTCTGACATATTTAGACTCTACTGCACAGTGTCCAGAAGTTGTTCTTATCCTTATTAAAGCTAAGAAACAAGTCAGAGAAGATAGATTTGTAAAGCCAGGTTTCCACCCTCAAGTTCTCAAAGAATAGGAGTATTAAGTACAGTTAATGGGAACAGTTGCAGTTACATTTAGTCCTGGTTACATATGGTTCTTCACTGCTTTTGGAATGACGCTAGGCCATTATTTAGTAACAACAAAATTAATTTCCCAGCACTGAAACTGGCAAACATTTCAACTTGAAGTTCCTTCCTCAAAGGACAGGGGGTGGTAACTCAGGGAAGATTACTCTGCAAGTGTATCTTCAGATGTTTTAAAATCTCAGCTTCCTGACTGGCCATAGAGGGCACCCTCTGCTTTGCTGATGAGGGGGCAGTTTATACTGTACTTGTCACCAGAAGGGCTTCTGAAGCTATTGTTTCAGTCTTTTTCCTTAGCAGCAGGAATTTGGAAGGGATAGTAGACTTCTAAGTGTCAAGAGCGAGAGTGGCACATTGCAAAAACTCCTGATTTCATTGGTTTAGGGACAGGCTTGTCCAAGCCAGAGACTTATGAAAGTCTAACTTAATTCAGGATAACCTTCAGCTGATGTGGTAACCGATATGGCACTGCCCTACTATATGATGAAACCTACCACATATGCATGTTTTTCATTGTTTACTAAACAGTGTTATCTCCATAGACATAGAGTAAGATGTAGAAATGGGACACTGCCACAAGTGCTTATGGGAAAGCCATGCTTTGTAAAGGTCCAGAGACAAGGCAGGCTTATAGTTGACCATGTGCCAGATAATGCATCTGACGTGCCACAAACCAAGATTATACACGTGGAAAATCTTGCTCAGCATAGGTCTAGTTCTCGGAACCACCTAGGTCCTGTTCCCCTTCTCATCTCTGGTTCTACTTCTTTAGAAGGTGTACGCCACAATTATGTAGCCTTCAGCTATCCTCCATGTTTTAAAGGCTCATATTAAGACAACACCTACCAATATCATTCTCATTGCCACCAGTCTCATCTGTGAAGTCAGGGTGAGAGATTATGTCATCAACCATGAATACTTGTTCCTTATCATCAGTAGCATTCAGGACAGACTTTCCAAGGTAGACTTTGTAGATGGATTTGTCTTGTGGTTTTTTTGACCTGAGTGAGAGAAAGATTCATGTAGACTACCAGTTTCTGAGAGTGAGGTCAACAGTATAGATCCAGTCCCAACTCTGCTTCATGTTTACTTTAATGCTGACAAGAAAAAGCTAAACTTAGTCAGCTTTTAAAGATGAGCTTTAAAGGAAAGCATCCTGATTTCCCATTCAAAGGAATTAAGATGGACATTCAGGTATTTTGAAATGCACACCTAGCTACCTGCTACCTAGCTACACCTGCCAGGCATTGGTGATGAGAATCCTCTGCAGGATGCCAGAAGGATCAGCTTTCCACAGGAAGAACAAAAGCCACCCATAAATGTATTGCTCAACAGCTCTTCACTTTTCAGTATAACTTTTACATTTTGGAACAGCTAAGGTAAAGTGAAACTCTGGCTCAGATTCAAACAAAAAATGTTTAAATTGCATAATCTACTGAAATGGTCACATCTTGCTACCTCATTCTGCTAGACTTGGACTCCCAGAGGCTTAAAGTTCATGGCTGCTCTTGTTTTGCTCAATTAAAAGAACATTCTCACTACTATGGTACATTTTGAAGGGTTGTTCAGTGAGCATCGTGCGAAGAAATCAGTTGAAGGAAGTTGCAAATAGGAAGGATGCAGAACTCTCTAAACTTACGGATTATGAAAACAGTGTGCTGCTGTAAGTACCCAGCAAGGGTCAATGAGGCTGCCGCCGCACAGAAAGTGGTCAGTGCCCCTTATGTTCTGGAAGATGCCAGCTATCCAAGGCTGAGACTCAACCTCTGCCTGGCTTCCACCAACAATCTTGAAATACTTGCTGATGCTCCTTTGACCACATGCACGCCCTATGAAAGGAGAAATTTTGTTCATGTGTTCTTGCAACTAAGCATCAACTTTGTGCTATAAAAAAAAAAAAACAAAAACAACAAAGCAGTTGTCATAACTAATGTTACTTACCACACTTCTCTATGTTACAGGGCATTTCTTGAATGGTGAATCCCCTTTTGGTGTAACACCAGGGCCTGCTCCTTCCATTAGGGTTTCTAAAAGATAGAGGAAGTGTTATTTTCATAAAGACTGAAAGCATCTTAGAATTCTAACTGTCCCAAAAAGACCAAAAGTGTTCTGTTGCAAGACATGCCAGAGAAAACAATTAACAGCTATTACTGTTGCATACTGGGAATTTTGCAGTATGATCAGCTTCAGTGGTGAGAACTCTAGAAACTTCAGAGTCATATTCCAAATACTTTTAGTCATAATTCATCTCCAATATTCTTATTTTTTAAAACTTCTACCATCACTTAAGGCATTTATGGGGCTGTGACAATTGAAGTCATCCCAGGAAGAGTGATGCTTTTCTTACCTGCAGTAGCTGTGTTTGCCCAATCCAAGCTCCAAAGCATTATCTGAGTGAACATGGTAAAGATCCCTCCTGATTACTGAGGGAAGGTCCCACGGCAGACACTTGTCTTCTGTTGCCATTCCTCTGTAGCTCTCCCCATTCCCAGTATAGCACGTGCTGTCAGTGTCTGAGAAAAAAAAATATTTCATTATCAGCATGTTCTTGTTTATAGTTGTTCTGAGACAGAAGTAATCTGTATGGATTATTCTAACAAGAAAAAAGTTCCCATTACACTTGAAAACAGATGATGCAAGATCTGGACTGATTATATATTCTTATGACACTTGTTCTATACGAATTTTGAGCATCAAGTATCTTATATTTTAAAAGCATGCCTATTGCCTCTTTATTAGTTTCAGCATACTTCACAACAACAAGTTCTTCTGCTTCTGAACACTCCCAAACAAGTTAATGATCTTTTACCACCCCAAGTAGAACATTTCTGAGAAGGTAGGCAACATTAGCGAGGCATGGACAAAAAAAAAAATATTTGAGATCCTGATTTTGCAGCAATATTTAGCTGTTTCTCCTCTTTGTTAGTATAAAGTGCTAAAGGACATCCAGTCGTGTTTATGGGTAATACTTTCATCTGGCATTTCATATTCATGATTTGCTTATCTTTAGATCTTTTCAATCAATTCAGTTAGTATTAAAGGAAGATAAATACTCTACCTAGTTCACAGTAAATCCCAGTGTATCCTTCTGGGCATATGCAACGACTAATTCCACTAAAGAGGTAGTAGGTAATGCAGGTTCCTCCATTCAAACAATTGCATTCTGCAAGTAAAAGATATCACTAATTAGAGGCAAAGCATTTGAATGGTGAAGTGAAATGTAGTTGCAAGCTAAGTATTAGATGTTTAAGTATCATTAACAGTCTTCCTTCTTGTATGAAGATGTAATTACAGGTTGACAAGTTCTTTTTAGGTTCAAGTAGAACAGGCAGATACTTACCCCTGTGATCCCACCTGTGTTTATACGGCAGCTTGTAGCGCTTCTTGCTATAAACCTAAGGGAAAGAAAAAAGGATTTTAAGCAAACAGTTTATTTCATGTGGTTTTATTATCTTTTGTGGGCCCAAGCTCCGTTCCCTACTGCATACCTTCAACAGTTTAGTTGTATGCATGTAGTTACCAGCTGAACATGCTCTGCAAAATCTGGATGTGAATGAAAAATGAAACTCTACTTGAGCAAAGCAGAATGGGGAAGGCAAAAACCCCACATGCACTACCCAAAACAACCCTCAGGAGAACCCCAATCTGGTCCACTGCATCAGATCAACATCAGTTAATTCTGCTATAGGGACCTAAGCAGCTCTCAATGGTCAGTGTCCTTAAAAGGGGGAGGGAACTTGTTCCTCTCCACCTGTCTGTCACCAAGCAGTGCAGCACAGATGCAACATTCTCCAGCTGCCTCTCATTTTAGTGACCTTGGTGCTTCACATCATGCCATAGAATAAAAGCCAGTAGATTTATATAATAGTTTATTGCCTTGTACTTCAGGTCCTGCCTCTGATTTGCAGGCTGGATATTTCTTTCTCCATGGAATTAAATAAGACTAGGCTTTTAGTATACTTTTCCCAGAGGTCAAGTAGGCTTGCTTGAGCTAAAACAAGTAATGCTAACAAAGTAAGTCCATAATGTTGGTGAATGGCTCTGCTGATATACATCGACTGTCATGCAAGTTGATACTAAAAATATTCAAATTCATATCTGTTGCTTCTTTTTTAGCATCACACTTTGAGGTAGGAGAGGTGGAAAATTAGTTAAGGACCAATATCTACCTCTGTGAAAGACCAGCGAGCTCCTGGTACTCAGCATTCAAGTCTAAATTGCATTACAAGAAAAATAGAAGAGCTGATTTCTTGTTTGTTGCATGATGTCTTTACTATTTGAATGCCAGCAGACATCTTAAGGTGGAGCAGAATCAGAAGAAAAAAGAACAAACTGTTCAAAACCACACTTATTGGAGGTATGTGTGCAGCAGATAATATATGTACATGCAAAGGAGAATTCAAGTCAAAAAGCCTACCACACTGTCCAAAGCAGAAGTATAATCAAAACCAGAAGTGGTTCCAAGTGGAACCCCTCCATCATTTATTTCAAAACTTACAGAATCTAGTCCCGTGACAAGTGCGCTCAGGGTTACTGTGAGGAAGATGAGTAACTTCATGTTGTTAGTTAACTTCTCACTTTGTTCCTCTTCTATCCTTATTATTTTGATTCTGAAAATAAAAAAGGAACTTAGTGTTATGTTGTAGCTTGCAGTATCAGCTTTCTTGTTTCTACCGTCTTCAGAGGGTTTCAGAGTCACAACACAATTGACAGAAGAATTAAGCATTGATTTGCTGTGGTATATCTGCTTATTATTTCCATAAATTAAAGGTTATTCTTTGAAGGTTTTTTGTACATTTAGCAATACAACCAGATTTTTTTAGAGTTTAAATGAAGCAGAGAAAAGGAAATTGGAAAAACCCACACTGCAATGTGGACTAACACAGTTAGAAACTGGCAGATGTATTTAGTTGCTGTCCAGCTAATTGTACCTATTCACCTGATTATTACTGCTTTGCAACAAAAGCACCAAACATCCACATTTAGGGTATGAAAGGGAAAGCTCCTTTTTTCATTGCCTCTATAGTTGCTGACTGCATCTCGTTGATGCTGGGCACTTACATAAGCCTGGCCACCTCACTGAGTGCCTCTGACCACTGCAAACTCTTGAAAGTCTGGTCTAGATGTTACCTCACTTATTTACAGTATTAGAGAGGCTTAGAACATATCCTGGCTTGATTTCTTACATGCAGCTGGCTCTTGTAGCCAAGCATGTACAGCAATCTGCCCAAGAGTGACTGTTAAAAACAAGCTTGTAAAAACAATGAGGGAGAGAGCTATAAAGTACCAGTACATCTTTTCCCTTTTTTTTTTAAATTGCAATACACATAATGGGATTTTTAAAGTGTCCTCAGTTCTAGAAAACTGAAAAATTTAATTTTTAAAAGACTCTATAGGAATCTTTATTATATATACATCAGCAAGCAGTGCAGTAGGAGATGGTATGCAAAACAGACCTAGTGCTAAAGACCTGCTCCACGCTGTCTCTGCTTCAGAGGTTTTTCTATCAGACTAGTTCTAGTCTGGTCCCACAGTCCAAACAGCTGCTGATATTCAGAGTGCACCTTCCAGCTCAGTTTTATTCAGAAGAAATACAGCACAATTACTCTAAAGCCACTCCGCGGTACAAACCAAAGCATGGGAACTAGAAGAGACGAGCAGGTCAATTTGAAAAAGCTGATCTGATCCAAACCCAAGAGCTCAGGTGGATGCACCCTTTATCACCCAAGAACACAAATTGTGCCCCCAGCACCTGGACGTGCACACTTTGCAGATTCAGTTGAGATTTCAGCAGAAGTGTCTTCCCTTAAGCATTATTTATACTAAGATAATTATTTTTAGCATATTTGGCAGCTATGCAAGGAATTTGTCATTTGTTACCATAATAAGTTTCCCCAGCCCAACCTTAGCAGTACCACTGATTTCTTGGGAAAACTGTGATACACTGCAGCACATAGAGCAAATCTTCCCCACTGCCAAAATACTACCCCACACGAGGTGGGTTGTTTTTAAAAAATAAAAAATTAAAGAGCAATCCCTTAATTCCCTTCGACCTTCAGCTGGCATTTTCGCCCTGGAACCCTCACTCGGTTTAACGGCACGGCACGGCACGGCACGGCACGGCACGGCACGGCACGGCACGGCACGGCACGGCACGGCACGGCACGGCACGGCACGGCACGGCACGGCACGGCAC
>WHYT01016430.1:331340-404536 GCA_009806455.1 Tetrax tetrax
ATTTGAAATGCTGCTGTTTGGTTTCGGGGGGAGTTCGGCCAGGGCCAACGCACAACTTTGTCGGGAGCTCGATTTCTGTCCGGGGCGCCTCGCTCCCCCGCGGCAGTCAGCAGTTCCTGGGAGGCATTTAACAAAAAGAACAGAGAAATGTGAGTGACGGCCGTCAGAAAAATGACTTGTGTTGAAATGTGTCTAGCGATACGAACAAGCACGACGTATTTTATTCATACGGCGCTACCCATAATGAGAGAAGCACCAAGGATGTATTAATTAATAGATTATTAAATTTGTTCAGATGTGGGTTAAACACAGCCCACTGGGAGGGGGTATTGGGCCAGAATGTGGGCCTGAGGCACAGAGCGTGTTTTCAGCAGAAAGGTAGCGCCTGGGGCGAGCAGGGCGTGCTCCTCCGGCCGGCGGGCATCTCCTGGGACATGGGGCTCGCAACGGGGGCTACGCTCACCTTCTCCAAGGCCGCTTACAGCTCCCCGCCCCCAGGCAATCTTCTGCTCCCGAGGACTTGGTCGTGGTTTTCCCATTAATTCTGTCTTCCACAGAAATATCCAAAGTGTGATCATTTCATAACTGGGGAGTGGTGGGGGTGTGGAGATGTGAACTGACAGTCGTCTATCTAAGAATGGAGGCCCAGCAAAATAGATAGTCTTTCCTAGCCCAGTCAAATATGATTTTTTACATTATGCTGTGTTGTTGTAGCAATCTAGTGAATAATATCAAACCAGCATGTAGTATTTGTGGGTATATTCATTGAGTTTAGCTTCAGGTAGTGCAGGTGACTAAGCTGAGGCAGGTCTCTGTAAGCTGTGTAGCTGATGAAGAGCAGTTTCTTCAGAGGCCAGGTGAGAGCAGGAGTTGACCTGAATTTCCCTCAAGAGGAATATTTTAATAACTGGACAATTCAGAGTTTAAGGAGAACAGCCTTCTATGTTTGACACCTAACTTCACCAGTATGAATATAGCTTAGCTTTCTTCTTCCCTCTCCACCTTCTATTTGTGTCAAGTCTGTGGTATAACCATACCTTCATTTGGGTACTGGCCACTTACATTCTCTATTCCTTTCTGTTTAGATCTTCAGGCTCACATCAGAACAGACTTCGTGTCTGCTGAAAGCACACTGAATTCACTTCACTGAATGGCAACCGGGTCAAGAGAAACAGCTCAAGCTGGAAGTCCAAAGATAAACATAGGTAAGAAACAAATCTTTCTGAATTTCAGGAGAGTAATTCTTCTCTCTCTCTGTGGTAATTGAATATAAAATCACAAGCAATTAGATCTGCTAAGAAACAGGGCAGAAAATATCAAGGTAGAATCCCAACGGCACTCTCTTCACTTTAGAAGAGTGGCTATGGAGTAAACTTATCCTAGGCAGTAAATTCCAGGGCAGGGGCAGGGGGGAAATCTAGTTTTTAAAAGCAGTCTGGAACATTTACTTACTTACTGAATTTTAATACACTAACCGTACCCATAATGAATGAAGATATGTGCCGTGGTTTGATTCGGCAGGAAGAGCAGGAAAGGGGCAAGGTGCTGGGAAGAGGAGGGCTCCTCAGATTGGACAGCTCCTCTCCTTCCTCCTCCACCCTCCCAGGGAAGAAGTGCCAGGCCTTGATGGCTTCCTCTGACTCTCTTTCTGGAAAAAGTCAACCCTAGAGCATTCCTCTTTCACATTTGTTGTTCCCTGAGAAGTGATGTAGAAGTGTGAGCAAGGACCTTCTCCCCGAACCTCTGACCAACCTGTGTAGATGTCCCCTGTTCATCATTCCCTCCCTAAAACCTGAAGGTTAATACTTGTTTCCCAGGTCTAAGAGCCAAAACCTTTTTGTTGTCTTGATACAGCAAGATTCAAAACTCCCTTTTTCTACAATTTCTCATATACTTTTTTGGAAAGTTGGTTTTATGGAAATACTGTATTACTTTATTCTCAATGATAAAATACATCTAAAAGGCCACCAGGAGAAGCGACCTGGGCTGAGGTGTTGCCTTGTTTCAATTGGTCTGGTAACAGTTAGTGATCAGTACTGCTTTAGTGCCATCAGATTCCTTTGGTCTGAATATTTGCACCTAGATAGGTGAATGAATTAGAGCTGAGTGACTGAACTGAAACTGTGGTTTAGCAGAGAGATATCTAAGCTAGCTGCAAATTAGTTTGCTTTGATACTGCAAGTAATTTCACAGCAAACAAAGCTGCGTGACCTCTATGAGCATTAAGTGACTCTTAGGGAAGCAGAAATGGACGAGAGAATTTCCAGTGCCTGAGTTCGCTGAGCTGGCTGATGGCTGGCACAACAAAATCTGAAATGAGATTGCAGCTGAAATAAAGCCTTTGACCCTTGTTATGTGCCTTGCCTTAAGGCAGAAACCATGGAAAATTTGTAGCTTGGCAGTTTTGGCAAGACCTCCACCTAACTTCAAAGCTGAAGCTGCCTGCAGGCATAGCAAAAGCACAGGCCCAGGGAGCGCGAGGGTGAAACAGGACCTGTTCTGCTACCAAGGGACTTTCGGTAGCTTCAGGGTTGGGATTTGTTTATTACTGCATGTCTCAAGAGTTTAGAAGGGCCCTGTTACAATCCATGTTATCTCTCCAGAATAAGATTGTGATAAGACAGAGGAAAAGAAGGTCTTTATAACTCAAAATCAAAGTTGTTTGGGAAGAACAGTGAATAAAATGAAATGTCTACTGAAAGTCTCTCAATGGAACTTATGCACCTAGTAGACAGTGGCTTAAGAGAAATTATTGTACAGACCTATGAACAAGTTTTATATTTTGAGAGAAGCTTTCTGCTTTCCACTGTTCAGTTCTTTTTTTTTTTTTATGCATGTCTGTGGTTTCATCACTTTGATCTCTTATCTGAATTTGTCAGAGGTGTGGGCAGGATGGAAGTGGGAAAGACTTCTGAAGAAAAGAGATGTGCTACAGGAAGCAGTATGGGTGGCCTTCGGGAAGACACTTTATCTGCTTAGCAGGAGTACAGCATCTAAACAAGAAAATGCAATTCACAAAATTTAAAGTCATTCTCTCATTTATGTAGTCATAGAATCATAGAATAGTTTGGGTTGGAAGGGACCTTTAAAAGTCATCTAGTCCAACTCCCCTGCAAGACGCAGGGATGTCATCAACCAGATCAGGTTGCTCAGAGCCCCATTCAACCTGGCTTTGAATGTTTCCAGGGATGGGGCATCTAACACCTCTCTGGGAGCAGTCTCCCTGGTAGTCAGGGCTGTTAATAATATGGCTTTATATATTTCTCTTGTCTGTGCCTGGATTATAGCACGGAGTAAAGAAAACGTATGCACCTATTATGAGCTGCTCATATGATCCCAGTCTGCAACCCCCTTGCATTCGTATAGTGCTTCTCTCCTGTGGAGGTCAGATGCAGTGGATCAGGCACTGAAGAGCTGGTAGGATCAGACCCACAGCCAGGCCATTCTTGCTGTACTATGATTTTGTGATTTAGTTTTCAGTTACCGAAAAAAATCTTGCTGATTCTTTTAAATTATAGTTGAAGTAACTTGAATGTTTCAGACTAATCGGCCAGCCTGACCTGGCAAATTTAGAAAAGATAACATTCCATTCTAACTAGATGAGGACACTGACCCTCTTAAAGAAATACAGGGTTTTTATCTCATGTTGGTGCACTGAAAGAGATTGTGAGGTTCACATTCTTTTGCAGAAGTTGCTGGAGTGGAGGTATTAGTTTCAGTGTTCATTTTCACAGCTCATGATAAAATATTAAAACTAAGGAAAAATACCATCTACCACACATTGGTTCTGGTGGTCCATCAGTAAAGACCAACAGGACAGAATTCACGGGGAGTTAAGTAACCCTGTAAATACTAGTGAAAAGAACTGCTACAGAAATGCTGTTCTGTTGGGAAAAAATTCCCTTACTGTGACACCCTAATAATTCCACACTGATTTTCTCAGTCAGGGATGTGTACTAGCCTAATAGGAATCTCCACATGCTTAAAATTACAACCATGCTTAGAAATGTGTCCTAATCCTGAAATCCTAGCGCGGTGAGCAGGCACTTCTGCAAGTTCCTGCTGAAGGGAACGGAGCTCAGTGCAGGTGAAGCAGTCCCTTCTGTTCACCACACTTTCAGAGTCTGGGCTCAGATACGCCTGAGGCTTTATATTGCCTTAAGTCTGGTGGTTGTGTAGCACGCATTCTGGTTTGTATCATGTCAGTAGTATTAGAATTAGTCCTTTGACTAGTAAAATGTTTGTTTTGCATGTGTGGCTTCCTATGAAATAGAAAAATCATTTGCAAGTCCTCTCTACTCATGATGCATCAGGAATGAAGAGGTCTAAACTTGTATATGAGCAGTTACGTGTGCCTGAACCTCTATCATCTCGCATAAAAGAGCAGAGTTAAGCCTCACATTCAGTATTTAGTTAGTAATTAAGAATGCAAAAACCAAGAAAACACCTAGATCCTTTTGACATGACTTGTCATCTCTGCAATGATTTTGTTGTTTTAAAAGAAACCAGCTTGTCACTGAATTAAGTAGCTCCAGCTAGGAGTATAGAATATGAAGAATTTACAACTGCTTTGTCTATTGGAATGTTGCTTCAAAATCAAGCAGTATTGGGTAACAGTAAACTTTGCATTATGGCAGAAAGGATTTTGAGGCAGTCATAAAATGTGTTACAAGCTTAAGGGAAATTTTCCAGGATAAAGTTGTTTTAGGAAATTCTAGCTTCACCTTCAAAAACGCAGGCAATTTTACCGTACAACTTTTTGTATTCTCCCTGTGATATTAGCCAAGTTAATTTTTTAAATCAGTTTACTTCTAGCTCTTGAGATAAAACATGTATGACTGAATAAACCAATAGATTTTAAAATGTAAAACAATAGATTTCAAATGTTACATTATCATTATTTATAAAATTAAATCTTTTTAATCTTATTCTCTCAGATTACAGTTTGCATGAGTCCCAGGGATTTCCAGAGGAGCTGATTTTAAGTCGAACGTGATTCATAAAAATTCTTGTACTTTAATGACTCTTGATTACTTGTCAGTTGTTTGTGGTTGGAATCTGAAGCAAATGGTGATCTCATTTCCTTTAAGTATAATTCAGCTACTCAGGTTTCTTTGTTTATTTAAAATTTTGTTCCTTTTTTTTTGTGCTGCCTACTGTTTTTCTCTTATCTGTGCTTTCTGTGTGCGTAGAAGTAGCAGTGTGTATCAGTTGAGGGCCACTGGACTCTGGATGCTTGTTGACACCACTTGTTGCTTTGCGAGCAGCAGGAGTAGCCAGCCTTTATCTCTGAGCTGAGCCAGCGTAATAAAAAACTTGCAAACTTGCTTCAGTCACAACACAAAACCAACTGCTGTTGGTTCAGCTATTTTGTTACACTAGGAGTGAATGTGGTTGAAGCTTTAAAACAATGTAATGCCTCTCAAGCATTGTTTTGCCGGATAGTCCAGCTGCATTCTTCAAAGGGAACAGACCAAGCATCTCACGCACCTGTGAAATCCCCTGTCACTGGGCCCATTTCATTCATGCGTGGAAAGCAGCTACTTGACGAATGTTCTGGTTTTTTGTATACAATGTTTTGTTGTTTCAGTGAGCTGTCCGGATACGGATATGTTTTTGAACAGGAATGATCACATCTGAGGATTTCTTCATCAGCCTGATGTGCACCTGCTTTTAAATTATGTTCTGTATCTCATTTAGCATTTATGAAAGTCCATTGATTATGAAAGTCACCAATCTCTTTGACATTTGTTGAAATTGCTCAGTTGAGACAGCTAATATCTAAAGCAAACATTATTCTGAGCAGCAGGTGTTGCATCCAGATCCTAAATAGCTTTAAATTATGTTTGCATTTAGGCCCAGGCCTATCTTGAGTTTCTAGTTGCTGGTAGCACCGGTGGAAACCCGGAAAAGAAGAATTCTGAGTCTAAAGCTAGAAGGCAGAAAGCAAATATAGAACTTTTTAGGGATTAATCTGTGCTTCTTTTGGTGATCTTAAGTTCTGAAGTAGGATATTTTTCAAGGGAATTCTATGTTTGCCTGCCATTTACTGCTCTGGAATAGTGCATTGAAATCTAACATTGGAAATGTAGAGAAACAGCTTGCTTGGACTATTATTTCTGCAGTGCGTCAGTCAATCAGATTCACATTCCACAGGAAAACCAAAAAACTGAGAGCATGCCAGTTGGCAGACTTCTAGAGAAAAAAGACTTGCTAAAACTGGGAATAAAGCATGTTTTGAGGGATGGGTTCTGCATGCTGTATCCCAGTGACGGTGTGTCCAGCGAAGCAGCATACCCTAACCCCCTGTGCAATACAGCCCAGGCGAGAAAGTTGGCACCGCTCTCCTCTGTGAGAGGCTGCCTGGGAAGATCATTTAGGATTCCACTCCTTCCTCCTCTTTCCTACTCATGAGGGAAGACAAATGCCTAAACTAGCATAGACAGTTCCTACCTACAGGGAAGGAAGTGGTGATTATACAGGCTGCCCTGCCAAGCAGCACTAATACCCTAACAGGTGTCTTAGTGAAGAGGCAATTCATTGTTCCCGCTCTCAGCAGGGTATGACACCGCCTGCTCTAATCAGTTTGGCTTCCAGAGAGAAAACAGCATGTTGTGTAGGTCTCGCACCTCTCCGGTAGAATCCAGGGGTGCAGGATCAGCAGCAAGGATCCACATCTGCCCAGAGGGGAGCAGCTGGGCTGAGTGTATCCCTGGCTGCTCTCTGGAGATGCAGATCGCTTGCAGCCTTGGCAGAAAATTGTGCTACAACCCTTAAATGCAGGATTGTTTTGACTGTAAATATCCAGGTACCATAATGGTGGACAGCAGTATAAATTTTTACAGCATAATACATACAAGCTACATTTATTATCTAAATAAATACAAGCTACAGAAAAATATCTCTGTAATCATAACAGAAATGGCATTAGTCATGGACTGTTATGAAACACTGAAAAAGCTCTGAAGGAAGAAGACACCTCTGTGTATTTACAGCTGAAGGAAAAGAATACCAGGTGCAGAAAGACGGGAGTGCAGAGAGCCCACAGGGCAATACTGCCCAGTGTGGCAGGCAGGCTCTCCTTACACTTGCAAGCAAACAGCTGTTGAACAATTCTGAGGAAAAAGAGTTTTAAGGAGAAAAAAATAAGTTGCTTCCTGGGTGCTCTTGAACAACAGCATTCTTCCTGCATAAGCTCATAAAGAAACTGTGCTGAGAAGAAAGGGGAAACAGAATTAACTCGAGTACTCTAATAATAGCATATATCTTGGATATCTCAGAGTCTAATAATAGTACTTATCTTTCCTCCCCTTCCCTTTGGACGTTTTGACTGCAGTCTTCTTTTTTTTTTTTTTTTTTTTTTTTTTCCCAAAATAGACCTTTTTTTTCATCCTTGTGCAAAGTCTTTCAGAGGGAGGTTCTGGCATATAGTAACCTATCATCAGTACCACAAAGTATTCCTGCCAGAAAGCAGAAATACTTACTTTCTGTCTCTCTCCTCTATCTCCATGGCTTTTTCTTGGCAATACTGACCACTTGTGCCATTCTGTGACTTTGGCTAAAACTATTGGAAATGACAGTATTTTATTTCTTCTGAAATATATGTATGTGTTTTTTTGAACAAAATCTCTCAAATTGAGATACAACAAAGCCTCCCTCATTGGGAGTTTTTAAAATAGCTTTGGAGTGCATCTTCCTGTTGTATGCTTAGGAGTACGCTCGCTCGTCTCTATGGACCAAGCAGTGAGTGAGGCAGGCATTTACTGGGGAGATGGAGAAGGCAAGGTCCAGAGTCCATGCTAATAAATCTGTAAGGATCAGCGCCTTGGGCTGCATGCTGGTACTATTGTAGTCATGGTCAGAAAGGCAGGATGGAAGGTGGCGAGGAGGCAGTGTTAAGTGTCCTTTGCATTTCAGAAACTACTGTGCTTCAGCCAGCAGAGCAAGAAAGAAGTGTTATTAAGTAAGTAGCTGTCAGAAATGGAAGAAGAACACAGTAGCAAATGAAGATCATGCTGAAAAAGGTTGAAAGCCACTTATCCATGGACTTATTATCAGGAAAGTTAGTAAGTGGCCAGTGGAGGCTGGCCACACAGGTTATTCAGGTTATTCAGGAGGAGTCAGCATCCAAAAGACAGATGTGAGAGCATAGGCCTAGAGGGCATAGCTTATGAGAAGCATAGCTTATAAGAAGCTCTGAGAGTGAAAACAAATCATGTATGCTTGACTCAGTGAAGAACAGGCAGATGATACAGGATAACTTGATCAAAGATAATTCCATAAGAGAAGCCTTTGCAGGAGCTTTTCTGAGTGCAAACAAGAGAAGCAAAATTACACTTGTCAAGGCTTCCGGCAGGCAGAAAAGTTGCTTTCAATGACAGAGAAAGAAGGTGGAGTACAGTGCTTTTAGATCCAAAAGGCCCAGGAAAGATGGAGCTTTGTTATAATTAAGTTGAGTTTGATCTTATAAAAGGTCTTACAGAAGGTGATACCAGAGCAATGTGCGGATTTACCCTTTGACAGAGTGAGAGAGGTTTACAGTAGAGGTATAACATCACTCACATAGATATGGCAAATTAGTTTGTGTTTCCAAGTGAGATATAAAAACAAAGCAAAAAAGGGAACCAAAAGAGTGCCATTTTAAGGCAAGAAGTGTTGAGTTAGAAGAGTATGAAGAGAGGCAGTAAAGGAGAAGGTTGTGGAACTTGGCCAGTGATATGTAAAGGGAAGATCCCAAGCCCAGGAGAATGAGGACAGAGCTCTGCTTCTGAACAGTTCTGGTGAGGATAGCTTCCACTCCATGCAAAGGACAGAGGAAGACTGGAGAAAGCCTAAACTGGAGTTGGAGGAGAAACTACACCGTTATTTGGTGAGCCCTGAAGAGATCAATGTATGAAGTAGTTGCAAGTAGTGTAAAGACTGGAATATTGTTAAGGTAAGAGAGACTATAGGAAAGAATTGGATTTTCCCTCCCGGCACCCGGTGGTGAACATTCATGTTGTAGTCCAATAGGAAAGCTTTTGCCAGCCTATGTGAATTCCCCTGAGATAAATGGAAATTTCTAATATAGTCTGTGTAACACAATTCATTATATGGAACTGCTTCTATGAATAAGCATTACTCAGGGAGTAAGGAACGTCAGGACAAATCCCAGGCTATTGTATTATGCTGCACTGAATATTATTTAAAACTACCTTATACTGCACTGAAAATTATTTTAAACAAAACTAGCTTAGGGAGATCCTTGTCTTCTGTTCATTTCAATGGAATAAATGTGGGTACCAAAATACCTGCTAAGTCAGAGACCCAAACCCTCGTCTATAAGCTCAGTTACTCCAAAATGTGCTTTTACCAGTGGAAGAGGGATCAGCATTTAGCCTCTGATAACTCATCACTCATAATTGTGTCTTCTTGTATCCACAAAACTACATAAAAAGGCCACTTCCTATGGAATGGCTTTTCCTGGAAAGCTACCTAGTTACTCATTGTCTCTTGAGCCTCATAGATCTCCCATTTATCTCCCTGCACAGCCTCGTTCTTGTCAGGAAAAAGAGAATGAATCCTGCCTTAGGCCACCCTCTTCACTGTAAAAGCTTTAAATTAATGCCTTAGGCTGAAGAGAGCCTGGAATACTGATCTTTCCTGTCAGGGTAACTGCAAAAAATGGGTGCTGCTACTGCTGCCTCTTTTGTTAAGCTCCTGCTCTTGGAAGATAACTTGATATGAGTCTTCAGGGGGGAAAGGGTGTTTCCAGTGCAGGCACCGAATGTCAGTTGTGTAATGGTTCTACAAAAGCTTGAGTTCATATCCCATAGGACCTGTTAAATGGTTTGAGGGTTGCTACCATGGGACATAAGGACATCAAATATCTATCTTAGGCATTCTACCAAGCACCTACTTTTTAATGTTTCCTTGCTTAAATTTGCTATGTGCAGAAATTAAGCTCCTGAGAGTGATGATTTTCAAGCTAAATTCTAATGAAGACAATGCAGGCTACTAGGTTACTTGCTTGCTTCAGATAGTTTTAGGTCATTAATGCTATTCCTCTGCCTTTTGTTCTTCCCACTGTGAGTTTCATATTGAAAATTGAATTTATCTTGTCTTTGACAGTCTGATGATATATTAGTAGGTGATTCCACAATGGTGTTCAGTGCCAGGCAGAGGCGTTTGCTGTGATCCTCAAAGCATGTCACTATGTTAATGTGAGATAATTCCTGAAAGTGAGGTTCATTAAACTGACAGTCCTGCATAGTTGTGATTTCACAGGTCTCAGTTCTGGAGCTAGATAATTTGGCACACTTGAACCTCTGTGTTTCTCCACATTGCCTTCTATAGGCATATTTGACATTTTTTCCCTAGCTACGATAAGATCTGAGAAGACTGATTACTCAAAAAATTTAGAAAATGTAGAAAAAGAGGAAAGACAAGGTCATTTAAGGAACATAAGGAAACCACAGTTTGAGCATGTGACATTCAAGTCTGTGTGAGCATATTATAATTTGGTATAATAACTTGCAAGCAAGTGTTATAACTTGAGACAGTTCGTGCAAGTAACTTCAGACTAGACACGCACACAGACAAACTTGGTCTAAAGTATCTTCAAAAAAACTATTAAATTAAGCTCTGACTAATATGTATATATGTAATACAGACAATCCAAAAGGCAAAAGAAATATTATGAGCTATGATTTGGTTTTTAATAAATGACATGGAAATTTTCCAGCAATTTAATAAAAGTGAAAATAAGAATAGATACCTATGATTCTTCTTCAGAAGTCTAGTTAATTGAGCCTCCAGACCAATTAAATCTTTGTTCATTCTCAGAATGAAAAGTGACTTACTGCTTACTACCAATTAAAGCATGTACTTGATATGAAATATTGACTTTTTAGCAGGCATGCGAGTAGTCAAATGTATTTTAAATAAGCTCTCAAATGAGAATAGTTACAGCTGGGCTAACAATGAGAAATCTAAAAAGAAGCATCTCTTACTTCTGATTACAGCTTTGGTTCATACATATTCCTAGTGCTTGACAACATTTTTATAAGCAGAACTTGCCAAAACTTTTGCTAATGGAAATCATAACAGGAGAGTCACAAAGCTGTAGGAGAGTGCCTAGGCTTGGCTGGGCTGCAGAAACCGCTCTGCTATCCCATGTACAGCTGAAGTGGTTAGAGCTGTCATGCAAGCATGATCTCATGATAAACTCACTGGTCCTTGCTAGGAATTAACCATTTAACTACTTACAGCCAACAGTCCATCACCAAGAGGAAGTGACTGCTGTTTTTCTTTTGCATATCAAAAGGATAAGTACATTTACCAGCATTATTGACCAGAGACTTAGCAGTGAATTTATGAGCTGGCACAGTCATGTGCAATATGTGCCCATGACATTATGTGTGTAATTTCTGATAATAGTACCATGTAAAATTTCCCCACTAGTACTTTATTTGTTTTTAAAATGTGTAATGTTACATTGACCTAAGAGTTGCTTGTTTTGTTTTTGTCTGTTTCTGAAAGTGTTGTACAGCCTAAGATATGGAAATCCATCTTTCTCAGAAAGTTTTATCTATCTTGGCTTCCTGATAAGGAAAAATTGTCCTCTTCAAGAAGAGGTCCGTGCTGTTGTAATGAAGTGCTTTGTAGTGCCATTGAAGAAGGACACAAAGCAAACAAAGCATAAAGATAGACATGCTTTCTGTTTTTTCATTTGAAGAAACTTAGTTTATCTTTCCAGGAAAAATTAATATTGTGTAACACAGATGAAATGCTACTGCATTTTAATAACCTCATTCAAAGTCTATGGGATGGAATAGCGAACTTTGTTCAAGCACCACACAAACTGCATATGTTCTGCAACTTTGTTGTCTTAAGTTGTGAGGTTGATCCTCAGTGAACCAGCCAAGCACTCCTTTGAAATTCTACAGGCAGAAACAGTCCCGCAGGAAGTGGTATTTGTGATTCAGTAAGCGGCACCTTGCCCACTGAGTCAGTGTTGAGCCAGTGTCCGAATGCGTTTCTGGAGTGTGGCATATAAAACTAAAGTCCTGCCTGTTTGTGGCCACTGGGAAATTCATTGAACTATTGACAAGAACGGAGATATTAACCGCAACGTCCCAGATTCCAGACAGGGATAATTACAACTTTCCCCTCATTATTTCATTGGGAGAATGATTCTTCTCCTTTCCTCTAAGCGTGTACCTTTTCCCTGCAGTTAGCTGGTCACCATCCTCTAGGCATGTCGGAAGGATGAGTGCCACAACTCAGACGTGCAGTCTGCCTTTCTGCGGGCACTGCTGGAAGTGCCAAGCTTGCCACCTGCAGTTTTGCAATCCCGTTACTTACCCCACTTGGAGACTGTCTTTCAGACAGACACCATCACTGTAACCTGTCTGAGCTTTTTCAGCTACATCAATTTTGCAACTAAGGGATGCGCTGAGGCATTTGCAGTACATTTCCTCTCAGGACTCGTGACCCAGTAGATGTGCACAATGACTCAGAACAGCCTTTTCTAAACTATGTCTTAATTTATGGATAGGAATTGAACAAACCTTAGCAAAGTTTAAACTGAAGATGCTCCACACGTGATCTTTCCGACTGGCTTTCGCATGTCCAGTACAGAATTGTTCCCTACTCAATAGGTTTTCTGTTTTGTTTTGGTTGGTTGTTTTTTTTCAAATCCCATCGTTATATAGGAAAAAAAAAATCCCAACTTTACAATTTAAGAAAAGTAAGTCCTCAAAACAGATGTTTAATGTTTTTCGTCCACACACTAATTTAGGTGAAGGTTTGTGGCAGCAAATTTTGGTACCTGGATTTACAAAGTAATACCAGAAGCTGCTGTGAAATATCACAGTTTAAAATCTGAAGTCATTGAACAGGCAGTGTAGGTGCTGTGACCCTGCATGTAGTTGATGACAGAGTACTTAGAATTGTAAATTTTTTTCATGTTTAATTGTTCACAGGAATCTTTTTATTGTGTTCCTGATTTTCATTTTTTGTAATTATGAAATAATATCTACCTGCATTTGATTTGATTTAGAAAAAATTTAGTAGGACCCTTGCTAACACTTGTTTTGGACCTGCTACCATTATTGTTAAAACCATGATTAGCTACATAAAAATGGTTTGAATTTTGTAGCAGGAAGGTGCATTTTGGACCATTCAGTTAACCTCTGTAATCTGTACGTAATGGTTAACTGATTTCTGGAGTTATAAAACATATTAAATGTTAGGTATCTCACTTAACAGGTGGATGTAGGTGGAGTTTGTCAGCGTGTGGATTAATATACCTCTATTGATGTTGAGAATGTGTTTAAACACTAGATGTATCATCTTAGCAAGAAGATGTGGTTCATCAAGGGTGATGGTTCTACAGCAGAGAAAGGGGCATAAGTATGGAAAATTCAGTTCCCTATGCACAACAGTACCAACCCTGAGGACCTGCTGGAACTGGGCGTGCAGGTCCAAGCCCCTTTGTTCTTAAAGGGGTAAGTCATTCCATCAGAGTGAGGAATAGGATATTACTCAATGTGAGAAGCAGTGGCAAATTTCACTCTGAAATGTGATCAAGAAGTTCTCTTGGTATCATGTAAAGAACACACTGATCGCGCATAGCACACCAATTAATCCTAGTCTCTCCCCTTCCCCTTCCTTTATCTTTCCTCCACCCTCCAAAACAAAATTTTCCTCTTCATCATGAAGGAAGTGAGGGAGCCTGGATGCTGCTCCAGGAGAGAAAGCTAGAGGAAGGGCTGGGTCACTTAGTCAAGCAAAGGGGAGGAGAAGGAAATGGTCAGTGAAAAATAAAGTTCTAAATACAGGGCTTTAGACTAGAAAGATGTTGAAAGACTTCTAAAGAAATTAGCATAGGGGATAATATAGGCAAAACAGTTTAATAATATGCAATTAGTAATGGGAGATTTCAAAGTCTGTGGCCTTGTGTGAGAGGAACTGCCAGCAACATAATATAGATTGCCATTCTCACAATGTATTTAACCAGAAATGCCATCATTGTGAAATTCCTAGAATCCCTTCACCCTACCATCCACCTACATAGCAGCCTGCCTACACTGAGGCTCACTAGTTGACTGTAACTCTATTTTGATCAGAATCCTTACTGATACCTTCTGTCATATCCTGCCTGATGCAGCACCTTTCATTGTGGCTTCTCTCTCCCCCTCTGATATGATGATTTAGGCTGTCTACATTCTGACAGTTTAAAAAACAACAACAAAAAATTATAGCATCATATCCAGTTACCATATTGGTGTACATTGCATGTGTGTATTAGTGCCTGTTTATTTAAAAAAACACCCCAAATAATTGTTCCTCATAGTACTGTGCAAACTTAAACGAATGGATTTCATGTTAGCACATTCTGAGTTAAGTAGTTTTTCATGTTTTAAGTGTTGCTTTTAGGGTGTTTCTTCAACTAGCACATTTTCTGCCTGTAATTCTGTGAACTATAGAACCCAAGCAACCTGTTTGTGAGCATGTTGGGTTTTGCTGGTGTATTGCTCTCACTTTGCAATGCTGAAAAGACATATACAGTACAGAAAATTAAAAACTTTTAAAAGCTCTTCAGTCAGACATGCTGGTATTTTATATCTGTGTTGCCATAGCATGGAAGCTCACAGAGCACAGATGATGAGCTGGGCTAGTTGGCAAGAACTGTGACATCACAGACAATGGGGTTCCTCTGCAAGCACTCTGGCTTCCCCACAAATTCTGCTCTTAGGGACTGGCAAAAGAGAACTGAAAAAAAGTAGTAACATTGTTATTTTGAGATTTTATGACTTGACTACATCTTTCCTAGCCTTTGAAGAACTGTGACGATACAGATATCATGCTGAAGTAGTTAACTTATTTCAAGTTGTGGAGAAGGGTTAGTGGTTGAAGACTTACTAGAAAGGTCTTACATTGCCAAGTAACTAGGCAGCTCAAATCCTTTCTAACTTTACCTTTAGGGAGATTTTTTTACAGGATATCAGTGAAAAATCATTGAACAAACAAAAGGCATTGTCCCTTCCTGTACTAAATCTGGACCATGAATAGCATTTGTTGCCACTTCCTGCACTATTTCTGAGGCTATTTCTGAGCCTCATGGGATCATGAACAGGCAAAAGTGTTATCCATCTGCTCAAGAATTGAAAGCGTGGGCTTATTTCACCCTCTCCTTTGAACTGCAGGTAGAAGATAAAATGGCTGAGACAGCATTTTTACTGCTTGAGAATTCAAGCATGTGTCAGTGCTTATGGTCACTGAGTTTGCAAGGAGGTGAGTAGCTGGCACCGCTCCTTGATGTCTGCTTACATCCCTCTTATACAACTCATTTATTTGCAGTGGACCTCTTTGCTCTATGCAGCCTGATCAGCAAGCAAAAAGTAGATGCTGTCTCACCTAACTGTAAGAGTTTTAGCAAGTGCATGCACACAGCTCTGTGGGTTGAAGATTAAGAGAGACTGAAAGTCAAGTATCTTGGAGAAGCATGTCTTTTACCCAAAGGTCTTTTCAGGTCTATTGGGGCAACTTCCCTATTTCCTTCAGATACATAAACAAGAACACCATGTTTAGTGGCAGCAGGAAGTTTCTGTTTCTTTCACTTCCTGGAAAAGTATTTTTCTTCCCTCTTTCTTTCCTGTAGCAAACAGGGCCCTGCTAGCAGATTCTTCCCAAGTGCTTTACCCTTGTGAGAAATGATTGTCGGCTCATGCCCTGAGAGCAGCTAATTGAGGTTGTTTGCAGGTGCAGGATAACATTATTACATTTTCACAGCTCCCTTTCTAGCCATGAGGTTTCTTTCTGAAGTGTGTGGCAGTAGGCATAGTCACCAGATGTAGACTTCTGTCATCTGTATTACTTGTCATCTAGCTGAAGGTGCTCCTATAGGAGCATCTTACCTGACTCTGCCTCACACATTTATTTGCCTTAACTTCCTATCTATAAATGCAGGGGGAAAGTAAATTTTTCAGGGTCATAAGCAGTCAGGGTAAAGAGTAGGACAGAGACCTGCCTTTTATTATAGTGCCTGAATTTTAAGCCAGAGGTTTCCCAAACTGCTGCCTGAGGAGGGCTGGTTTATTTTTTAGTACAGATCCTCATTCTGTTATTTCCAGCTGCCTCAAAAAAAACCCTCAAAACTTTTGACACCTGGCAATGTGAAAAGATACAGAGCAGCCAAAGAAATGGAAGCAAAGCTCAAGCATCTCCCCTCCACCTCTTCATCAGTAATTTTCAGGCTCACTGCATACATGTACGGCGATTATCAGGAGTACCACAGAACAAAGACATGGAACATTAATTTTCTTGAAGCTGCTGGAAACAACCATATATTTAGCATTACAGATATTTATTCATATCACTTACTGTACTTTCCTACTACTTTTTTGAGTTCCTGTGGGTTGCTAGGGAGATAATAAATGTGAATGAGAGGTAGGCATATGACAGCAGCTATGAAAGAAAGTGTAGGGCAAGCTCCCTGCTGAGGTGTGATTCACTCAGTCAGGGTATTCCTGAAGAGTTCATAATAATTTGATTGTCTGTGTTTCATGGATAAAAAGTCAAATAATTTAGAATGGATTATATTATAAATTAAGACAAGTTCATTGTCTCCAATGGAACTTCATACAAATTTAGTTTCTTTTAATTTTCCTTGTTTCAAAATAAAATGTCATCAATGAAAGTCCAATTTTGACTCTTTCTCTCTATTTTCTCTAACTTGGCAGAACTGTGCTCCATTTCTAGGTTCCATTTCTAGATGCTTACAAACATCCAGTTTCAAAACATGGGAACAAAGAGTTGATAGTTTTGCCCTTACAAGAACTAGAAGGTACCAGACATCCCAAAACCTGTTCAGTTTTGGTGGTGAGCAGGCAGGAATGAGTTTCACATTGTGAAATTGTAGTCCACTTCAATTCTTTCTACTAGTAAAGTGAATTGTTTTGTCTGCATAATAAATGCATTTGATTGCTTTAAAAAAAAATAAAAAATAAAAGCATTGTTCCTTCCATGGAAATAATTTCAGGAAGGCTTTCTAATGAAACCAATTATTTTTGTCCAGCACTCACCTTGCAAAGTAGTAGAATGTTCCCGAAAGCATTTTTCCACAAAGACCAAAAGCATCTGCCACACCTAGGAAAGATGTAAAGAGAAACAGTTCCATGGAGGAACTAGGGCTCTTCTCTTCACTGCACTGGACTGGTAGGATAAGAACTAAACCTATTGCCAGTGGGATCTGTTTCAGAGGGAAGTGTCTTTTCTTGGAGTTCCAAACAGATCAATAAAACAGCTCTCACCTAAAAGTAAGGTGTAGCTGGGTATTGCCACAGAAGCAACAATAAATGAAATAAGTTCATCTTTCTCGTATTCATTCTAGAAGATATCTGACATGCAAGGGTCATAGGTTGAAATGATGTCATGTACTCACAGGGAAGGAATCCTAACTTACTCCAGAGACATGCAGAGAGAGGGGGTTTCTGTAATGTGTTTGAAAGTAATCTATGTTCATAAAACAAAAAAAAATTCAAACTCTAAAGCAAGGGACTTAATTACCTGGTGTTGCATTAGAAAGCAAGCTGCACAACATAGTCTATTCTGTCCTATTATGGAAATTGTTTGTTTTCACCCTACCAAATGAGCCAAAATTTGCAAAGGGATATGTTTCAGGGAATTCTAGCAGTATGACTTTCTCAATAAAATGCCCTGTGTGTTCTCATTGCTAGTTTGCAACATCTCAGAACTGACCAGGGAATCCTGCTGCCTGACATTGCATGGGTAATTGGTCACATCAAATTTGAACCCATTCTGTGTAAACAAGAGGGGGATGTTTAGTTTTGTTGAGTTTTCAAAGATTTTTCAAGTATGATAAGAATACTCTATAGTGAGTTGGAATAAATTCCGTGTGGAGGTCAAAGCCATTGTTGGCTTATTTTGTAATCTAGAACTGAAACTGACAAGAAGTATGACTGTAAGCACAGCTGAAATTAATTAAGACATCCTCTTGGTTAAAAAGGAAAGAACAAGGTTTGGGCTGGCTTTTTGTATTTTTTGAAATAAAATAGTAGAAAACAAAATAATTCTTTACATTATTTAATTAGTAGCTGAATAACCAAAGTGACATTTCAAATATAGGAAGACTGAGGCAGGTAACCTCTTAATTATTGTGAAAAATATTAAAACAAGAAGGCTTTGAAGGAAAGAGATGTAGCTGTCATGCACCATGCCCAGTTCTTCCTAGATTTGACACACATTAAGAAACTAGCTGTACCTGTTTCTGCCATTCTGTTTGCTGAGGTACATGTAGCATATTGTGTTGGGAACTTATGTCAAAATTGCTTGTTGGCTTCATAGTGCAGGAAGCTCTTCACTGAATCAGTCACCTAGAAGAGGAAAAGCAAGGGAGTATGAGCAAAGTAGCTGAGTGATGGAGGACTACGAATTAGTCATATTTACTGTAGGATGTCATATTTGCAGGAGGATGTGTTCCTAAGATAGGTGTCTGTGGGTGCTGTCCTTTGTGAAATTTATGTGAAAGGTGTTGATGACTCATCCATTTTCCTCTTACCTCCTGTCCTATGGACAGTTGTCTTACCATGTTCAACTATTTTCGTCAACTATCTCATTGTGGGCAATCTTCCTGGACAACCCAGAATACTGGCCCACAAAGATACCCTTGTACTTTCAGGGGCGTGCCCAGCAAAGACTGTTAACCCAACTCCCCTTTCATCAACTCCTGCCATCTCTTATGGTTTTTGCTTCCCTCCTCTCCTCAGATTGTTTGCTACTTGTAGCAATCATGGTTGTTTATATAAATTGCTTTTCTGGTCAGCCTGCTGTGTGGAGCTGTGAATGTCATGTGTCACTCGACAAGGATGGGGCAAAAAGGAAGGGTATCCTTTACTTTTTTCCTAGCTATATATCAAATGCTGTTGATTTGGGTGTGTATGTGAGCCACCAATTTATTCACAGTAGACTGACTACAAGAGTGAGGGAATCACAACATGCAGGCCTAGCAGGCACCTTTCAGCCTGTTTTTGTGAGGCCAAGTTATTATCCTCTATCAAATTATGAAAGAATTGCAGGAGTTTAAAAAAAAAAAAACATGAAAGTTTGGAACAGTTAAGGTTCCCTGTGTCTCTTGGTTTCTATCTATGCCTGAGCATTTCTATCTGATGAGAATTCTGCAGACAACAACCAGTGCGGTTCTGGAAAATGGGTATAGTGAGAACTCTTGTTGCTGTTTTGTAACTGCTGAAGTAGAAGTAGAGTTCAGAAATTACAGAAATGGCTCACATTACCAGCTGGGCTGAAAATTCAGGAAGACCAAATTTTTTGGTGTGGTACCCAGTCCCCAGATAGAATTTCAGTGAGAAACCAGTACTCACAGATGGCCTAAAGAAACTGTTGCATTGTCCACAGTCTTAAATTATTTAATAGACTCAACCAAAACTTGTGTTAAAAGTATATAAACAGCTTACCTTTTAAATGTCTAAGTGTTTCAAAAACAACTCAACCAGTTATATATTCACAAGTTCATGCTTATTGTTTCCTATGGGCAAAGACATAGGTCAGGGCTATGCAATCTTGACAGTTGACAGTAATGTTGAAAAGATACGGTGGCATTACCAGATATTGTGCTTGTTACATTCTATTTTAAAAGTAAACTATGCAGGGCATTATAGGAAGAGAGCAGCATTGCATTTTTGTTACTAATGTATGAACGTTACTTAAATAATTTGAAAATTTTCTAGAAAAATAGTAAACATCTTCCACTGTGATGTAGTTCAGTATCGAACTGGTCATTAGACTGATCATTGACAAATAGTGAGTCAAAAGTTGTCCCTAGCTACACCCTCACAGTTCCACTGACATCACAGTTTGTGACCTTCGAACAGTTGTATTCATAGCTATCAATGATGCAATTAGGAAATGTTAAGATGATGGAATTGTATGCTACCTCTACAGAGTCATTAGCTGTAATAGAAAGAGCTCTGATTATAAGAATACGGTTAGTAGGAGGAAGTAACACTAATGATCACAGCCACTAAGTAGTTTTGTGTGGTGATTTTGGTCAATAGCGACTCAAATTATTCATTTTTTCCATAGTGAAGATGGCCAACTATTTTCAGCCCCTCGAGATTAACCAGGGAGAAGGTCATCCAGATATCAGCCTACTTTCTAGTCAATCCATTAAAAATTTCTACAAGTAAAATACAACTAAAAGTAGTATTTTATTTGCCTTTCTCATTAAGCAAAAAGTAAAGTAAAGTATTTAAATGGTTCCTAGCTAGTAGGTCAGCTCTGATTTTGCCCTTTTTTAGAATAAGAGACAAAACAAAAAGTGTGTCCATAAAACTAGCATACACATGTTAAACTGAGGAAGAGACCACCTTGTAGCTTTTGCTACAAGAGAGGGGTGTGTGTGAGGGGTGGAAGGAAAGCCAACGGCAAAGACTGGTATAGCCAGGGAGATACATTCCCCTCGCTGCCAGCTGGAGCTGCCATCTCCCGCACCCTGATCCTTCCGCTAGAGGCAACCACAGGAGCATATCTGATTGCTTGCAGCTCCTTACCCATTTCCAGTTGTGCCCTGGCAGTCACCTGCTCTAGGCAACTGCTGGCACTTTGCCTACTCCAAAACTGACCCAATTCAAAAATGTAAGAAAAAACCTCCACACAAAGTCATAAAGTTCTCCTGAATAGTCTTAAAGTTAAATTTCCATAACACATAGTCCAGATAAAAACCCTGATAAACACACTACAATTGTGTGGGATACCAGCTGTAAATTGCATCTAGTATTCTGGTTAGGTGACAGTATGAATAAATGGTTATTTGCAGCAGGAGGCACCAAAAGTTTAAATTATATTGTGTATGGATCAGTGGGAAAACAGGGTGTAAATGTAAGCCTTGTGAGTTCCATTCCAGGGCTGTACTTACAGGTATCTTCAGTGAAATCACGTGAACATTGACGTGCCCTGAGGGCAGTGTGTGTGACAGTGCATTATGTGTTTTGTTTCATTATTTCAAATTTTAATGGCTCCATAGTGGTAAATCCCCTCAACTATTATTTCTCTCTTTCAGAAAATATTAAGAAAAGTAGCCTCCTGTTTCTAGAGACTACAGGGTAGTTTTGGAAAAATTGGTGAAGAACACAAACCCCCTTGAAATTTCAAGACCTTTTCTCTGACTTCCATATCAGCCTTTTCTTGGAAACTTTGGGGTTGTATTTTACAGTAAATAATAAATATTTGTATTTTCATGTTGCATACTCCACATTCTTTCACAGCATTTAATGTGTTCCAGTTTGTAAATATGAACTGTTACAGGAACCCTTAATACTTAGTAATTGGAACGGATTTGTTTTTTTCATGAAGTTTAAAATAAGGTGGCCTGTCAGTCCAAAGTGTATGGTTCTCCCACAGCACTTGGGACATCACATTTCCTCGCATGCTTGCTGTCTCTAATGGAGTCAAAGGAATTCTGGGTCATTCATGGTAGATTAGTTTAGTTTGGGTGTGGAGTAATTTTTAAGATTACATAAGGGACCTCAATATGTGTACTTTATATTTAGAATAAAAGCCTAGTAAAACTCATGTGCCATGCTAACAGGTGACTCAAGTCCATAAAGTGCATGGAATTACCTTCAGTACATTACAAGTGCTGATTTTTTTAAGATGTGGATGCTTCATTTCTCCCTTTTAAATATTCTTGAATTGGCACTATACATATTTTCTGGGTTTGATCCTTCAAAAGCCTGCAATAGAACAGGACTTTGCTGTCTTAAGCATTTTATAAATGCATAGAAAGTCATGCTTTCACAATTCAACTAATACACCATTATTTGGTAGGACAGCAAATGAGAAACAAAGGTATGGAAAGTTCAGCTGGCTAGATCAAGCTTATAAAAATGAAATCTGGAAGGAGAAATCAATGGCAGTACTAGAAAGATTTCCCAAGTCATTTCCATCAGCTGCAAAGTTAAATCCTATATATCTCTGTTGTCTTAAAATGAACATTGCTCATAGACAGCTGCCCATCTAATAGATTTCAGGAGATGTGTATTAGAATATTGACAAACTGAAATCTCCAATCTTAAAGATGATACGTCTATCCGAAACAGCTTTTGCTAGAGTATGAGATGGTGTTAATTTCAGTGGAGATTAGGGGTTTGCGTTTGATTGTCCAGCATATTAACTCAGTTCCTCCATTTGAGACATGAGAGTAAATCTGGAGATGTTTACTTTCCACTGATACATGGTATTGGTATTCTAGCTGGAATGTTTACTGACTGCCAAAAATATATTCATATTCTAGTTGTTTGGAGAGCACAACACTTGAGAAATGAAACTTCAGGCTTAAAAAAAAAATACACGCATACTTAACGGCAGCTGTCCCATCTGCTGTTTTGAAGCTTCAGCATTATTACCTGCGTTATCTGTCCATTCCTATAATTAATATCTCCACCAGACAAAAAGGTGGACTGTTGTTGGTGAGCTAGGATCAGTCAGTACTAAAAATTTTCTATTTTTCCCTGTCAGATATTTTACAGATCCTACAGATTCAAGCAAAATGTTGTTCAATTTAAGTGGAAGTGTTCTAGAAAAAGAGCTGTGTTAGGGAAAACAGCTTCCTCTGTGAAAGGCAAAGTTCAGCAGCTGGTAATAGTGATGGCGTATCTATCTGATCACTGAGAAATGACAAACCAATGTGTAATTTTAACTATTTGGAATAAGGACTGCCATTTTTAAAGAAAATTTTTAAAGGCCCATTTTAAAAGAAAATTAAAGTGTCTTCATTTTCTAGTTTATGAGAGTAGATGTTTGGGGCCTGTTGGGAGGAAGAATAGTAGTTCAATTTTGATAAAACCAGCACCATTTTGAAGTCTGGATAAACATTCAGATCTTTTGGACTCTGGAAGATGAGTACTAACTTTCAGAATCTTTATGGTTTTGTCAGAATGAAGCAAAATGTATTTTTAAACCTATTTGCTTTCTTCAAAGAAAAATAATGCTTACTGTTCAAAATAATGCTTACTCCTCTTCCACAATGAACTGCTTGCTTCTGGTACTCATTAAAGCCCATTTCCCTTTTCTTTTGGTGTTCTGCTGTCTATTATTCTATCTATATATTTAATGTAAAAAAGTAATATTTCTAAAATACAATAAAATGGGAGTGGTTTTAAATTCCCACCTGATTCTCTATTTTCTGCAGTAACTGCCATTTAGTGGGAAGGGAGCGGCAACATGAGTATGTACAGCGCACTGACACACATCACATGCATTGTCCTGCAGTGAAGTACTGGGCTCACTCAAGTGGTGAACTGCATTCATCCCTAGGAAGATGAAAAGTAGATACTTTTTGTATCACTGTTCTCATTTCCTGACTTTTTAGTCATTAAAAATCTATAGAAATTCTGAATCAGACTTCCACTTCTCTGAAGATGTTCATTTTAATGAGGAAGAGAAAAGAATAGGATATTGTGTTGGCTGTTAAAGATACTCCTTCTTCCAGTGCTGATAAGGATTTCCTTCCTATGATTAATATTTCTACTGGATGAAAAGCTGGACTAATGTTTTTGAACCAGGATCAGTCAATACTGATAATTTTATAGAATCATGGAATAGTTTGGGTTGGAAGGGACCTTTAAAGGCCATCTAGTTCAAGCCCCCTGCAAGGAGCAGGGACATCTCCAACCAGATCAGGTTGCTCAGAGCCCAGTCCAACCTGGCCTTGAATGTTTCCAGGGATGGGGCATCCACCACCTCTCTGGGCAATCTGTGCCAATGTTTCAGCACCCTTTTTGTAAAATTTTTTTCTGTATGTCCAGTCTGCATCTACCTCCTTTATTTTAAAACCATTACCCCTTGTCCTATCACAAAAGACCCTGCTAAAGAGTTTCTCCCCATCTTTCCTGTAGGCCCCCTTTAGGTATTGGAACGCCGCTATAAGGTCTCTCCAGAGCCTCTTCTTCTCCACACTGAACAGCTCCAGCTTTCTCAGCCTGTGCTCATAAGAGAGATGCTCCAGCCCTCTGATCATTTTTGTGGCACTCCTCTGGACTCACTCCAACAGCTCCATGTTCTTTCTATGTTGGGAGCTCCAGAGCTGGACACAGTACTCCAGGTGGAGTCTAACAAGAGTGGAATAGAGGGGGAGAACCACCTCCCTTGACCTGCTGGCCACACTCCTCTTGATGCAGCCCAGGATGCGGTTGGCTTTCTGGACTGTGAGCTCATGGTGAGCTTCTTGTCCACCAGTACCCCCAAGTCCTTCTCCTCAAGGCTGCTCTCGATCCATTCTTTGCCCAGCCTGTATTTGTGCTTGTATTTGGGATTGTCCTGACCCATGTGCAGGACCCTGCACTTGGCCTTGCTGAACTTCATGAGGTTTGCATGGGCCCACCAGGAACAACATAGGATTTATGTGTGTTAAAACTCCTTGCTTTCTGAGAATCATACATGCTAATTAAACTTACAACACTTATTTGACACCTCAGGAAGGATCTTACTGGCAGAGTTAAACTTTCTGAGTTCCTGTATTGCTTGGAGCTGTGTGCTCTGTCCATACAACAGACCTGTCTCTTCCCTTTAACAATATTGAAAGCCTGTATGCTTTACTGTCCTTGTCAGGAGCTAATCTATAGGATTATTTTGTTGTTGCTGACATACACAAATAGATTCTGACACATGCAGTCATGCATCTGTGTCAGGTTTACCTAGCCAAAAACTTTTAAAGGGCAGATTTTTGTTCTTAAATGCATAAATTGAAATCTACATTTTAATTTATTATATACAAAAGATCCTGAATTAAGTTCTGAAGTTCAGTAATACAAACGGGAGGAAGAAGAAAAGTATTTAGATTATGTCCTTGCATGAGTTTCTTTTGATGTTTCATAGATGTTTAAATGTATAGTGAGGGTCTGCTGTGCGGTATCTTTTAGTACCAGTGTTTCTATTGATGTCAAGAGATATGTAAATCAGATCTTAAAGTGCAACTATTTTACCAGTAGACTTTATGACATGCCAGATCTGGATAAGAAAATTTGATATAATAGCTTGCAAGTATAGCTTAGTAAGCAACCTTCCCCATGTTTGTGGGCAGAGTGATGGTAAAAATCATCAAAGTGTGTAGAGATGCGCCTCTTGTGATAGTACTGGTGCCAGAGCAAGGACTGCCTGACCGTTTTCCATCCAGTTATCAAAGAATTCCAAATAGAAGTCTTACATGAGTGAAATATTAATTTATTTAATTGTACCAAACTTAAGATCTGAAGAATAAGTACTTCTTGACATTTCAAGTATAAAGCACAGCTTTCCTGAAGCATGTTAGTGTATTCCTTAGAAGGACATACCCTATTGCCTCTTCTCACTTGTCACCTTATCTGAACTTGAATCCACAGAAGAGTATAGTCCAGATACTTACAACTCTATTAGTTGTCCCATTACCCATATGCCTTGTTCCTCAGATCCCACATAGAACTAAGCTTTGTTTGCATATTCATTATTTTTGATGGCAAGGAACAATTTTTAGACATACCTGTCCTTATGCAAGTTTGCTGATCGCCACAGCAGCAAAATGATTGCAATAGCATGAGCGGGAGGACTGCCTAACATCATTCAGGTTTACGACTTATTTTTCACGCTGCTTCCTATATTTACACTATTGTAAATAAGTTTATGCAATCATGACTTGACGCTAAGTCTGTCGTGCTTTACATAACTGTGGGCTGCATTTCCAAACAAAGTAGGATGTGACTTAAGTAGCTTTTAAGACTGAATATGAATGTCAACCTCATAGGGTTATCTTTATTCATTTCCTCTGCATAGATACCGCATACCGTACATTGTAGTCTCTCTTCTGTTATTTGCAGTTTGGTAATGACTATTAACCACCAGCCAGCCTGCATTTTGTCTTTCCTTCGAATTTACACCTCAGATTTTGACTGCTATATCCACACTCCTTTATGATCCTCGTGATTTTGTTTCGGGTTTTTTCCCATCTAGCCTACTTTCTTTAGTAGCCCACTCGTATGACATTGAAGGCTGATTTATTTGACACCTGTGCTGTTTCAAAGAGGCATTGCATTGTTATGACAGGGTGGTATTTGTATCTATGCTTGCTTGAGTTCAGTTAATTTAAATTCTTCTAAAAGGAACTGGAGTGAAATACAGAAGTTTTAAAAAAACATTTGCCCATTCCATTCCAAAGAATTATTTTGGCTACATGGTAAGATTTGAAAATCCACTAAAGCCACACAAAAGTCTTTGACAAATGAAATCAGTGAACTGGAATATAAATTATGACAGGCATTAAGAGGGAAGATATTACAAATAATTGAGAAAATTGTTAATATTGAAAAATCAAACAAAAGAATCATATACCAATTTTAGGTTTATTGGAAAAGGCAAGCCTATGATTGATTTGGTTAGCATCGGGGATCACAAGGTGTTAGGAAATCTAGACGATTGCTGTGATTGCAAACCAACCTTCTGCATTTATCTTCTCTATTAATTTTGCAGAGAAACCTGTCTTGAACCTGTTTTTTCCTTGTAATACATATGAAAAAATGAAGTATCAAAAAGAGGGGTGCCTGATCAGACTAGTAGTTCAGAAAGAAGTAGTGCTGTTAGGAGGTAAGCAGCATCTGAAACTTCAGAGTGAACTGTAATATGAAGTACAGGAATGTTAAAAACAATGCTGCTTCTCAATTAAAATTGCTGCTGCTGCAATCAGAATTAGTAAGTATTGCTCTTGTGTTGAAAAATATTCCAAAATTAACTCAGAGTATTGTATACCAAAAACCCTTACCTTTGTTCCAAACAATTATTTGAAACTGTAGCTAAAACAGAGGGAACACTGGAAGATTATGTTCTCAGAGGATGAAAGAATACAGATTTTGCAAGGGTAAATCTTGCTTCTCTTATTTAAGAATCCTTTGAATGTGTCAGTAGAATGAGGAAGGAATATGAACCAGGTGATGTAGTTTAATGTGTTAAAATTTTGATTTTCATATCCTAAAGAAGTTAAATAATCATGTGGTAAGAATCAAAAAAATATTTGGAATGGAAAAAATGAATGGCTTTGTGGACCTTCTGTCTTTCTTCCCCTATATTGGCATGTGGAACTAAACCATGATTATGCTGATTTGTTCTGTTGAGAAAATAGTCTTCCTCTCAGATTTGTCTTCAGCTGTTGGTTTTTCTGTTAATTGTTTATGCAATTCATGACAAAGATGCCATGGTCAGAGACTTAGCTTAACCTAGGTAAGAAAATAATTCTCCTATAAATTACGAGTATATGGAGAAGGCTGTCAAGCTGTTTTCTTCACTAGTTTTACAAGCTCAGTATTGATTATACAACTCTTTCCCTTTTCTGTATTAAATATAGTGTGATAGTTTTAAGTATCTTGAGTGCAATTCTGGCATTGCTTAATGTAAATTTATTATTAGAACAATATGAGTGCAACAATATGTGTTGAACAGGACAAATGGAGTTTGTTGAATCAATATTGCAAATACTGTAACACATAGAAGCACAATCATCTGTGAAATTTCATTCTAATAATTCTCAGGGACTTGTGAAAATGTTATGATATGTTCATATGACCCAATGATTACATCTGAAGAAATCAGAACTGACTCATGAAATGTTTGCAAACCAAAAAAGCCTTCAGTGTAAATGTTACAACCAAACTTATTTGCAGTGCAGTCCCTCTTTTGCTGGGCTATAATAAACTTCTTGCTGTATGCAAAAGCATGGGATCTTTGTGGTAGCCATTGTTACAGTTAATATTATAAACCAGCTTGTAATGCTCTTAGAGACTGGTAATATACTGAAAAAAAAGATGTTTCAGGCTAAGACTCTGTTCAGAAAGACTTTTGCATTGAAAGGTGCATTTGGGAGTACACTTTCAAAAGCTAAAATACGCTCTTAAACATCTGCGACAAATCTGAATTTTACTATTTGAACTTCTGTATGGGTGAAGCAAGTTTTCCTTGCCTTTGTCAAATGGACTTGGGTTAAAGTGCATCTCGATGCACTAATGGCCTACTGGGCTGAAGCTGGCATGCTTACAAGTTGCCTGCCTTCAGCTTATTTCAACCAGTTTAGTCAATTGAGTCGTGTATTTCCTAAAATCTGTTCAATTTTTGTCTGAGATTGCCCAAGCGTCATTTTAAGGAGTCTCATAAGAGAAGAAGATAAAATCTCCAAGTTTGGCTTTTCTCCAGGATGTAATGCAGATGTGCTGTAGTTTACTCGGGACTTTAAACAGCTCTCCATGAGTCAATGTCCCCAGTATTGTTCTTGGCGCTGTTTTCAGAACTTGGGTTGCTGGGTCTGTCCTCTGTAAGCATCTCTGGTTTTCTGTGTTTTATTACTTTGGAGGCCTTGTTTAGAAAACCATTCCTGTTTAGCAATTGGTCTATTAATATTCTTACATTTAAGAACATAGTGTATGTTTGAAACTTCTTGTATATTCACAAACTTTGATTGATCTGAATAGGCAAATAGGAAAGTTCATTCAGAACTCACGATCTCTCTTGTCTGGCCAAGCACCCAAGAGCTCCCTGGCTGCAAGACTACAGTTTATGTTCCCTGTCAGAATTCAAGTTCTTCTAGGGCTTGCACTGTTTAAAGCTGGTTGCTTCGCAGATGGTGGGAATGCCTCTGTTTCCTTCTCTTCTGGAGCCTGCTCTTTGCAGGATTATGATTGGTAAATGAGGTTCTACCCCTTGATCCCATTATCCTGAACCCTGAGTCTGGATGAGATTTATAGATACTTTTTTTTTTTTTTTCTTATTTTGCGTCCTCAGTCAGCAAAGAAATGCTCCCAGAACGATCTTCACTATAGTAATACTTCTAGCTGTGAAAATGGATGTTTAATTTCAGATGTTCTCACATGTGGAAAATGTTTATTGAATCTAAATATCTCTTACCTTATGCAACTCATTGGAGTTTTAGCAATTATAGCAGCCATTTTTAGTAAATGAAAGAAAGTGAGGAGTGGTGCTTTTCCTGGTTTTCCAGTCTTTTTGAGATGACTACTGGGGACATATTCCAAATAAAACCAAAATAATGCTGCTAAAGTATTGTTAATTTTAAAAGCTGTGTGTAATAGGAGTAGCTGATAGGCATTCCAGCCAACGTACTATCTATATAGCCCATTCCCTCTTTTTGATGTATTGGCAAGGAAAAGACTGTTTTAAGGATATTGTAATGTATCTGTTTAGTGGCTTTTCTTTGACAGTTTCAGTTTTAACCTTGCAATATTCCCATGGGGAATGGGGATTGAGGCATAGGGAAATGAGATAGACCTGCAATCGTAGCAAATTAAAAAGATTAACTGATTCCTATGTATCTGAAGGCAGCGTGTCTCATAGAGGCTTCAGGCTGCATAATGGATTATAGTGTTAGGCAAGGAATTAATTTCTGGAAGGAGTAATGTTTGCAGTTAGTGTATCAAACACTTCTACATTTCCATAATAGGCATAAACCAGAGAATTTTTTTTTATTGGACAGAAGGAACTTGTGTCAAAGATTAAAGAGGAAGAGGATGATTTGCTTGAGGTTCTTTTTTCCCATGTTAGTATTTTTATGTTTCTGCATGTCATAACAGTAATTGATAACATTCACATCCACATGGTCTTGTGAGAAGGAAGTCACCTGAGAGGCAGAAGGTTGTACATAATTTTTTTAGATTTGTTTGGTTTCTTTTATAGTTTTAAGCTCAGGAATGAGCTATTTACAATACAATGTCCTGCGCTACTCTTTCTTTCATTAAATTATAAAACAAATCATATTCAAAGGAACCATAGGTTCATCCATCCATAGAAAAGCAGAGTCATTCTATCTATGACATTGTTTCACCTGCTTTAAAAAAACCTATGATAATAGAGATGGTGTATGCTCCTCATTATTCTAATGAAAACTTAGATTATAGTCACTACAACTGAAATCCATTAGTTCTTGTCCTGTCTACCACAGGCATTTAAACATTTAATTTTTACACTCCTCATGTACTTTAAGACTGCTATGGCATCCCCTCTACTGCCTGATGCAGTGTGTTGGATCTCTGCTCACAGGCAGTGTTTCTTGAACCTCTGAATGCATTACTTGATCTCCTTCTGTCTTCTACTGGCCCATGTGCTTCTTGGGCACCTGGAACTGCACCCTGTGTTTCAGCTGAGGCTTTACGAGTGCCTAAGTGGATAGAGAAGCAGGATTACTTCATGTGTTGTGCAGGCCATACTCCAATGTAGATGCTTCAGTACAATGCCTGCATTTCTCACCGCAGCATGATGTTGTTGAGTCATCTTCAGCCTGTAGATGATTATAACCCCGAGATCTGTTACAACAGATCTGCTTCCAGGACAGTAGTATTGCAGCCAGTGCCATCTTCTCATTCAAGTTCATTTTCTTGAATCTGCCAAAAGAGATTTGCATTCTTTTTTTAATTTTTTTTTTCTAGTTTGCCAAAATTGCCTTAAGTTCCAAACTGATCTCCAGTATTTGAGCCCTGCATTTTAAATAATGATAATCTCTGTTCCACTCTTCTTGCTGTTTTGAAAATATTGAACAGTCCTGGGTCAAGGATAAACTAGTTTATAAAACTCCACCCAGTGAAAATCTGAAGCATATCAACTCTATGGCAATTAAAATAAAAAACAAACCCCAGGTTTCTCTGGTTCTCTCTGGAGAACATTTAGTGTGCCAGGATAAAAAACTGCTACTTGTCTATCACGCAGGTCAGCCTGCAGAGGCTCCGCTACTGTTGGCTGAGAAAAGGAACGCGAACAGCTGCCTCCATGCCCAAAGTGTAATTCAGGTACGGCTCTGGGCTGTCACTGCTGCGATGGCTGTTCTCTTCATGATGGGCAGACTGAGTTACAAATATTGACACAGGGGACTCACGTATTCTTTCACAGGTCTACAAGTACACAAAGGAATAGGTTTCCTTGGCAGATGAAGGCAGCCTCACATTCTCTATCCATAATCCCTATAGAAATGTGAAACTATTCAGAATTACTGCCATAACTGTCCCACAGTTCACCTGATGTTCAGTAACATTAAGTTACAAGTCTTAACACTTAATGTATAATGTATAAAAAGGAGGAGGAAGCCGTGAATTTCCCTGAAAGTTTCAGGAATGCGTAGTAATTTGCTCAGTGCTTAGTGCTGTGCACACAGTGGGGAGAAGAGGTATTGCTTGCAGCAGATCATTTAAAGCCTCGTGATGTCTGTCCTCTCTTAGCTCTTTCTAGTCTGTCTCAGCCTAGGGAAGTCATCATACTTCTGTGCTTCTGTTTTCCTATATGAATAAAATGATCCTAGAAATGTGAAAATGAAAGGGTTCTTGAGAGGTCATGTAATGTCCTCACCGAGGTAGTAATATATCAGCAGGTATAAGTTCCTGGAACACACTTGTGTTCAAATCTCTGGTGAATGGGACTTAAAACCTCCCCAGCTAACTTCTTTAAGAGCTTTTTCCATAGTATTGCAGTGTTTGTACTAATTCTCAGCTTCTGCATATTATACTTACTTTTTGTTTTCTGACCACTAAAGATGGAGAAGAGTTCATCACTATTATTTTTATAATTTCCTTTCATATATTAGAAGCCTTTTACCTCTGTGTTTCTGCATGATCCTTCATAGTGGTCTCTTTTCCAGACTCTATCACCCCAATTTCTTCAACCTTTCCTTTTTGGGAATGTTTTCTAGTTGATTTATCATGTTGCCCTTCTCTGGACTTTGTCCAGTTTGCCTGTATCTTTATTTTGTTTGTCTTTAAAGCAATACCATACTCCTCTTCACCGCACTCAGAAGCGTTGGATTTTCACCTCCCCTCTCTAATCAACAGCTAAATGGATAATTTAGAACAAGCAGAGATTTACCACTTTTTGTAGCCATCATATTATTGATCCTTACTCAGTGTGTGACATTTTGCCCGAATGCTTCACTCCTCTTTTGCTAGTAAGCAATTATTCTTCATTTTGAATATTTGTGCTTTCATTCTTCCTTCTCAAGGATGGTAGTTTGCTCTTTCCTTTCTTAAATTTAATCTCACTGCATCTGAACTTTTTCTCATCCTAATCAAAATAATTTTGAAATTTTGTCCTGCTCTGCAGAGTGGTTGCAATGCCCCCTAGTTTTGCGCTGTTACAGATGTTATAACTGTAATCTCCAATATGTCATCCAAATTGTTAACAAAGACCTTGGGTAGTACCAGGCCTGTGGGAACTGCCTTACATGGGCTCTCCATTTGCCATCAAAACACAGATGATGACTGGATGTATGCGTTTTCACACAGTAGGACCACCCCATGGCAGTGGTCCATCTAGACTGTGTTTCACTAGTTTCCCTATGAGAGTATTGTGCTGCAAATAGATCTATTACTTCTCCTTTGAGAGGAGATGGTTTGACATGATTTTTTCTCAACAAAGCTGTGTTGGCTTTTGTTATCAGGCTTACCTGGGAGCAGAATGGATTTCTCCAATGAACCCAAACGAGGTGTACTTTAGAGCAGGTGCTGTAGCAAGGGCGTTAACTGAAACCCCTTGTTGTGCAGTTTATAATTACATGACTAGGGAGGTCCTGCTAAATACCTAGCAGCCACACAGGATGAAACTGAAAATATATGGAGGCTGAGAGAGTATTAGGGGAAAACAGGCCTGTTTGCTTAGCCTATTCCCATTCCTGTGAAGATGTAGATTTTACAATCCTTGTTAGAGGGGACAGTGGGAAATATAAATAGCCTGACCTTCTTCAGACATTATTATATAGCCAGGGGGACCCTTTTGCATTCCCCCTTCTCTGATAACATCATGTCAGTCAAGAGCTCTGGGGAGCTGCAGCGTGACCCGGAGAGTTGGATTAACCAGCTCTGTGGAGCCCAGGGGGATCAGGAGGAGAAGCGGTGGTGCGGGGCTGTAAGCAGGACTGGGGAAGATCCCCTGTGTAGTACTACAGGGACTGCAGGGGCAGGAGGACTGTGGAGCAGCAAAACAAAGTGAATGTTAGTAATTTCTTCTTCATTTTTAATCTCTGATCTTCCAAAATTAAACATCATCTTAAATTTGAGATTGCCTTATAATCAAGTTAGTATAGTATGAATGCACTGTGTAATTAAAATGCATATTGTCTGTGTTCAAGAAATCAGACCTTTTCAGACCTGCCTATAAGTCACATGTGTTGGAAATGAAAAATCTGATTAAATGCATTTCTGAACGAGGGTTTATGCATTTGAAGTATTTTAACTGGGAAAAAAAATCTGCAGTATTTATACTTCATCATGATCCTGTGTAACCCTGTCAGTTCTAGGAATTTCTCCTCAAATTCTTGTTTATCACCTATTGACCATGGTAGAGTAGAAACAATTTGATTATTTTTGGCAGCTTGCCTATTCAGGCATGCAAATCTAGAAGATAAAGTTGTCAAATCCTGAACATAAAAACCATGGAGTCGGGCTGCTAATGCTGCAACAGATGGAGAAGTGCCAGCACTGTCAGTGACATCAGGGCAGCCAGACATTCAGGGTGAAAGTAATTTACTGTAGAGTGGCTACAATGCAGTGAGCAACAGTAGTTGCAGAGGGTTTATATTTGGGGAAATTTTTGTTTCCTTCTTCCATATTTGCTCTTGCAGCCATGACAGCTAAGCAAAACCAGGACGTGAGACAATAAAACAGGTCTATGAAGGATGGATAAGATTTTTTGAAGTCTTCTGTTCAGGTCTATATTAAAATTTTTTATTCATAGCTCCTGTTCAAAAACCCACTTCTCACTTTCCAGCTACCCTTCGTTTTGAGAACAGACATAGGGTCATCAATGACTTATTCCCAAATATTGCCCCACCATCTTTTCACAGTGGAGATTCTCTGTTTCTTGTTATTACCATTGTGTGGTTGATCTACTTAGTCACAGGCTGTCACTTCTTTCCACAGAAATGGGGAGGAAGACGTCAAATCACTACACATTTGAACCCACTCCTCATCCCCTGAGAACATTTTTTTAACAGAAAGAGCTGGCAGCATTATAGAGGTTTTAGAATTCTTCCTTTCCGTATGGCTTGAATCAGACCTTGGCCAAGATAACCCAGCTAGTAAAAACAAGCTATTGTAATAGAAATGCAGCTGTCAGATGTAACATTAGCTCATGAGTGGCATTGTAGGTGGTGCTTCTAATTAATTGCTTTATTATTTCACTGTTAGTAAAGAGCTTTGGGCTAAGGCTTAGGGAACATTGAGGGACCATGTCTCCTCCCATGTTCAAGTCTGTTACGTTTACCAAGAGAGCGTGCCAAATCTGCTTGACCTAAGTTTTGTCATGCAAGCCAACGTCCAGGCACTATTGAACATTCGTAGTTCTGACATCAGTGTGTTACTGAGAATAATTCACATTCTGCAGACATTGCAACAGACTTGGTGCATAGATGTGTTAATGATGCAGTAGCCCCTTAGTAACAGTGTAGTAGAGGACACACTAATAAAGAACCTGTTCCTGGCTAATGCAGGGAAGCTCAGTGGAGCTCCAAAGGAATGTTGATATATATATTGCATTTTAATGGTTTGGAGGGCTTCTTTTTCTCTTTCCACAAGTGAATGTTACGATGATGGACCTATCTTAGTGCAGGTTATTTGCAGTGGGAAGGAGATATGCTGGTCAAAACAGAGAAGAAACAGCACGGCGGAGCACTAGGTTGAAGAGCTCTGCTGTCTAAGAGGAAGTGTTCCTTCCTACTGGCTGCCGAAGCTGGTGTTCCAAGCAAAGCACGTGCCTCTTTCAGAGACAATTTCCTGTTGTTAATAAGTGGAAGCAGTCTGCAGGAAAAGGGATGTGTCTGTCACAAATCTGAAAGTCCAAGGATTTGACAGGGAGAGTTTGAGGACAGCAGTCGGGACTGCAGCTGGCAGATCAGAACTATTCCACAAAATTCTATTTCTAATTCACTGCATTGCTTAGATTGCCTTTTTTTTTTTTTTTCTGTTATTTTCTGAACATGTCACATTTCTTACTTGCATAGGAAAGTCAGAGGTTCTGCTCTCCCAAACCCAGTTACAAGGCACTACAGTCCACGGAAAGGAGTAAATTGATCAACTAAATCAGTCACAATCAAGTCATGCAAGCCACTCCTTTCTCCTGAGGCTCAATATACAGAATATGAATAATTCCCCAAACTAGCTGCCTGGCAATGTTGCACCCCTACTTCCACCCCAGCAGCACAGATCCAGGGAACACTAGAAGTGGGAAAACTAGATTTTAATTTCAGAAATTATGAAAGTTACAATGAAGAAAGAAAAAAAAACCAAGAATTTTGAGTTCATGCTGGCTCCAAGGCTCAAAGTGTGGTCATGTTTAATAAAACTGTGGAAACATCGGTGTTGTTCCATAGACACCGTGTCACAAAGTGGGCCCAAAGGAGTCTGTGTAGTAACTCAGTCTCCTCGCCTGGCTGGATGCTCCTATGAGCTAACTATGAGGGAGCAGCAAGCCACCCTCCACTTTGTCAGTATTGCCAAATTTCACAATTTCATGGCAAGACTTTCTGCGGTTGCTATATTACTGCAAGGTTCCTTGGTGTATCGGAGCAGTGGAGAATCTCAGTTGGTTTTTTTTTACTTTCCTGATTACTGGAAAAAGGCTTGAAGCCTGGATTCAGATAGGAAATCATAAGACCCACAAAATATTGTAATTTGAAAATGTCATTAATTTAAGCAAATTTTTTTTTCAAAGCACTTGAAATGAGACTTTTGCTCTTGGTGTTCATTATCAGGCTCCTGATTGATGCAGCATATGATACACTATATTACAGCAGGGTAATGCCATGTCATGATAAAGTAATGATGCAAACTCTTGCCAGCTGAAGATTGCAAACTTGAGCTGGTGACTTGTCTTCCTCTCTTGGGCATTGGTCAATAGATCCAGAGAATGAGGTGAGAGGGATGCATCTGGCTTTGGATGGATTTTGGTTAATTTTTTGTAAATCACATTTCAAACTCAAAACCACCAAGATTCCTATAAACATGCTTCCCGAAGTCCTGGCCTTTGCAGCAATGTTTTTCAAGAACAGGCATCCCCCAAAGTGCTTATAATCAACAGACACCGCAGTGAGTCACCAATGTGATTCACTGACCTAGTTATAGTGCACGGGATTGTAAAAACTGGGGCAGATTTTCCTGTGCCACAGGGAGAGGGTACACTCTGACTGTCAGCTTCACTATACCAAAATGAGAGACGTGGCCCTGGATGGTGGGTACTAGTAGGAACACAGCTTGTCCTCAGAAACTACTCCACAGGCTGAAGTTAAATGAGATGCCATGCGAACATAAAATCAGAGACTGCCACCAGCAGCGACAGAACCTTTGCAGACCTGAGCATACTGATCAGTGTTGTGTCACCACCCACAGTAGCCAGTGTTATCCTTACGTTTTCCGAAGTACGGACAGTTATGGACACAGCCAGATGGGGCTGTCAGGCAGGCTGTACAGTTGCAGTTCAACCAGCCATTCATCTACAGAGCTTTTCTTAGGGTTACGGTACAGTGAGGGAGGGAGTGTCCTAGGCCAGATATTTAAATGGCAGACTTATCCAAGAAGTCTCTTATCTATAGGTCACTTTGCCCCTTGCCTATCACTTTCTCTTGTAAATATTTCTAAAATGCTGGGCAGACATTTTGTCAGTTGCAGACATATGTTTCGAGTCAGTAAAAGTTTGATGTAAACTATGAAGGGTTGGTTACATTCTGTTTACTCATATCCATGCTGACATCCTACTAGGAACTGGATGAATGGTGTTTCCCAAATACTGTGGAAAAACCACAGTATTCCAAACAGCACTCCATGAAAATATGCAAAGAAAAAAAGCAATGTGGAAATGTATAGTGAAAATGTTTGCATTGAACAGGCAATGAACCAGGAGCTGCACAGCACTTTGGCATGAGAGAGATCATGAAAAGAGACAAGGCTGCCCAGTAGAAGGAAGAGGGTCATAGAAGAGCAGAGACATTGAAAAAGGAGCTTAGCTGCCAAAACAGTCAAAGGGTGGATGTTACAGTGTGGTGCCCGTTCACACATTAGCTGCTCTGAGCTTGACCACCAAATTGCTAGACAGTGAACTCAGTGAATCACAGATCGGAGCAACCAGATGTCAAAATAATTAATTCCAACTGTACAGTAATTGAAAACAGCACAGAGGCAGCAATTTCTTGTTGACAGCATTAATACAGCATAATCTTTAGATGGAAAAGCCTCAAGTTTTATAGTTCTGGGTAATACAAGGTGATTAAATACTCTAAAGGAAAGAATAAAATTCTAGATTCTGAGTCAGATTTTGCTATGAGACAAGACTGTAGTGTTTGCACATCTCAGAAAGGACAAGCTCAGCATCCATAATTCTAAAATGTCCCTTTGAAAGCATTTGTCCACGTATAAGGCAGGGCTTCTTCACAGGCCTAATCTGTCCATTATGAAGCAATAATTTCAAATCCTGTTTAATAAAATATTAGTAATTTTTCTAAAGGAATTCAAAGACCTTTGCTATGCGAATGCTTTGCTGCTTCTATGTCAGTTCTAATTTTACTGCTTAATATAATTATACTTGAGGTAAATTATTCTTCAGCTGTTTTTTTTCTTATTTAAACGTGATATTTAGATATGCATCTCGGAGATTTAAATGGCCAAATTGCATCGAAATGCCTTAGGGCAGAACACACAGTTCCTGTGAAAACTGTTGCCTCTATTAGTATCTCTTATGCTCATAAGATCCAAAATGTAGCTTCTTATCTGTATATTCCTATTCTTTTTCTCATTTTATTTGCATGTAGCTTCTCATCTATATATTCCTATTCTATTTCTCATTTTATCTGGAGAATCTTAAAATTTAGGAAGACAAAGTTTGTGCTTGTTGATGTGCATAACAGTTCATGAAGGGTGCTGGATCTTTCATTTTTTTAGGATGAGACCTTTTCCATAGTAAGACAGTCGTTTGCATCTGATCTATAATGTTCAACTCTTTTAATTGAGTAGCAAATTATGGTTCCTCAGGATACCACAGGAATTTAATTAAGTAGAGCTACTGTGTTTACACAGTGCAAATGAGAGCAGAATTTACCTGCAGTTGAGAGACAATTGAGAGATACTTTCTTCAACAGAAGAATACTATCCCTTCTAAGATTTTTATGTAGTTGCAGATAGGTTAAGAAATTGTTCATTAAAGACTTCACATGTAATTGTTGGAATTCTACTCTTTTATCCTGTATAGCAGTTTAAATTGAAATGTCATAACTTTGTTTTACAGTTCTTATGTTTGCCAGAAGAAAGTGGGAAATTAAACAGAGAAATAAGATATTAGCTTTAATGAGGGTTTGGGAGGTTTGATTAATTGTTGGGTTTTTTTCAGTACCATTGATACTTGGTACCAAAAAAAAACAAACGAACAACCGAAAAAGAAAACCCACCAAACAACCCTCTGGCACTTCGGATCTTTCATGTAATAATAACAAGCATATCTTCTACAGTTTAGCACTTGTAAGCAACCTTAGAATAGCAAACCTGTGCAAACAACTTGGATCTTCTGAGAAACTTTGAAGTAAAAAGTTATTTTGTGCAAAACTCAGCACTTTGAGACCATTCAGACAACGGCAAACCAATGTTCTCAGCTCAGCACTTGCCAGCTCTTCTGCAATAATAAGCCAGTGTGAATGTATGACGGAAGAAAACCACTTAGACAAAGATTTAATTTCCAAGTTCACAAGGAGTAAAACCAGATGTTGTCATTTGCAAAAAATTTTCTTGTATACAGAATAAAGTGCAAAAGGTTATACCTGGGCTTTTGGTATGCTGCAATACTCACAGTTAGTATGGGAAGATGTGTTGGTTTTTTTTTATTTCCTTGCCAGAATCCTAAGGCTACATTAAGCAAGGAAGGGCGAGGCAGGCTGCGATAACTGACAAGTAGTGATTAAGGATTTGCTCCTTTTCAGAACGACTTTGGAGATGTAATTCTACTGTTCATTCAAATGCTTTCGGGGCACCTTTCTGGCTTTTAGCTGTATGCTGCAGGAAACCATGTCAGCTTGTGCTGTTTGTGTAGCAGTGTGACAGGGACAGCTGGACTAACTGCTCAGGTCTACAGAGCTGTGTTCTGTCCCCCTCCTTTTCCTGGTCTGAAACATGACACTCCTTTTCCCATATTCTCTCTACCCATTTCTGACTCATTCCCTGTTTCTTTTTATATACAGAAGGGAATTATTCCAGTGCAGGAAAGGTCAGAGCTGCTTCTGCAACTTTGCGCGCCTTGCACAAAGGCAGTATCTAGATACCACTCATTCACATATTGCTGTGCAGGCTCGGGAGACCAAAGTATCTGGCTCACAGCAGGTTGTTTTCCTCCAGTATGCAGCTCCTCTGTATGTCTCCTCTCCTCCTGGTGGCACTGGGAGAGGGGAGGCTGCCCCTGGAGGGAGAACGGAGCAGCTGGATTGGCATCTGTCATGTGGCAACAAAAATAGCAAATCACTATTATGATTTCAGCCACAAAATTATTATATAACCCTGAGTTATACAAGATTCAAGTTTTTTTCCTCATACTCATGAAAGTGACCTTTAATGACTGTTTTCTAGTCAAATAAACACCAAACTTTCGGAAAAGGAAAGTCCAATTACGTACTGAATGTTCTCAGCTCTGACATAGAGCTGGGAATCTATCTAACAACTGGATTAATGATGAACCATCATAGTCAGAACCCATTTTACAAATTGAAGTTAGCCTATGAAGTATTTGTCAGGGATTTAACCAGAAAAAGGCTGGAAATTCATCTGGAAGACAAGTAGCCTTTGTTCAGCAAACCACTGATATATTCCTTCAGGGAAATTTTTCCTTTGGCTGGATTAGCTAAGCAAATAACTATGCAGAGTGCTTACTCCTGGGTTTGCAAGTCTGAATGAAATTTATTTCCTTCACAGGTGCACTGTATATATGGGTATGTCATGGCAAGATCAAAGTCTTAGCCTTTGGGACTGTGTCTTGATTCAGTAAAGATCAGCTCCTTTGAAACAGAGGGGAAATCCAATTCTAAGTTATCAGCAGGACTACTGGTGGTCATCACCAGGTGGTTAAGAAACACTCCTGATACCACTGAAGTCCTGCTCGTTTTTTGTGCCCTTTAGACAAGGAAACAAAATTGAAATCAGGGACATGGAGTATTTTAATTCCAGACTCCTGATGGAGGATGCTAGTGAGCTAGGCTGTACCAAGTAACTCATGAACACACCCCAGTTGTCCGATAACTGTAAGACTATGGCCTATTTAAAATATGGCTTTGGAGAGCCTTTTAATAATATAAACTATAAATTATGATTTAGAAATCCTTTAGTAGACAGTTAAGCAATTCAGACACACAGAACCCTGTGTATGCGAGTGACCGGTAGTGAGCTAGCTCCTGTACAGTCAAGAGAATAAAACCACTTTTCTCTGGAAAAATAATGTAATTCCCTCTGTATGCCTTTTAGGAGTTTGCAAGGGAATGTCAACACCAGTAGAGCTGCCTCTCCTTTTCTGAAATATCTTAATATATTTTTAGCTCTACCTTAGACATCAGTTTTGTCCAAAGGTGTCCAGTGGAGCCTTAACTTAAGTAAGTCTTAAAGTGCAATCCGCAAATATTTGGTTAGCATAGTTTTTTTCCTTTCTTGGATAAAATTTGTATTCTCCTTTAACATAAGTTGCTGTGCTAAGTTTTTAATGATTACTACTCTATTTCAGAGACTTTTTCAGTCAGGTAGCAATTATATACTGTTTTTCTGAAAGAGTCCCACATACTTGATTTTTTCACAGTGTTTCACAGACTCATAAATTCAATCCCACCTCCTTTGCCATTAGGAAATTTATATATTTCCATGTTACAGGTGCAGACATTGGTGGGAGGGATGGCACTTCTCAGGGTTGCAGAGGAAATCAGTAGCAGAGCCTGAATGAACTCTTAGTTCTCTGGATGTCTGATCTTGCATTTCAGTTGAGAATCCAGGACAGCACCTCAGGACACAAGGGGCAAAAAGGCCCCTTCCCAGTGGCTGCTCTCACAAGAGCAAGCTCCTGCACTGAACTCCTCTGGAGTCTGAAATAAAATGAAGCAGACCTCGAGTCTCTCAGGTGCCTTTGACAATTGCAACCCAGAAGCACATTCTTCATCATAGGATTGTTTTCTGTCAGTGGTTAAAACCAACACAAAACTACAGAAACCCATCTGCTGGTAGGAGAAACTATAGCTGTTTGATGAGATGAATTTTGCAGGTAATCTGTGGCTTTCTAGGCTCATTACAATTTTTGCTAGATAATGAGGCATAATAAGATGGGACATGCTTTTTTTTTTCCTGCTTTGAAAAAAAAATTAGTAGAAAAGCGAGCTTAAAAAGATTTGTTGTTATTAGACTGTGTTATTGACCTAATGAGGCAGTGACAAGCAGCAAGAACAAGGAGAGAAACAGAAGCATGCCCCAATCAGCCTGCATAGGCTATCTTGGTAAGTCTTATGAGCTAGGGATTAATCTGGGACCTCCTCGTTCCACACCATGCAGGTGATTCTGTGGCCACTACAGACCTGCCTGGGGCTGCTTTTGGACTTTAGCAACACCCAGTTGCTGTTCACAGGCCTGAGTGATGCTCTGACTTGCCTGGGCCTATGTCTCATTCTGCAGCGTCTAAATTGTGTGCGTATTTGCAGCTCACTGGCCCAGCTCACTTCCCCCGAATTCCCTTCCCCATTGCCTTTGGTGGCTCAGAGTGGCAGAGCTGAAGTCAATGAGACTGTCTAAGGAAGGAACTGGTCGTGTCTGCCTTTCCTGTTGAGCTTTTTCCTTTTACAGTTATAGTAGACCTATTAACACATTAGAGAAAGCTGGGGAGTCGTTTGCTCTTACAGAGCACTTGCGCACACTGTAATTAAGGTGTTTCCCAACACCCCGTCAGGCAGGCAGGATGATTGTGAAAACATGCTTGGGTCTTACAAGGGGATTTTTGCTTGTTAGAGCATCACAAGTCAAAGTCACCATTAAGGCAGACAGGGAACAGAGATGCCAAGTCTTTCAGAGTCCATCTTGAAAGTGATGAGCAAAACAGGAAAGCAAATAATAAACGAATGAGCACATACATGTCCCACATTCAGAGAGAAGAGTTAACAACTACATAGGCGGTGTGAACTTTAAGGAAGGACTCCTCAAAGGCTTTAGGGTCGGGCTGAAGAGGTTTGTGAATCTGGAGACATCCCCAGAGTGTGAACAGAGGAGAGTGCAGATCACTGTCTCCACTTGGGACGGGAGGGACTGGGAGCTCTTTGGAAAGAAAGTGGGCCATGATGAAGGCAGAGCTCAGTGATACATATATGAAACAGGACAGTGGTTTGCAGAAAGCTGCTCATGCTGGCTTTTTCAGAGCTTAGTTTTGATTTAGACACACCAGCCAGCTCCATAAGAAGTACATGGGAAGAGAGGAGTAGCAAGTGGGATTGATCCATCAGGAAGGGAAATGGTCTTATCCTCTATCTTGCTCTACAGGCACTTCACTATAATTCTCCAGTCTACTGTACCCCATGTACACTGCCTTTCATGAACCCCCACCTCCTGGTTGGTTGGTTGAAAGGATCACACAATAGCAAGGTACGGCTGAAGGGAAAACAGCAAATGAGCTGGGATCCACATCCAGGAGAGAGGAAGTCCACCTTCCTGTATTTCTATGCCATATCTTACTGTTTTACACCTATTGTTCATTATTTTGTTTCCTACTGAATGTTAGCTCTTCCCCAGCTGCAGCTGCCTTTTAGCAGATCTCTCATACATGTCTATATTGCTCAGTCTGTTTGGCCAGGCTGATCTTTGACCCTGGCAACATCCAAACTGTAGTGTCGTGGAAGCCAGCAATTTCAAGATAAATTACTCACGATCTTTACCTGTATTTCTGTGAAGAGAACTGAGATTACAGGGTTGTGCGGAGAGAAGACATGGTAACATAATGGAAACTAGACAGAAATCCCACCTTCTTTCCTGATAAATCTTGGCAACCTGTTGGGTTGCCAAGCTCTTCTTCCAGCTCTGGCTGTCTATGGAAGCCACCCTAGCAATGAGAAGTTAATTCTGGCTTTTAGGCTGTCTGTCCTGTGTCCTGAAATCTAGCTAAAGAAGAGGCCATATAATTCCCTTTCTCTTTGCAGTGTAGAGTATTTCAGCTCTGTGTGGAAACATCTATTCCTTTCCTTTGGTTATTGGAAGTTTGTTGGCTGCTTGGTTGAGAAAAGCTCGAACAAGCACGTGTGTTAAGGTAGGTGTGGTTGTCTCATGTAATACACAGGCTTTTCTCATCAGAAAAGACCATTGAGGACTAGCCTCCTTCTTAGCGTGTGAGACAGTAGAAGCTGTCTGGCTTGACTCATGGGTTTGACAGAGGAGTTAGTAAGTTTACCTGAGGACATTCTGAAACATCATGAGACTTGCAGTAGCTAAATATAAGGCAAGTCAGTCGATGCCACCCTGGGAAAGAGAACTAATGGGTGGTGTGGTACAGAGATAGCAGAGCCTGCTGAGAAGAAGCAGACAGACTCTCCCACTGGCTTCTTGCAATGTATCAAGGCAGTCAGGCTCACCCAGAGTTGTAGAGCTGTGGCTGGAGCTGATATCCAGTATCTGTAGGATGTTGGGGAGGCGAGGAGGAATGATAAGAAGATACAAGAATTAATAGGACAAGGAATACACATAGTTGAAAGCTGAGAGTTTCACGGGATTCCAGAGTACTTAGGATTTTCCATCTTGAACCTGGGATGATTCTTACTTGAACTCAACAGACATCAAAATAGCCAGAAAATAGACTTCTGCTGGTCTCCTTTTGGACTGTATATTGATTTGACCAGGTAGGCCATAGCAACAATGCTGTAACACACATGGGCCCAGATGTTTTCTCATGGTAGAATCATGGCTTGCTAAAGCTTAAGGATGAAAGATGCTAGATCTTCTCCAGGAAAAGAATGGTTTTGTCCTGCAACAGATGTGGCTTAGTGCAGCTGGAGAGAATTAGCCAGCCAGGTATTTGCTATACAGAATAAGCCAGTCTTAGCACCAAATAGCAACCTCCAAAGCTGGTTACTGTATTAAGCTTCTGTTTGTGACAGGTGCAAGAGATGTGTTCTGATTTTAGCCTGCCTCAGATCTGGCCTCCAGTTATGGATGTAGAGGAACTGTGTTTTGGAACTTGATGCTACCTGCAGGTAACTCTCTTGCACTGAATAGTTCAGTAATTTAACTCATCTAGTTACCTCTGAAGATCTTGCTCTGCATTATGTACCTCTTGAAACGGACCTTTAATGTCTCTTCAAATTGATTCTCATCTACCAAAGTGGGCTACTGGTGCTTCCTTTCACCCACTACTTTCTTTAGTTTTCATTTCTTTTTAGAACCTGAACTCTTTGGGGTTTACATACTCTTGGCTAGGGCACGGGACTTCAGCTTCTCATTAGCACTTCCAAAGCTTAAGGGAAGAAACAGAAATGTGCAGCAACGCGAGCTTGTGTGGATATGATACCGTCATCAGTGAAGGCTCACATAAGGCTTGCTCTTCCAGGGACCCCAGAAAAGGCATGACCATCACAGCCTGCAGGTGGGAATGTCACCAAAAGAAAGTAAGAATTAATTTGTGCCTGATATTTCTAGTGCCTGATCACTGAGCTGCATGAACAAGTGACACAGAAAGCAGCTTCCATAGTGGAAGATAAAGCATACTAATTTCCTACATCTGAAAAGACATAGTTTTAATTGTCTTTTGGCCCAGACTTGAACTAGGGGAGATAGTTTGAAATAGAAGTAAAAAATCAACCGAGTGTCTGAGCAGCACGTGACATTTGTTTTCGGCAAGCTACCGCAGGGTGGGGAGGCTCTCATGTTAGCAATTGCATGAAAATTACAATATTCAACGGCAGCACCCACAGAATGTCCATCTCCCTGTAGAAACTGGTTTTGCTGCAACAAGCACATTCATGTTGAGATCATTATCTACTCAGCAGTTCTTGATTCCTTGTACTTAAGAGGATATGCCATATCTGTTTTGAAGGTGGATGGCAGACAATATGAAGACTGACTTTATATACATGTAATTTAAAATAATAGAACACATTTTTTTTAAACTGGAACACCAATGTATTTTATGCACCATCTTACACCAGAATCACTCTATCCACTGCTTCTGGAGTTAGAAGCAGCAATATTACAGACATAGAAGACAAAATTAAATTCTTCTGTATGACAGAAATATGTTTTAGAACAGCTGTTATTCAGGATTAGCCATATCTGTGGCCTTTTCTTTCAGACCTCTTGAGATCTAGTTATTTGAATGACAGTCCACAGCTGGGTACAACCATATTTCAAAGGTGTTTTCAGCCTATAGTTCCAGCCATCATTGTTCTTCCAGCTTCACTCTGCCTGACCACTTCCAACAACTTGTCTAGAAGGGACCTGTAATTTTTTGATGGTCCAAGGACCAAGAAAAACTTACTTATTACTTCCACATCTGGAGGACAGGAGTTACAGAAGAAGGACAAAACAATAAAAGGCCAGCATGAAAATTATTCTATTAAGTGCTTAGCATCTTCTTGTGCACTGAAGCAGCCCCACTTATCCAAGTGTCACTACTCATGGGGAAGCAAAATTTCAGCTCTTGCCTTTCCTGTTCTGGACAGATCTTCAAAAATTCCATTAACAACTGCATATCCTGTAGCACTGTTCCACCGGAGATGTGTAGGGATTGATCAGAGGCCTTTGACACCTGTTTTGCTATCAGTTATCTGAATATTTTAACCTTTTTTTTTCATGTGGGTATATGAAACTACCATAATAAAATTTAACTCTTAGCACTTTGCAAGCAATGCAGTAGCTATCTAATAGAGAAAAGAATCAGATAATGATCACAGGTGCTTCACAGGAAAGCTACAGCAAAGTTTATTATTATCTCTTGCATTACCTTTAAGGTTTTGCCTGGAGGCCAGTGCTGAAATAAGGCTTACAACCTGCCAGGAACTTTACAACTACTTCTATGTCACCCTCCCTACCCTGAAAACTTTCTATTCTAAAAAGGCACTCTTTTGTAGATGGAAAGGTGATGCATAAACTTTCTATTCTAAAAAGGCACTCTTTTGTAGATGGAAAGGTGATGCATAAACGGAGTTAGATTTTGCAGCAGGTTGACGCAGACTTGCCTGATGTCTTGCAGAGCATCTATGAGAGAATTACAAATGTTTTCTGGAAACACCGTGAGTTTCAGCCCTGTGCCCTTCTTACCCAACCTGCTTTATAGGCCAGAAAGACATGGACTAGTGAGTGACTGAAATTTTTAAATCATCCTAGTCAGTAGTGGAACTTATGGTTATGAAAAACACCCAAAACTGCAAATTCAACAGATATGCAAAATCCCACCCAAAAACCTTTTAGAAGTTGGTATCTCATTTCATTTCCCATAAGAATGAATATTCTGTTGTCAATGGAGATTAGATTGGTTTTTCCTCTGTGTTTTATTTTTTCTTTTTTTTCAAATCTTCTACTGAGGAGAAAAACTCTCATGGAAAATCGTACAGTTTATTTCATCTGTGTGAGACAGAGCAGGATGTTTTGCTGGTTAATCCATCATGTGTGAAAAATAGTGTTGCCAAAACCCACATTGAACATACTTCCTTAAGAAAAGCAGGTTAAATTACATTAAGCCTCAAGGGGTTTTAGTCACTGTAGTTTCTACTATACCAGCAGGTTGGAATGCCCCTACTTGCCCAGAATATTGCTTCTCTTTAATACTGCCTTATGAGTTTTATTTAACATGCTAGTTTCTGATTACAGAATATTTTTTTTCTTTTTTTCTCTATGTGAGCTTTTTTGAAAACTCATCTAAAATCCTTTTAGACAATATTTTATCTTTCTGCCTACAAATATCAAAGCTTGAGCCAGAATTCCTTAAATCTTCTGAAATATCTCTACATTAAAGGAGCAGATAGTGATGAACTGGAAAAATGAAGAGGATTGATAACATCTCAAGTAGTTCTCATATCTTTATGTTGCTGGGACATGAAACATGAAATGCCACTTATAACAAAAAGTTAGGCATCTGAAGGTGACTTGTGTTTGTCACTCCAGCTGTTTAAAGTTTTTATCGGGTCTCTTAATGCCTACTTTCAGATGTAACCTCCCGTCTTGCTGAAAATGAATGTGGTGCACTCAGTAAATGTACTTACTACTTAGAATAGAAGAATGGTGCTTGCCTCTGCAGACATTCATATGTCTCATCCCCATTATTTTAGTGCAGATTTTCATGAAGCACCTGCATGACAAAAAGTTGGTAGAATCAGCTTTTAATTCCTGAATGTATTTTAAAATTTCTTTAGGATTTTCCAGGGTGAAAAAGCCTCTAAAAAGACAGAAATACAAATAAGTCATCAGCAGTGAAATGTGGCGGTTGCAAGTTTTATTATTTGAGTGCTGACAGGTCATTTCCCTTTCCCTCTTGCATAGAGTGTAATATTATCACCAGTCAGCACCAACCATTTGGCTTGTCAGCAGAAGAGCAGGGAAATCACACACCAGGCAGGGAAAGCTTCTTTGTTTCTTTCCCAGGGAAATCCATGACAGGAAACAAAGGAAGAAATTATAAACGATGATCAAATAAGATAGAATCATCCACTCAGGAATTTTGTTCTCTTTTCACTGGGCGATGAGAACAAAAGGCTCAATGTTCAGCTGCCCTGATCTCAAGAGAGCCAAATCAGTTCTCTAACTGGGCGCTGGGGCTTTAATGGTGACTAAAAGCAAACGAGGAGAATGGAAATGTTCCAAGGGAAGGGCAAGTGGAGCGCATTGGGGGTGGACTACACCTCCAGCAGCTATGAAGGACTATTAAAGAACCTACCTTTGCAGATAAAAGTTTGGCTAGAAATTAGGCTTTTTCTTGGTGCATGTCAGTCTGACCTACAAAACAATGTGCCGCACTTCAGATGCACAAATATGTCACTAGACCTCAACAAAGCCCTTAATTATACAGTGGTTAGGGAATTGCTGCATTGCTAGGAGCGTGAAGTACTCAATAATATCACACAGCTGTCGGAAGAAACCTTCGTGCTGCTGACAGTTTGTGGGGTGTTGAGGATGGGAGTGATGCACTTCACTCCTAAGAGAGAAGCAACAATATACTTTATTGATATAAAGTAGTGATTTATCAAAGTTTGATAGTAAATGGTAAATGCGTCAGTAATTTAACAAGATTCAATGGCAAGGTGCACTGGGTTATTTACTGCACAGAGGACAGGGCCAGACAAAACTGTCAGGGAGAGCCTCCCCTTGAGTCATGAGATTCAGAAAGGACCCTCTTCTCAGAGAGGAGACTAGATGCAGCTGGATCCAGTCCTAGTCCCAGGCTTGACCAGTGGTTTATATCTAAAGGATTATGTGTACAATCGATACTTTATATCACTTAGCCAAGGTTTCCAAGTTTAGCATGCTAATAGTCACTTACCAAGGATCTGTTGCAGCAAGGAATCTCAGCCTCGAGGAGTGACCTTGAGAGGCATCCCTGCTCAAGAGGAGATCCCGACATGCAGCCTGCCTACCATGTAGGAGAGCTCAAAGGGCTCTTGGGCTGCTCCCTATTTGTGGAGTAAGATAACTGACTAATAGTCATATTTGCACACCAACTGTAGATCTTGTTTCTTCCAAATTTGGCTTGAGTTAGACATTAACCAGCACTGCGGGTAGAGGAGTGCACTGCCATCCCTTGGCTATTGTGTGGTTATCTGTCTCCCCTAAATCCACTTTAAGGCAGGTGCTGTCATCACTATTAGGACCAGACACATCTATCACTGATGGTTATCACTTGAGCAGAGCCACGGGAAGAGTGGTCAGGTCGGAGGAGGCGGAGCACACCATCCCATGGGGACATTAAAACAAGCAGTGAATTCTCAGAAAAAAAATTAGGCTGAGCTCCTTTACTTATAAAGAGCAGCAACATTTCTGGGCTCAAAATCTGCCCTCGTGTACATGCCAGTAAGAGAGAAGGGCTCTTAGATCTTTTTTCTGTTCCACCTTTTGAGGGGATGCAGATACCTCTTTGATCTTTATATTGGTGTGTCTTGGCCATTTATGGTGTGTCTTGGCCAGTTATCTTCTCTCCCTTTCAAATACTATTAGTATGCTCAAGTCCTTATGTAGGCAGACATCAGCAGCTGGAGTGTGGACTCCAGGGACGTGATAAGTTATCAGATGCAAGGGACATATCCTCACTGAATGTGATTTTAAAATGTTGATTGAAGCATGAATCTAATGGAGACAGAAACTTGTGACATGCAGACAACTTTTTTGAAATGTTACTGTTTGATTATATTTTTTAATGCAAAGAAGCCTATAATTTCCAGCCTGGCCAGAGTAGAATGCGAAGGTCCCACATGTATGGCATGAAGGGGTTTGGTTTTGGAAACAGAGTTGAAGAGTTGTGCTGGTTAACCTAAAAGAGTAACATCAAGCAACGCAGGAAAATATTATCATTTAGATCCAAATTGTTTGCTACCGTCTTGTTTTCTTGCTTTTGGTAAGTCAGAATTTTTCAGGATCTTCCTGTACATATCCACTTAGTGGACTAATAGTGAACTATTTACTAACCACCTAGACATGCTATGTGGTTTTGACTAATGTGTATGTGAAGAGCATGCCACTGTACAAGATAGAAGATGGTTTAGATGTGCAAAGCCGAAGGTGTTTTTAACAGAGGAGAATCTGAACATCCACACTGCTAAGGCTTGTTTTTGCTCCCTTTATAAATCTTTTTGACAAACACATGTGCCTATCTTTAGAGTCAGCCATTCTCTGAAATAATGAAGAACTAAATTTAGCAATTAAGGGGCCAAATTTTATGATGAAATAACCTGACAGTTGTGTCAACAGCACTATAAATCACCAAGCATCAGCCCTGGGAAGGTCAGGTGGTGTTTCCTCAGGGATACTGCTACACAGGATTTAAAAAAAGAGCTCTGCAGGGCAGAACTGTTTTAGCAAAGCAGCCTTTGATTATATGCTTCTGTCCCATTCTGGCTCCATACTGTCTTTTTCAGGCCTGCCACTCCTTGCTGACACATTACCAGGTCATCTCCGCTTCCGTGCTTTTGCTCTCTTTTCCCAGGCCAGCCACCCGCCAGGTCTCTTTGGACAAGTGGCATTCAGAGAGCCTAAGGAGGTCTCCTCTCCAAACCGGAACTATTCTTCAGACCAGATAGAAATCTGCTAAAACTGCTGGAAATTTTTAATGGCTTTTAAGGACCTTCAACGCAACTACTACACATATTCATATCCTTTCATAGAACAATACATATGGCTGCTTGTGAGTCAGAATGAATTTTCTTGGCAACCAACAATGTTCAGGAGGTGAATTTGACAAACCCTAAGTTATTCAGTGTCCTTCCGTCTCTGGGGCATTTTAACCTCTGCAGCCATGAGGTTCTTGAAGGAAGTGTTTGGGTCAGGCAGCATTCTTATTAACCAGAAAGATGACTTTTCCTTCTGACAGTTTTCAGTGCATTTGCTGCTCAGTTCTCTGGCACCACTCACAGAAATAATTGGTAAAGTGGCTTTACCTTGCTTGCATGCGTTTCTGTTGTCTGTGGCATGAGTACAGCTGGGGAAAAAAAAAGGCACCAAAATGCAGATGCATATTTGGAAACTCCCTCCTTACTTAACAAATGTCTTTGCCTTCAGTTTGTTTCCTATCAAGTTTTTGCATGAGTTCCATAGAAACAGTAGGAGTTGATCTCACCTTATAATGTGACTGATAATGTGACTCTTAGCAGCTGCAGCCAAATACTTGCCCTGGGAATGAATAGCACGGTGAGTGTGTGGTTTTAGGAGGAAATGGTTCCATGTTTCCTTTCACACTGCTTTCCAACAGGATGATCTTACTTTCCTTTATTGTATTTATGGCTGATTAAAGGCTTCCTTTATAGGATGGCTTATCTCCCTCCTCCCTTAAGTAGTGTTTAACGTTCAAGGAGCTAGTTTGTTGCCGATGGGAAAACGTAGACGTATCGCCAGTACATTCTTCTGTTTGGAGCTTCATTAATATAGAGTGACTGTATATCATAATATGCTAAATACTTGGTAATGTGCCAACTATATTTGGAGCTCTCAGTCTTTTCTGTGGATGGAAACCAACCAGAAGACCAGGTCTACTCCCACCTTTTACTCTGCTGGGAAAAAATGTTGGTGGTGCAAATAATTTAACCCAAATCTATTTTTGAAAACTTACTGGAACTGCAAGGAAATGGGACTCAGCCACATCAACACTCTTCATGCTTTAGTGTGTCTGAAACTGAAATTTGAGCTTGAATGTTATAGGAGAAGGATATCTCTAATGAGAAAACCAATGAATGATTCCTTTTCTTCTGCAAAGACTGAGAAACTCTGGCTGCAGGCTAGCACCTTTGTACACAACTGTCAGTGTAAAGGTGAATGCATTTGGCAGAGCTGATTCATATGCTATGTGATATTGCATTCCAGTTTCATTACTGACAGTGGCTTGAGTAAGTGAACCCAGAGAAACCACAATCTCTGTGCTCAACTGATCAGCTACTTAGAATTTTATTTACTTATTCTTCCACCTGTTCTCAGGCCTTGCGTTTGTGGTGAGGGTTAGTGTGTTCCTATAGAACTAAGGAAAGGTTATGGGCTGCTGAAAAAACAGTTGCATTCAGAAGCCACTGTAGTGTGATTAAGTAATTTTTCATACCGTATCAGCCTTTGAGAAGGAATGCCTACCTATTTGACCAATGATCTGTGGATCATGCTCTTAAAACGAGTGAGTCACTGAAATTCTTTAATGTGTAATGAATTGTAAGGGTATTTTTCAGTTCTTTTTTTTTCTTTTCCTAAGGCAGAAAGTGCCTTAGGACATAGGTATGCAAAGAACATACTCACTGTGTTCAATCATTTTACATTTATGGTGCTTTCTTTATTGCAGGATATCTGTACTGGAGAAGGTCAGTAAGCAGAGAGGTGTGGTAAGTTTAGCTGAATGCTGAACCCATTTAGTGAAGCTGCTGCAGCTTCAAGTGTAAACTTGTCACTTTAAAACTGGTTTATATAAAGTTAGCTTATACCTATAAGTGACAATTTAGACAAAACAAGGGGATACAGATTCTATTAATAAACACAGGGTGGACATTAAAAATTACCCTCCTCAGCTTCCTGCTTGAATCTACTCCTTGGTTACTTGGTGCCTAATAATTGGAAAACCGGGGCAAATGTACACTCTCTAAGCAGTGTTGGAGGAAGGCCCTTGTAAACAAAAAGTTACAAAACAGGTATTCTCGTTCCTTTCCCAATGCATTAAGCAATGCTGTGCTTTCTGTTGTCCCTGTTCTCCTTTTCTCTCATGTGTCAGTGTGGGGTTTTCCTTTTCTTCAGGCTAAGACAAGAATGAGGGAATGCTGAAGAGCTAATAAAATAATTAGTTTTGATCAACTGGGAAATTCACAGATACCTAGTTATAAATGACACACCTACTCAAGTTGCCTGGATAATGAGAGGCCTAGCCTATTACAGAATCTGTTAAGACAGTTATATATTTCACGTGCTTACAGGAGTGTCATCATAGATGAAAGTATTTGACCTATCCAGTTTGGCATCCTGCCTTTTGACCTGGCTGGTAACTGAGACTTAGGTGATCAACACAGTTTCCAATCTCTTCTCTCACCCTGAAAACACACGTAAGCTGCTTTACTGTAGAAGCCAGTTTTATGACTTGAAGGGACCCTTGATTTGTGAGTTGCAAAGCTAACTTTAACGATCAGCTCTGTGACTGACTCATATGTTGGCTGTAAGCACCTTCCTTACTGTCAGGTTATTTAAAATGTCCAGCTCAGTACTTTAAAGTTTGTCTGTTCTTCTGTTTCTTGTGATGTAGAGACATTATTTATTTTCAGTGCCAACCAAATCTATTCAAATTAATTCCCTGAATAATCATCTTAAAACATGATCTTTTAATGCGGGTACTTGCAAATTCTGTTAATAGTCAGAAATGTTAGCAATGACTTCTCTGTCTGTCAGGCTCTGTCTGTCAGGCTCAAGAAATGTCACTTTGTTGAGCTGAAGATCTCTTCCTAGCTGAACTCTGTTCATGTGCTGTGTCATCTGCAGCTTCTCCTCTGTGAGAGGAGGATGAAGGCCTAGCGTACAGCTAAAGGCTGGTAGGAGGCTTCCTTCCTTTGAAGATAGCTGGTGAATCTGTTAACACTGTAGGCGGAAGGAGTACTTCCTCAGGCAAAAAGCTAAAAAGTACAGAGAGAAGACCATAGGATCCAAGGAAACAAAAAGTAGTAACCAAGGGTATGTATAGGTGAGTTTGTAGGGAGCTAAGCACTGAAAGAGTGGAGGGTAAACTACAGTTTGAAGAGACTGGAAGAATCATTTAGGTCACAAAGATGACTGGGTGAAAAAGATGTATGTGCTCCATTGGTATTTACATGGTAGAAGCTATTTCTACAAGAAATGTCACTTAGGGGAGCCCCTGGAACAGACTGTACAGACAGTGTCCACTGATTGTGAGTATGTTTAGGCTGGAAATTGAAGAGTTCTCTGATGATCACAGCTATTGGTCTGGAGCGCCTTCCCAAATGATGAAATGAAGCAAAAGCCCATCACTGTTTCACAGAGAAAATCGTTATTTTAAGAAACAGGATTTTATGAAGTAGCTTCCTTCCTTTGTCCCTTCCTTGTCAACTAGGGACAAAATCTGAGGCTCAGCATGTCCCCTTAATCTGATATTCTTAATATTTGTTATCCAGCAAATTAAGTCATTACTTTTCTAAGGATCCTTATATTGAAGTTCTTGTATGTTTGCTTTTGACCATCTGTGTTTAGATAATTTAATCTTTGTTTTCATCTCTGTCACTGGACTTCTTCAAGGAAACTAAAATATTTTGTAGTAAGAAAAACAGTGCTATTAGGCACAGGCTAAAGACATCACGGAAATACCCCATGCAGAGTAATCCATTTTTAATTGGTCCCTTAATTCCGCTATGACTAGTTAGAGAAGACACTGAAAACAAAATGTTTAGCCTCAGAAATACCAAAATATGTTATACGGGTATAAGTACAGAAAATTAGTAAATTGGAGTAAAACTAATAATATGGAAAATCTCAGCAATTAAGCATCATGCAGTGGCTGAGATTATTTCAGTGTATTACAGGTATGTATGGGCCTGAAATAACTTATTTTTTTGCCTTAGCTTACACCATTAATATTGTAAAGTTTTGATTTTTGACTACTGTATTTACCAAAAAGGAAGACTAGGGTTTTTTTTTTTAAGTTAAACTACTTGGAAAAAACAAATGTCATTCTAGATTCCATCATCTCCCTTTAGGTTAATATGGTAATTAATGTCTGGTTTTTAAAACAAAGCAACTATTCAAAAGCTTTCTTTTTTAAATTCAGGTTATATAGGGTGTAGGAACACCACAAAACTATCCTACCATTGTGCCTCTACCTTTCTTTCAACGTTATCAACTCTGACCTGTCCCATCCTAAGTCTGCCCTGTGACAACCAGTGAAGTTATCTGCCAGTTGCACTGGGCAGTTTTCTGACATCTCTTAGGTGTCTCAGCTATTGAATAGCTGTAGGAACACTGGTTACAGATCAAAAGCCCTATTGTGCTAATTAAGGTACAAACACAAGACAAATAGAGGACCCAAAGCCTTCCCTCAGAAAGAACAAGCTAAGTGAAGTAACGTGTCTACACGGTTAGCTAGTAGCAGATTTGTTTTGAATCTTACCTCTATGCGGTACAGTGATGAGTATCTCCTTATGGAGCCAGTGAATAGGCTTTTCCACCTGTCTTTTCGTCTTTAGATAGTGTATAATGCCTTGCCTACAACAGTGAGGTACAACTTTGCTCTCTCCTGAGCGTGTTTCACTGGGGCTGGATGACACGGGGTGAGTGCCGGTTGGTGTTTGTTAGCATTGCTCCAGCTGCCTTAGCAGAGGCAGGCCAATATGGCCCAGGCACCAGGGTCCTGTATTTACTACCCTGAGCCCTAACAGCGTAATGGGCAAGGCAGGTTTGCTTCAGTGTGTCTTGGAGTGTCAGGGGGTGTACACACTACACCTCTGCAGACCTCCGCCCCACGCCAGCTAGCCGTGCGCGGCAAGGAGCTGGGGATGTGTTGGTGTGCAGAAAGCACTCAGCAGTCTCCATGTCAGATTACAGGAAGTTTTGCTGTGTATTTCACAGACATAGCGAGCTCATTTGTGAGGATCAGGTAGGCAGCTGCCCTGTAAGAGCAGAGTTTCTAGGAAACCTTTCTGTCTAAACACAAATGTTTGGATCGATACACAGTGAAGTTCAAGGTAGGTCATCATAGGCATAGAAGTATGAAAGGGGCCTCTTCTCACCCAAAGCAGTCAAATATATTTATTTGTCCAAGATTAAAAAAAAAAATAGGAAACCTTTTTATTGAGTCTCTGATCCCTTTGTGAGAAGAGAATAGGGCTGCTCCAGAGCCCAGGATGCTAGGCAGCAGCAGGGGCAGGCGAGCTGGCAGCGGGTACTCACTGCGGGACAGGCAGAGCTGGGCCCGCACCATCTCAGCCACAGTCGGCCAGCACGGTGAGCAGGGGGCTGCAGTCGGCCAGCACAGTGAACAGGGGGCTGCAGTGAGGGCCACCAGCCCCAGCCAAGCACCCAGCTGCCCCGTGAGCCCCCAGCAGCACACCTGAGGCCAGGCCAGGAGGACAGGGAGGTATAAGACCAGGCACAGGCCTACCCTCAGCACTGCCTGGGCAAGGACCGAGGCCGAGGGTCTCAACTTCAGCATGGCTCCTGAGCAAAAGCAGGGCAGGCCCCGGCCTCCCAGTCTGAACCCAGATTACAGCCCAGACCTGGAGCCCAGGTGGCTGAATCCTGCGGCAGGAGAGGTGCGGGCAGGGCCCTGGCAGGTAGAACTTGCACAGTTCCGTGTTGCACTGGCACCTGGAGCTGGGTGGCAACAGCGGCCGGCACGGACTTGTCTCTGTTTGTTCAGGCCTGCATCTAGTTGTTTATGCAGGGAAATCTGAAGTGCCTGTTTATTCACAGATGATGTTCATGTCAGTAAGGCTATGGCTGTAATTTCACCAAGGGAAGTAACTGCAAGAGTTTGGGTTTTTTCAATACAACCTGTTGTCAAATTAAAATAGTTCAAAAGCAAAAATCTTTAGAAATGGTGAAACTAATGATTTGCCTATTCCTGATGTGTGAGAAAGATAGCAATTAATCATATCTAGTATTTACATAGTATTATTCAGCCAAATTACAAGGAGAGAGGAGGAAAACAGGTCTCAGAGAGGTCAAACGAGAGGTGAGCCAGCATGTGTGAGGTCAGTCTTCCAAGAATGAATATTTGGCACATGAAGCAGACTGATTTTTTTTTATATATTTTTTTCCCCAGAGATACGAAACATCCACAGCTTGCTTTGAAATTACTGAGAACTCAAGCATTTCTGAAAATCAGTCTGTATTTGTGACCCACTTGTACTTCTAAATAGACATAACCTCTGGTGCAGCAGTTTGAGCTAAGCAGCTTTTGTACAGAGAAGTCACACCTAGCTCTTACGGAGGAATGGAAATGGAGAGACATGATTGAAAATCCTGTTTACATCCATTTTTTTTGTAAAGCATCCAGTTATCCAGAAGTGGCAGGATGAGAGCAGTAGCTTTGCTCCATTGCTCTATTTGAATCTGACCGTTTCTACTAGTTGCCTTGCTGATGTATCTCTCTGATTTTAGTGCTAGGTTTGCTCACAGCTGCAAAAAAAAAAAGCTGGCAGTGGGGTCTGTGCAGTACAGCTTTGCTGTGACAAAGCTTCCTAACCCTCTGACATGTCATTCTTATTTGGCTCATCTTTTGCTAGCGAGAAATGCGCTCCAACATTTGGGGCTGAGACTCCACAGAAGCCCCAGGAAGAAGCCTACGCATTTGGATTCCAGGGGGCTGGATGAAGAAAATTGCACCATTTCCCATCACTCAAGAACGCACAGCTGTAATCAGCATCCCCAATGCACCTCCAACCCACTTCTAGGTGAGTCAAAATCCCAGAATACCAATTGCCCAGCAGAAGGAAACAAATAATTTCCTTCATACATCACCAGCTGGGATTGGCGTCTGAAACCTTTTGGGATGAGCCTCCAGATGGACATTAGCCTGGAACTGGAGTGTTCCCAAAGATTTGAGGAACCCCCCTGAGCCCTCAACCAAGGTCCATTGCTGCCCATTTCTAACGCAAGTACTAAGCCATTAATTCCCAAGACAGTTCTCAGTTGGACCAAATAACTTTTGCCAAATCTGATGTTCAGCATTGCTTTTACTCAGAGTAAGGGTTAATCCAGTAGCTCCATAGCTCTGTAACTATAGCTAGCTGCTTTATTGCAGGATCTTGTAAGAAAGGACATAGGCCTCTGTTGATACAGCTCCACGACAAACAGTTAATCAGGGTCACTTCTTTGACTGTGTAGGGCATGTCTCAGATCCTTCCTTTCCTTCCCTACTCTCCACGGTACTGGCAAAATTTTACAGAGAAGCCTGCATGGCACAGTGTGAACTAGATTTGCTGCAGAACAGAGCTTATTAGTGCACTTATTAGTGCACTTGCCCGTCTCTTCCAAATATCACAGTTGTCTTCACATTTTGAAAAGCAATTAAAATCAACAGGACGTAACATATTACAGCTGTAGTAAACATTTCCTTGGCCATGGCAAACAGCCCTGGGAACTCTAAACGGCAAACAACAGCCCCTCCTCCTGTTTGCAATGGGGATGCACATTTAGATTCAACAGCAAAAGTGATTTTGTCCCAATTTTTTGTTTATCCTTTGTAAACCACCTGGGGAGCACAACCTCCGGAGTACTGAAGTTCGAAAAATTAAGTCCCCTCAGCAAACCAGGGCTTCATATTCTGGAGTTTATGAAAAGAATAAACTCTAGTAGAAACGAGTATTAATCATGGGTTGCTGAGAGGGATGCACACCCTGCATGGTATTAATTTCTCACTGGCTACAGGTTTGTCTGGTTAATCCCACGCACTGATATTCATTAGCCAAAGGAATACACACACAGCAAGAACAGAATGAGTTTGCGGGGTTGTTAGTTGGCATAACTTCAGTGACTGTTAACAAGTCTTCATTCTTTATATACCAGTTGTCAGTCATAGCCCAGTATGTGATTTATAGAAGAGATAAGTGCTGTCATCATCTTGCAAATAAAGAGATAGAAGCAAGAAGCGTAAGGCTTGCCTGAGGCCACTGTGGAGCCAGCAACTGAGAATCCGACAGCTCCAGGCCTGTATCTACATGTGTAAATTGTCTGGTGGCATTGATATTATCTTACTGGTCACAACTCTTGCAAGACGCCTTAGTCCACAAACAGATCCTTTATTTGAAAATAACTTTTCAAGAATGATGAGCTTTCACAGCCTGTGTTACGTTTAAACTGGATGTCGTCACAGAAATGTGCCATGTCTCATGTTGTATTGTTGTTATCCCTTTGCTCTTTGATCAATTCCTCCTTCTCAATGAGGTCTTACAGGAGACTCCCAATTTTGATTGGATGTGTTAATTACTTGCCGGGGCATTGCAGGAATTAGACTGTGAAGAACGGTGATTTGTTCCAGGTTGGCAAGCGCCGCACCCAGCCGTTCCCTCATACACCTCAGAGCCACACCAAGCCCTGTGGTGTGGGTAGATGTTGAATTCTCATCAGCTGCGCTACCCCCAGTGCTTGGGGCTGAATTGGGGCAGAGCTTGGATTTCAGATTTACAGGAATCTTGAGCTGCTCTTGGGACAGCAGAAAATCCAAACCAATGTAATTTGTACAGCCTGCATAAACCCAGTGATCTTATCTTAAATGTTTCTGTCGGTGTAAATTTTTGAACAAGTTTGAACAGGCTCTGCCCTTAAAATTTGTGAGTGAAATTTCATATTTTGAAATACCCTCCCCATAAAAACAACTCCCTGTGTGGGCCCGGCCGCACCCGCGCAGCAGACGCCGACCACTCTGCAGCGCCGCCGGCTCCGGCCGCCTGCAGCGCACCCGCCCCGCGGCGCCCCCTGGCGGCGCAGCCCGGCACAGCCCGGCCCCGAGCTCCCCCTCACCCCCCCCGCCCCGTGCTGCCAGGTGTCCGACGTCGGGTGGGTTTCGCGCTGGCATCCGAGTGTTTCCGTCGCTATTCCAGGCGTGTGCTTGCTGATGGACGTCTCAGACTGTGCTCGTGTATGGCAGGCATCCCTCTGGATCGCTCCCCGTTACTGTCCCCACAGCGCTGCTTGAGCTGTTACTGAACGCGGGATTTATGAGAGCACTGAGGCCTGTGTACAGCAAAGGGTCTTGTGGGAACACAATTCAACATTTTAAGCCTGTCAGGAAATGGCAAAGGGAATTGCATTACTGCAAATACGTGTGTGTTCTGCAGAGAGGAAGGTTGAAAAAGGCTTTAAAGCTCTTTCAGACTTCAGATGAAAAGAATACATCAATAAATATAAACCCAGTGAGAAGATAGTGCAAAAAATTGCCCTGAAGGTGGCAGCCACTTTGATATCTTAGGATGTATTCCTTTGGTTCTCTCTGCATACCTCTGCTGAGGGTTGTGATAAATTTGTGCAAGCCAGCTGGTGGCCAGATGGAGCATTCAGAGCCCTGCTTGCCATCATGAGGTCTTACACAACCCCTCTGGGCAGTACCAGCTCAACTCTACCCAGTCCATGCCTCCTTCATAGCCCAAGGCTCAGGATGTGGGGAAGGAATGGTGGTGAGTGCTGCTTATGAGTTGGTGGAGGTCAGGGTGGACTGCTCGGGGAGGAGTGTGTTTCTGTAGGTAAGACTGGCCCCGATGTACTTTTTGGGAGCCCAGGGTGGCAGCAGGGATGTGAAGAACTGTGGAGGACCATGTCAGCCTGTTGTTGTAAGACCTATTAGCCTGATACCTAGCAAGTCTAAAACTACCTGGCTTGGTGAATTCCAGGGGAAAATACCAGGACTAGCTTTTTAATGAAAAGTATACGCTTATGGCATTTATCACAGTTGCTTTCTCTTCTTTCTTCCTCTGAATGCCCTTTTTATTTTATATGCAAGTTTCACATCACTTTCATTTGTTTCCTTTCTAATCTGAAGAGTCCCGTTTACTTAATCTTCTCTGTTACAGTGGTGTTCCATATATTTGTCCATCCCTGTGAATAGTAATGATCAGCTCAGAGTTCATCACTTCATACCTGAAGCTGGGATTTTTTCCCCACGAGCATCACTTGACATCCGTCTGCAATAAATGTTAGTGCAGGCAAATGAGAAGCAGTGGAAAAAAGCAACAAGAGTGGAAAAATCTGGGATGCTGCCTTCTGGGGGCAGTGTGCACTTGTGTAATTGCAGTAACCATGCTCAGCTTTATTGCTCAAGTGCAAACTGTGTGCTTGCTGTTTCAAGAATTCTTCTTATGCAGGAACTACCTCCCATCTAGTCTGGCTCTTTACACCTCTTGTACTCATTAACGGTGGGGCCATTACTTGAGTAATTAAGTAAATGCTTTCCCCGCCACTACCTTCTGTTCCCAGAGTATTGTCTCTTTTTACTTTAGATATCTTTGTAGTTTTTTTGCGTATTTTTGGGGTTTGATTTTTTTATTTTCTCAGTACATAGGCATGTTGATTTTTCCCTTATTACCTGCTCCTAGTAGAGAGCTATTTTGGAGGGACCCTATAGAGATACCCTTCTTGGAGGCTGGGCTTTGAGCAAAGGTTGTCTAGGCAAACTGCTAAAACCAGCAGTTAGAGGTTCTCCTGCCTGTAGTGTGACACAACCAAGTGGCACCTTCAGCCTGGAAAACCTTAATTCACAGTAAGCTTCTCCTGGGTGCTGAAAGATATGCTTTGGGGTCTTTGATTTCTCCTCTGTTACAGTGTATATACAAACACAGTATAGCATCATTATTTTCTGAAAAACACAAGAAATTAATTGAGATAGGTTGTTTGTTTGTTGTAGTACATCCTGGTGCTTAGAAATGTTTTTCAGCAGGAGCTTTCTGAGATAAGCAAAAAAGGAATGAGTACCTCATAGCTAGCCCAGGCTGATGTTAAATCTGCAGTAGTTTTCAGGAAAAATTACTTAAATTAATTATGATAGGATCATGAGGTATGTTTCCACATTTTCTTTTGTGTTTTCCCCCTCCTTTTTGTATGTAGTATAAAAAGACTTTTTAATAATAGATTCTTAGAAATTAAATTTGGAAATATGCACTTGGCTATCTTGTATAAATCAGGTATTTTCCTCAAATATATTCACAGGTATCTGACATTCTCCTTTAAATAGTTAAAAAATACTGAGTGATTGAGATAATTTCATAAGTGCCAAAAATGTCTTTAAACCTAGTAAAATGAATCTAAATAATGGTTTCTGATTTCTCCATTGAGGTAAACGACACAGAAAAGGGAGAAATAAATTTCTTCCAACTCCTCTCTCTAAGTAGTTTTTGCCTTGATTAGGAGTTCTGCCTATGTAATGATGTCCAGGCATGAGTTATTACTGCAATTTTCTTATTATCTCATTTTATTGTTGTATATTGCTATGTAAATACTTGCTGACTTGTGCAAATAAGTAGCCCATCTCCAAAGAGCTCTGTTTACCTCCAAGAAGGCACAATAACCGTTCAGTAGAGGAAATGATTCATGATGAGAAGGCAGGGTCACCTGCTTCAAGATCCTATTGTAAGGTTAGTCTTTAACACAGGAACACTGGCAAATGAGCACAGAGAGGGTTTTAGAGGCACAGAGGACAAAGCAGAAGTTGTAATGTCAAGAGCAGGACACACAGACACACAGCTGAAGCTGATTAAAAGGAATATAGTTTTGCAATGTGAGTAATGCATAATCCCTTAAACTGGAAGTGTTTTCTTAGCTAATTAAACCACAGGATTAAATAGTCTAAAATTATTGTTATGGATGTGGTTTTAATCCTTGGGCAGCCTAGAGATCTTGGCAGCTGGGGTCTTTATGCCTAGGAGGGATTTATGTGTTTAGTTACTCAGCCTTAGCCAGAGTTGCAGGTGAGTTACCTTGGCAGTGAGCATACACTGCGCGTTCGCGGTCAGACTTGGCAGCGGCTCCACAGGGTGAGGGTGGCTGCTGCCACTTGGTGTCTCTCGGCGATGCTTTCTTGAGGACGTCTGAATATCTCAAATAGCTGACTGGTGATCGAAACTGTTACGGTGCAGCACACAGTTCAGCTAAGGCTCTCCTCCTTTCTACAAACGTTTTTTGACTGTTAAGGAAGAAATTTCAAGCCATTTGGTTTGGACCATCTTTAATGGTTTTATGTACTGCGATCTCTTGATGACATTCCCTTTTTACTACCATCTGTAGGACTTGAGATCTTGCCATACTGATGTTTGTTTTGTAAATGCTAAATTGCATTGGCAATGGATTGCTATTTCTCCCACAGTGGCCTCTTTTTTTTTTTTTCAAGTCAGTAGTAGCAGGACTGTTCCTGTAGTCACTGAAGCTTTTTATCTTTCTCACCTTCCACTCACATATCCCACATTTGTTACAACTGTAAGTAGCTTGCATATTTTTCCCTGCTGCTTCTTAAATCTTTACTGTTACAAAACTTCTCATATAAATTACAGGCTGGCCTTGACAAATTAAATACTCAGCAGTGCTTCTCTTCCCTCTCACTTGTTCTGGATGGTCTCGCACGGGGATGGGTCCCCACAAGCATCTTTCCCAAAGAGCACATGTGCTTCCAAGTTGGTGCTGAAAGCCACAGGCAAGTCCTGAATGTCACTTGTCCTCTGGCCCTGTTCCTAAAGCGGTTCCAGAAGCAAAACCAGTTCCAGTCCCAACAGGGTTGCACACAAGCCCAGCATGTGCATATTGACTGTCAGCCTGTGCTGGCCTTTGGAGAAGTTGTGCTGGAAACTTGAATCCTGAATGCTGTTGTTGCTGGGCCTTGCATTTGTACTAGTCTAAGGCTATAGGAACTATATGTTGTGTCTTTGGGTAAAACATTATGCTAAAATGGTGGGGTGGTAGACTTTAGGCAACCAGAAGCCTTTTAGTGTAAGTATCTGTCGTAGTCAAAACCACAACAGTATCCTTTTCACTTAATGCGACACTTGCTATTGTACTGGCTATACACTTTGTAACTAACAAAGTTTTAACTAGGAGAAATGTGTTGCAAACACAGAGGCCAGATCTCTGGCAATCAGATACATTTCCATGAGGTTTGTGCTGTTAGTAGGTGGACAAAGACAAAAAAATACATATAAGTTTAATGCACAAAGCATGCACCCAAGAAGGGTGCATGTCTAAATCAGCTGTGCAGGAATCATAGCTCAAAACTGCCCATCACAATGTTTCATATACAGAAAAGAATAAATGTTACTCATAGTAAAGCAGGTCTTTTGTCAGTGGTATTGGACAGTTCCATGTACCCCAAAAACTGTTGATCTAGGCAGTCACCTTTGTGATCTCAGTCTGGTAAATGTGCTTTACAAAATGCTAAAGTAACTGCTTCAGTTACCAAGCAGTGCATACCATCCCAAAAGAACAAGAAGATCATACCCTCTAGACAAAAGGTGAAGATATAGATTGAAATAAATAAGTAATATTTAGATTTGGAGAGCATCTAAGTTGTTGACAAAAAAAAATATGGACATGATATGAAGCTAACCTCAAAACAACCTGTTGTAGCAAGAGAAATGGAATAATATAGAAGCTCCAAAAGTTCTGTGTGTGCTGGTAAAACTTCTGAGTTTCACACTGTAAGGGCATTTCTAGTGACATGCAATACTAATAAGTTTCTGGGTCCTCTGTTCCCCCTGCTGAAGAGGGAAGTGTGAGCTAGGAATAGGATTTTCAAGTCCTCAGCTGGCATCATCCATTTGTCAAATTAATTACCCCAGCTCCTGGCCCGACACTGTCCCAGCCCTGGCTTGAGGGCCATTGGGGGGAGTCAGGGACAGTCTGCACTGTACTTTCACCTACCTCTATGGCTGACTATCTCTACAGAGACAGATGCCAAAGCGGAGACAGATGTTCTGTGGATTTTATTTACAGCCAGCAGGTGTGATTTCCACAAGGAGCTTGGTCTTCCCTTGAGAATGACAGCTGCTGTGGGATCGCAGAGTGCACATCCTCTGCCAAACACACTCAGGGCCAAAAGCTAAATGAAGTTTGGCCCATAATTGCAATGATAGCATTTATTTTCTCAGGTAAATATGAAATGCTTCGTCACTCTTTCTTTGACCCACCCACTAGCCTATCTTTCTTTGCTGTAGGGAGCCAGTTAGGTGTCTCTGGATCCTTGGCCTTTACATATTCTGACTTTCTTTTTTGTCCTGGAATATATATGTAAAAATGCCTTTCATCTATCCTTGCACAGTTGATGGTATCTCTCTGCTTTTGTTCCCATTTATAGAACTGTAGTACATACATACACATAGGCTACACACCAGCCAGTTGCGTGTACACATGCAAACCTCAGCATGAGTCACCTTGTCCACATCTCTGTGACTAGAAACACAGTTCTGCTTCATGCATTCGCACGCACTTCTGTGATGTGTGAGTATTCAAGAAACAAACAGCCACGAGCTAGCATCTTACTCTGCTGCTGTGATGTATTTCTTGATAGTACTTTTTGAATGTAGCATAAAGATATTAAACATGGAAATAACACCTTCCTCTGCAGTACAGAAATTTCTTTAGATATTTTGAGGGCTTCTGAATGTGCAAATATTTGTGTTTCCACACAGTCAGGTGTATTTGCCTCCTGCCCTTCAAAGGCAGGAAGTCTGTGTCACTGCAGACTCACAGTGGTGGATTCTTAATGGGGATCCCAACCCAAACTGACAGATCTTGGGTGGAATTTTTTTAACCTGTCAAGAACCATCTTTTTTTCTTTTGCATTTTATTTTTATTAACAAGATAGAAGGAAAAAAGTACACTCAGAAAGAGGCACAGAAAGCAGTAACATTCACAGCTACTCCGCATGAAAGTGTTGCAGGAGCATAAAAAAGGTTTCGTCAGTTTTAAATTGTGAATGGCACTCTGTGCTGAAGGCACAGTTTTAGGGAGAAATCTGGGGAGAGCTGCACATTGAATTTGGAGTGGCACCACTGCACTTCCTTCACCCAAAATCAAGATCAATAGGAAAGCGTCTGTATCTGTTCCTGTTGGAGGAGCGACCTGAATTCTGCCTTTCTGTGGCGGCTGCACTCCCGTGAGGTCGTGAGAGAGTCACCGTCCCACTCTCCGCCTCATTTCTCTCATTGTAAAACATGATTTACTTCACTTATTCCCACAGGTTTTGTGGCTGTTAATGGGGAATGTAAATAATTGTTTTACTGTTGCTGTGGCTGGGAAATCAGGCCCATCTTTCTCACTGTGTGTTCTCTCTTCATCACACACAGGGAGAACTGAACCCTGGAGAAACTGGAGAGTCCAGCTACTGGGTGGAGGTTTCACTGTGGTTCCCAAATACCCTCTTGCTGCACTTGCTGGCTCAGACTGTGTTTGTAAACACTCACAGGCTCTCTCCTTTGGATTGTTCTTTGGAGCCAGATTTTCTTTTGATGTTGAACGGGATGTGTGTGTTAATTAATTTATTTTACTCAGGGTAGGAAATTGCTGCCAATGTTCTTTGAAGAGTCCTGTGAGCCATCTCTCCTCTCACATAAACATTCAGGCAATTTTGGTTAAAGTGTTTATTTTTTTTAACTATGCATAAATGTTAATCTGGCTGGTTTACAGCAGAGAGGTTTTACAGCCTCCCTTAAAAATGTCAAGGTCATGTTTAAACAGTTACTGTTTAAACTGAGGAGATGTAGCACTGGACCAAGAGGATTCAGAAATGAAAAAATAAAACCCACTACTTTCTGCTAACAGGTGTTATTTGAGAGTTTATTGCTGGTGAAAGTGATGGTGAAATACTTCGGAGACTGATTGCTTCTACATCTACTCCTTTGTACTTGTACTGTGGACATTGTTAGTGACAATACACCCTTCCTGCCTTAGTCCTAAGTTAAAAGGAATTCTGTCTGGTGATGACAGGAAAGTGCAGGCTCTGTAAATGTTGACTTCCTGAGACTGCCAGGAGGGGCCAGTTCATGCCAATTTTGGCAGGGAGTTTGTGATGTGGAGGTATACCGCTTCATGGTTTCTAACAGTCCAGGAGGCTGTGATGATGAAATGTTGCTTGTGATGTCTCCCAGATTCAGAGTAATCTCTTGGGAGAAAAAGGATTGAGAATCTTAGTGCTGGATGATTCTGTCATTTTGCATATTATAATGCTGCACTCCCACTTGGGTATGGAGCACGGGGTGCTTCTTTTCAAAATCCAAAACTTTCAAACTGCAAGTTTGACAAAAATAACCAAGCTTTATGGAATGCTATTAAGTTATATTTAAGCTAGAAGAAAGTAAACCTCTGTATTTTTAAAATAACTTTCTCTTTTTGTGATAGCATTAAATAACTCTAGTCTTGGTTTGATATTTAATTGGTAGGGTGTTATGATTTGAGAGCTGATGCAGTTCAAACTGATCGGTCTATCATATGCTACCAGACGTGCACAATAGTTTACCAAACAAGACCAGACAGATGCCTTGTTCTGAAGAGACTGCAGTTTGAGACTGATCTTTCAAGATATTGTTTGACAGCAGATTCCCCAAGGGAATTATTTTGTCTCTTTGTAATCTTAAGTCTCTGCGTACACTTCAGTGTAGGTTTGGTATCTAGCACTCTTCTTCTAGGACAATAATCAACAGCCTTTTGTATTAAGACCTAACTGAGAACTGGAAAAAGTTTAGTATCTCCCCAAGGACTGTGCCATAAATTCAGCTGAGATGACAAGAGGAAGGAACTGGATAGTGTGAGATACATGAAATTTGTCTCTAATTTGAGTTGAATTAAAACAGAGCTAGTAATGGCCAAATGTTACAACGACTTTGGTGGTGAGAGTTAAATTGGAGGTTTTCCCAGTGATTTGTGATCCATTTTAAAAAGCAAAGAAACAAAATTTGTTGTAGCTGGCACTAAATGGAACTCTTTTTTTTTTTAGCAGTAGCAATAGATGGCAATGACTGATCCACAGAAACCAAACTGCTCATTTCTCGTTCCTTTTGGTTATGGATGACCCACAGCAATGAGGGAGTTGCTTGTGCATATTCTTCACAACACTGTGAAAGGCCGCATTCAGGACTGTCCATCTGTCATCTTTTTTTGCAGTATTAGCCTTCCTCTGGACAGAGACCTTATTTAAAAAACAAGGGAGACCTCACCCCAGGATGTGGCATTAGTTTTCAGTATTCATTCAATAATCAGTAATATATGATATCATACCATATTTTAAGTTGGTGGAGATATTTGGGATATAGGGAGAAATCTGTGTTCATCCTTTACGTAGCAGTCATTGAGTCATGGAATTTTGTTTAAACAAACAGTGTGAATCTTAAAATAGCCCCTGGACATTCCACTGTGATGGCCATATTCAAATGAATGTTCAAGATGTTTCCCCACTATCGTATACCCACACAGTAACCCTTCAGTGACAGCAGAGCCATCTAGGGACGGTATTAAGATACACTCAGCAGTGGACATGCAGATCTATTCACTTGCTGCGGTGAAGCAGGAAAATCTGCTTCTCTGACATCCACCCACCAACGGTGGCAATAGACATGAAACGTTCTGTGGCTAAGCTTATCTGAGTGTGATTTTAACATACCAGTTATTGTTACCAGTTATTGCCATATAAATGGTGGGGAACCCTGCTCTTCACCTGATTAACGATTGACATTGGCCAGTTTCAAGATAGGAGTGAAAACCTGGAATTCTTTGAATGCAGTATTATTAATATCGCTGTAGATACAGAACTAGAGAAAATAGTTCTTACAGCTGAGAACATCTGTCTGACTTCCATAATCCTCACTAGTGTTTTCTAGAGAGTCCTACTGATACATTTCAAAGGGTAGCTGAGACATGATAAAAGTATATTCTATGGAACTGACCAGTTAAGAGAGCAGCCAGTAGACATTGCAGCTCAGCATTCAGAAATTGTTTAGCAGTATCTCTATAGCAAAGAGAGGAGGCTGGAGAGATTACTCTTCTGGAGCTCACTCGGTTTCTAAGCTAGAGCTCAGGCTAGTATTGGATGGACTTGGATTTTCATGAGATGAGAAACATAAAATCAGGCTGCTGCAGCACCTACTGGGGTGTGGGGTCTGTGGGGGAAATACTCAGCTCTTCAAGACCGTCTATGTGTTCTCTTCCACCAGGCTTTGCCTATATCATGTGCCTTTGTGCAGGAATCCTGAACAGACTGTGAAATTGGTCAATAAACCTGGTATTGATCCAGAGAAAAGACTGTGTGAAGTGAGGTTATGGCAGCTAAATGAGCTGAACGTGTACTGAATGTTTCCCCTTCCTAGCTGGGGATCTAACCTGGGCTTCTGAAATCCAAAGTCTTCAACACTTCAAGCTGAGAGGAAAATACCTCATGTTTAGATGGCTTACAAAAGTCCCAGTGAAAGGCATGTGTCCTGTGAGTCACTGGGGGAGCTGGGGAACCAGGCAGGCCGCCAGCAGGTACCCAGGGCCCGCCCAGAGGCACCAGGCACTGAGACCCTGCCAGACCACAGCTGGTCCCCCCTTTGTCTGAACTCCACTGGGGGCAGTGACCCACAGCACTGAAGAGCAGAGATGTATAGAAGAGGGCTGGCCATTTGGGCATACCTACTGACCCTGTCTCAGAACAGGAGAGAGCACTCAACGACATTAAAATAGAACAAATTTGCAATATCAGGTTATATGTTTTACGAGCCATATAATTAACATGCGACACTCAGTGCCATGGGATATTATTGACTTAAATAGCTTAGTAAGTATCAAAAAGGATTAGGCATTGACATGAAACAGAATAGCATATGCACTGACACAAGCTAGGATCAAAATTACAAGGGCTACCAACTTGTGCTTCAGGGCATATTTTCATCATCAGCTGGGGGTCAGGAGGAAAGCCACTCTTTAATCGAGTAGTGCATAGTATGCACGTGGGCTATAGTTATATAGATCTCTTTACTGGCCTGTTTTGAGTCCTTTCCCTTCTTCTTTATCTTCCTTTCATCGCCTCCTGTTCCCTCTCCCTCCCATTTATCATCTGGAATAGGTCACTACTGAAGACAAGACACTAAACTAGACGGATGGCTGAATAGTCTGTACTAATAGGGTAATTTAATGTTTGCTTCTCTGCAGAACTCCAACATTTATTTCAAATATAAATTTTATATTCACTCGCTAAAAAGTTCCTGTCTTTCCAACTTTCCTTCTATGCATGCTACTTTTTATCAGCTACACCTACAAATCCACTTAGACTCACTTGAATCATGATTTTTTAGATGTAAGAAATGAACCTTAGTTTGAGAGAAGGAATAGAACAACCAGGCACATTAAAGGAACCTGATTTTTCTGGTAGATAGTCAACAATTGCTTACATCATTTTTTTTTTGAGAGAGATCTTTTATAGCCAACATGAATAGTCATCTATGAAAATAAGGGTTGTTTTTTTTGTGGGTACATGACAGTAAGTCTGTGGACAGTCATGATAAAATGATTCTCAATTTAGGTAACTCTGCATTTTAATTTGTAGAGTCTGAAGCAAAATAATTCTTCAGAATTTTAACACTTTCCTCACTTACACCTGCCAAAAAAAATTCTTCATTTTAAGATGATACAATATTTCACACAATTCTAAGGATTTGAGTGTTTTGTTTTGTATTTTCATTTATTACTATACTGAAATAGTGCCAGAAAGCCCCACCTAAGAGCAGGGCAGGTTGAATTTCATGTCCTGTAATGCCTTATGAGTGACAAGACCTACCTGGAGTTCCTCACTCTAAATAGACAGACTGGACAGTGGAGGCAGAGAGAAGAAAAATTATCTGATTCTTTGTGGGACTCCAAGTTAATGTCCATTCCAAGAGAATGTTTATTAAAAAAAAGATGCCTACTCATTGTGTTTGTTGCTTAATTCTTTTTTGCTCCTTGTCTTCACCCTCCCAGTCTGATTTCTAACTCCACACATTCTTGCCCTTTTTGGGTCCTTTATTTTTGCTAATGACCCCTCTTCCTACCTGGCACTATGCAGCACTGCTCTGCTCGGCACACTGGTACATGCTGCCCTTTGGGTTATTCAACCTTGCTGGAAAGATGTCATCATGCAGCTTCTCCAGCATCCTTCCCATTTTCCACAGTGGGTTGAATTCCAGTTACTTTCAGTGAACACATTTTGTAGCCCTTCACTCTGCTTCCCTATAGACCAATGCTTTTGTGTTGTTATCTTCCCACAAATATTCTTCAACATGCCAAAGCTGACCTTAGGCTCCACGGACAGATGGGGCCTGATCCAAAGTCCATTAACATCAGAGGAAATGTCCATTTATTCCCACGAGCTTTGCATTAAATCCTTTGCATTTCCCTTACTTTCTTGAGTGCCTCTTACTCAGCTGCAGTTATTAAAATCAGATTAATCCCTGACAGATCCCTGACAGTTCAGTGTACTGTATAAGCCAACCTGTACTACTTCAAAAGATAGAGACCAAAACAGCTCCTCTGCTAATGTGAAATCTGCAGCTGGCTAATACTGAAAAAGCAAGGCATTACTTCCAGATTTCATTCCTGCATAACTGGGGTCAGAATCTCCCTTACTGTTCATTAGCTGAATCTCCCATTACCAGCACATAGGCTCTCTCAAAACCATTTCTTACTGTTCAGATGTTTTCTGATCTCTACAACATTATTCTGCCCAGGCACCATTCAAGATTCACCTCTGTTTGCAGTTTTACTCTTGGTGTAAGTAGACTGCTATGTCAGCCAGAACATCAATATTTCTTTCTGTTGACACAATACTCTCTTATCCATATTGCCACCCCTCCTCCTGCTTCATTTTGTCTACATTCCTTTCGAAAACTCTACTCCCATAATTTAGTCTCCCACTCAGTACTTGGTTTAATCAAGTCTGTCACTCAATTTATATCCCACTTCTCGCTTAACACAAGTTTCTCAGTTAGCAATCTGTTTCTGTAGCACTTGCTATGCATAACACATGGTTAGCTTTTCTTTCCATGCTTGCTTCTCTGTTCCCTTTCTGATTTCCAGACTTCACTTTTCCTTGTAACACTTGAAGATGGGAAACTTCCTCTTCTGTCTCCCTCTTTTTATGTTCCCTATGTATTTTTATGAGGCCGCTGCAATCGGGGCTTCTTAAATACCATGAGGTGCTCTATATAAGCCACAGACCAGTCCCTGAGTCCAGTTTTCAACTGCAGAATCTCACTCAGTTTAATACATAGCCTTAGGTAGACCTTTTCTGTTGCTGTATTTCTCTGTTGTGGCCTGTACCCCTTTCCACCTTTATCATCTTTCCTTGGTTCATAGGAACACAGGACAAATGCAGTAAAGTTCAGATTCTCTCCCGCTGGCTGCTCATTCAGTACAGTGTGCTAAAACCTGGTCTTAAACATCCACCCTCAGTTTTGGTGTTGAGGAGCAGAGTTCTGTTCCTGGGTTATATGTATCCTGACTCCATCACCTAGTGCAACCACAGCATGAACTTAACAGCTCACCCTTCCTGCACAAACATGTAATTTAATTTTGGACAGTGGAAGTGCACTGCAGGTTGTGTATCAGCAATGTTGCCCGCCACTGCATCTAAAATCTTCCACCAGAGTTTTGTGTTATCAGCTGATTGCCCTGGTAAGGACCATGGGTTGTCAGACTGCTTTCCTCTTCATCCCCAGCTCTTCTAGCCATTAGAGAAACTGGTGGGCCACTGAATGAGGCTCTTGGAGCAGTCAGAGCTCTGCAGGAGGCAGGTTCACTGATTGGCACCTGTTGGACAGATAAGTTGTTAGTTCTCGGAATTATTCTGCTGGGTCAGCAGGTTTCCAGGTTTAAAGGCTGGCACGGTGTAAAATGCAGAATGCTGCTGTTTCATAATCACCTTCTAGAAGTATTGCTTTATTGTAATGCTACTGTTACATTGTCCTACTTTTGCTATCTATTTTCTGCATAGGCTGGGTGAATTTTTGCCCACTGCACGACTTAGGTGTAGACTTTGCAGCACTGGGCTGGCTGCATTTAACCTGGAGATGGGGAGCGGGGGGGATATGCTGGCAGCTGCTGTCACTGCTTTTCATGTGATTGAATAACATGACGATTTCCTAGTCCAGTCACAGAGCAGTAATGCATGGTACTTATGCAGTACTTTTCATTTTCAGATCAGTTTAATACCACTCCTGGCTTATAGCACGCTCATCTGTCTCTCTGTACGTTCTTAACACAGCTCACGCTCCGGGTCACGCAGGAGAGGCCCGAGCAGTCCTTCCCTCTCTGGCTGGATCAGTGACTGCCCTATATAAATCTGCATATTAAGCAGATTTGGCAATTGTTCACACAGACTCACTTAAGTAAGAGGTGAGAATAAACTTGCTTATAAAGGTGCTGCAGACAGCGCTCTCGGATGGTATGCTATTAGCGACAGAGCAGAGGCTGGTTTGTTTTCTTCTGCAGTTGGAGACCGATGATTTCTGTTTGCCTTCTGCGCCCGAGTCCCATCACCACAAGCCATGCGTGTGTGCCAGTGCCGGGTCTCGCTCTTCAGCAGTTTCAAGACATTTCGCGCGTTCCGGCTGCACCAGATGGTTCATTTCCACAGGCACCCCCCAAGGTCGGGCACCGCCTGACAGCGCTGCCCGCTCGGGAGCGCGCCGGGCCCGACTGGGAGGTGGCTTGGGAGGAGGATTTGGGGGCTCCGCTTCCTCCTCTCACAGGGCGCCGGGTCCCTTGCGCTGGACGCAGCCCTCAGACTGCGGCCAGGGTGGGTGGCAGCGGCCGGGGCTGCTGCCGCCGCCTCCTCCTCGGCCGGAGCACACAGAGAGCGGCGGGAGAGAGCGGCACGCAGGGGCCGGGTGGCCCGGCGCTAGCCCCGCTGACGTGCGCCCGGGGGAGGGCGGCGGCCCCCCTCTCCTGCCCTGGCGCTGCGCGCAGGAAGTTTACCCCGCTGCGGCTCTCCCCGCGCCGGGCGCTGCGGCCCCGGCCCGGCGCCCCCACCGCGGGCGGGAACGTGCGAGTGCGCCCGGCCGG
>WHYT01016430.1:405074-449314 GCA_009806455.1 Tetrax tetrax
GGCGGGGGGAGGCGGCCGCGCCCCGGCTGCGGCCCCCCCCGCCCCCTGCGCGGGCGGCGGCGGCGCTGCGGGCGCCCCGGGAGCGCCCCCGGCGGCCACACCCCGCGGCGGGCCGGGGCCGGCGGAGGGGCGGAGGGAGGGGGCCGGCGCGGGGTGTCTCCGAGCCAGTTCTCGCGGTGCTGGCCAGGCTCAGCCTCCTTCCCCTCCCCGGCGAGCGGTGACTGTGCACGGCGGAGCGGGGAGCGCCGAGCCGGGCGCGGGGGGAGCCCGCGCCGCCCCGCCGAGCCAGGAGGGAGGCCGCCGAGCAGCGCGCCCGCCCGTCCCGACCGCCCTGCCCCATGCCCCAGCGGCGCTGAGCCTCCCGCAGCCCGAACATGGCCACCACGGCAACGTGCACCCGCTTCACCGACGAGTACCAGCTCTACGAGGAGCTTGGCAAGTACGGAGCCCCCTGCGCGCCCCGCCGCCCGCCCCGGCCCTGGGACCTGCCGCCGCTGCCGGGAGCCCTGTGCCGGCGCCCCGGCTCTCCCTGGAGCCAGAGAAGGATTAGCCGCCGCGCTGTAATCCCACTCTCCAGCCCCCCCACCCCTTCTCCCCGTCCGCCCCAGCGGCATCGCCGCCGGAGGGAAAGGTGTTTCTGCGCCCCTGGGCCGCCCCACCGCTGGATGGGGTGTCCCCGCCGCCTGCCTAGGGCTGCGCGCTCCTGTTGCACCCCGGGACTTCCTCTCTTCCCCCCTTGCCCTCCGCGGGACCCGGCTGCCGCGCTTTCCTGCCCGCCGCGCGTTGCCGTTCCCTCCGACTGTTTGTGCGCTGGGACACACGGCACCGTTACAGCCGCTCTGCGGTGCCCCGGTCCCCACTTCCTTGTCCCCGCGAAGGGGCCAGATGCTGCTGCACCGCGCTTGTCTCACCCTCCCTTCTTCCCTCCCTGTCTCTCCGCACTTGTCTCTGCATTGGCAGACCTGCTGCTGCACCCTAGGACAGGGCTTTGCAGGGGGACCCTGTGGGACAGGAAAGCAGCCGAGCAACGGTCAAGGCAGGATTATGGAGACAGTGCTTTCCTCGGTGCTGCTGCTCTCCTTTCCCCATCCCTCCCTTCCTGCACCAACTGCTGGGCTCTGCTGCATCTCTGCTCTCCAGCCCAGTGTCCCCGTCCCTCCCCACGCTGCTGCAGCTGTGTGTCACCGAGCCCGGGCCCCAGTGCTGGTGCTCACCTTGCTGCCTATTGGTTTGTACGTAGCGATTGAGGAAGGGGAGAAAAAGGCAGGACTCTGCAGTGTCGGGAGGATTCAAGCTATTTTAGGCTCTCTGTAGGGCAAACTGTCTTGTGGGGCCCTTGTGCAGCTTCTCTTCCCCTTTTCTTACAATGTAAATATGTACATTTGTCCATAGACATGGGTTTGTGTTCCTGGTTTGAAGGACTTGTAATTTTCTACCGATTTTCTCTTATTTGTCCTTTTCGCCTTTTCAAGTCTTCCTTGTAAAGCCAGTTGTTATTCTTTTCCCATCTTGTTTTATTTTATTTAAAAAAAAAATAAATAAAGAAGGGACTGCTTTCACGCACTCATCTGTGTAGTCCTGTAGATTTTGAGTCCTTCTCTTTTCATCTTCGTCTCTGTTGTATTATCTCTTTTTTTTTTTTCTCACAGAAATCCTTCTTCCCCCTCTCTCAGACCTCTTCTCCAAGTGCCTCTTTGGAATAGTTGTAATGGTATCAATAGTTCCAGCTTGGGAAATGTACAAAGCCTTGTAGCTTTCTACTCACTTCATTAATAGGTACATACTTGACCCTGTTTTGCAGGTGGGTAGAGAGATGTAAGAGAACTAGTAACTTCTGCAAAGTGTTGCAGTAATTCCGTGACCAAGCTGACACTTGAGCGTGGGAGAAATGAGTCCTGGTTGTCTGGTGTAACTGCTGGGGCTACTGTTTTTGGGAGATGGACTTACCGGCTGGGGTTTGCAGCGTTGTTCTGGGCTGCTTGTCTCCTGTTCGTCAGTCCCTTCATGTCCTGTTTCTGTGCCCATATGGTCTCTGGTGTGCTCTTCTTAATGTGTGTACTGTGCTGTCTGTGACGGGGCCTGAGGGCTCTTCAGGAGGCTTGAGTACCATACAGACCAGGTTTTATTTGCTGATCAGACAGCATGCACTGTTCATCAGATTCTCATGTGTTGTTTTCCTCTTCTACATGCCTTCTGCCCTGTCCTTAATCTGGTCCCCTCTAGGGATAGAAATTGCTGCTGTTGTGTTCTCCTTTTCAGTTTCATAGCTTCCACCCTCTTTATTTTTCTTCTAGGGGAGCCTTCTCTGTGGTCCGCAGGTGTGTAAAGAAAAGTTCATCACAAGAATATGCTGCAAAAATCATCAACACCAAAAAACTGTCAGCCAGAGGTTAGTGTCTCAATCTACCTTCTTCCTTTTATTAATAGAAAATACTTCGCTGGAGTTGAAGCTGTAATATGTTTAAGGGGTCTGAAGCTGCTTGTCTCAGTCATTTCAGCGTTACAAAATAATTGAGTTGTGTGGCAAAGAGGAGAGTGAAAGAAGGTAGCATAGTATGACAGAAAAATTCCTGTATCTGGAAATGGGTACTCTGTGAAGTGTTGTTGTCTTTTTTTTCTTTTTGAGATCTTTCTTCTGCCAGTTGAACTAGAGATCTGTTTATAGAAGATTTATCTGCATTTGTGTGTACTGATCACTCATAATAAAGAGAAGTGTTGCAGGCTGATTTTGCTGAATGTCTTTTCTACCTAGGAGATCTGTCTTACCAGAACAGATGTGATTATTTTTTTGAAGGATAGGTGCTGTTTGGCTTGCTCCTTTCATGCTGTAGTTAAGTGTGGTGTGTTTGGAAACTAACAAGTTTGCCTTCAAAGGCAGAAGCAGGTTGGATGGAGAGATCTTCTGAATTTGACGTCTCAACAAATTAGAGCAAGGATTTTTTTTGTTTTTGTTAGTCCTGGAGACTCCAAAAACATGAAACCAGGCTGTAATCTTAAGAAAGAGAACAAATCTTAACTCTTCCCCCAGGCTGCTGGTGTTCTGTTTTCCAGGGACATATGTATGCATGAAGGGTAGCGTACCTTGTAGTATGCAGGGAATATGTACCTTCTAGTGTGTAGGGAATCCCTTACAGGGATTACAGTTGTGTTGTGGGTGGGGTGGATGAGGGGGAGAATGAGAGAAACTGAACTGCACTAAAAGATGCTGAAAGCAGAGTGCAACAAGTTGAGATGCCAGAGGCGACTGTTTCTAGAACAGGTGAACAAGACAAGATTGAAGTCCTTAGAGGCCTTTCAGATTGGACAAAAATAAAATTGTAGGCCCTTGACTGTCTTGTTAGTTGAATAGATGGCTTAGTGGAGGGTTGACTGAGAAATGAAAAAAAAGCAGGAGGAGGAGGCAAATTATTTTGAAAAATAATTTAGAAGTGAAGAATGTTTTGCCTAATCCCTATAAAAGAGAAAAATAGAATATGTGTTTTCCTTTTTGCTGGAATATGAAATATGATGTTAAAAGAAGAGAAGACAGCTTGATAAATGGCAAAAAAAAAAAAAAAATCCAAAATTTCCATGTACGGTAGTTTGCATGGAGAAGTAGTGTCAGAATGCTGTCCCTGAAGGTTGTCGGGTCTTTTTTTTTTGTTTGGTTGGTTGGTTTGTTTTGTTTGGGTTTTTTTTGACCTCTGGAAGTAAGATATGTGCTAATGTGCTGTTTCAGTATCTAGCCTGAGTGAGGTCGTGTTGGGGACCAGCCAGTGGAGCCCTAGATTGTTCAGGTGGCTATAGATCCTGTGAGAATTAGTGTCCCCTCCATGGTCAGGTGACAGTGCCCACTGATGTAGGTGGGATATCCAATCTCTTGAGTTCAAAATTAGTTCAGCTTAATATGGGAGACGTTTAAAGGTGGCTTGGCTTGGCTTTGCTGACGGCTGTTAATGCCGTGTTCACTCTGCAGAGTTCCCTGTCCATCCTGTAGGAAAGACTAAAGCTCAGGAGAGCCGGCTTCTCAGATGCTTGTGGACACAAGCCAGCTTAGAGAAAGGAGAGGGTAGCTTGGTAAACTGATCACAAATGAGAAACTGTTTTCTTACAAAGGAGGTGGTATTGAAGTTAACTCTGGAGATAAGAAAAATGGGGAAAACTGCAGGACGAATAGAGTTGAATCAAAATTCAGAAACATCGGAAGTACAAAAGCAGCAGCAGAACTGATTGAGTCAGTTTTTAACTGTTTGGGCACCTAATGAGTTATAGAGGGAGCAATATATAGATTCTAATTGTTTTTCATATTAAGGTGATGACAGTTTTATGATCCAGCAAGAATGGGTGAATACAGGTCACGTTTTGATCTATTACTTACTTTCTAGATTTCATACCTTCCTATAAATAAAACACATTGAGGATACTAGCCTCGTCCTCAGCTACATAATTTGAGGCAGCTGGCAATGATTTACTTAGAGAGGTATTGGTTAGGTAGAAGGCAAGTGTGGGGAGAGCCAAGAAAGAAAATGGATGTTTCTACTAGTACAGAAGAATATCAGAAACAAGGGACTGATCAGGTTTCGTTGAAGTCTTATTTGAGGGCTAAAGAACCTGCTTTTACAATGAAAAATGGATGGTGACTTCAGCGGAATGTATAGGTTCTTCAGTTATTCCAGCTGTGTTTGCTGATAGCTCAAGTGGTTAGTACAAAAAGGGACGGAATATTTTGATAGGAACTTAGCGAATTCACCTTGGAATAGGTCTTTAAAGCACTGAAGGAAAAATGCGGGCTGTTTAGACATTGCAGCTGTAAATCGGTGATTAGGGAGATTCAATTTGGCAACCTGGAAATTAAAGTCTCAGGGAAAGGCATTTTAGAAAGCTGTCTCCCACAGGAGGAGAATTATGGCGTTAATTCTGCAGTATCCTGGATGTATGTTGCCTGATGCTTCCTTTCCGCGGGCTGGCACTTCTCCCTGGGGAGGCCGTGTCCCTGCCCAGTGACACATACACACCAGGGCTCTCTGCGCACCCAGCTGCGTGCCTCCTGCTGCATAGGTTAACCCACCCTCCCGACCTGCTGCCCATGTTGTTGGTTTTCTTCTAGGCTTCTTCACAGCGCTAGAATATTCTCTCATGTGGGGACACCCCGCTTCTCTCCAATTTAGCACAGCTACATGTAACATTTGGTACCCTCTATAGCAAAAGTTGAGCTTGTGTAGTAACTGGTGTAGTAACTGCTGCTTCAGAGCAGTGTCTTGCTGCTGCTGAGAATTATGTGTAGCCCATTGCTGCTTCACAGAAGTTTTGCCTCTTGTAGAGCTTCCCTCTATTATGTCCAGGGAAATGGTAACAAAGCCTTGCTCTCCTTCCACAGTGCTTCTTATTACCTTTATTTTTCAAGACTCTTGATGAAGAAATACTAGATAGCTGACCGGGAAGTGCTGAATAGCTTGCTGTGCGTGGCTGAAAAAGAGGAAGAGGAACACTTCATGGTGAATTGTAGGCATTTAAAGTGTTCTGTATTATTTGACATGTTTATCAAACTGTTTTCTTAAAGCAGTAGGGTTGAAGAGGTGTAGTGCTGTTATAGGCCTTCTGTCTGAAAGCAAGGAGGGTGAATGTGGTACTGGTCTTTGTGAAGGGCGGTCCTAACAACTTCAGTCTAGTACGCTTCACCCTTTGAAACATACGAAGTCAGATGTCAATAGGAGAGTCTTTGTTTATTGTCTATGATTTTTGGATGCCTATTCTCTCTCCTTTTTAATAAATCACTTCAGTAAGAGCTGGTCTAGATTAAAATTCGTATTTCTGCTTTAATGAAGTATTCGCTATTATTCATATTGTGTTGATGCTGAAGACTGCCCAGTGAAGAGTGTGCCAAGAACTTTAATGTTAAATAGGGGCCAAATGCTTGTGGAAAGGGAGGGGAAACAGACTTCGTCTTAGTCAGCGTTAAGCTGACATAGAAGAGCAGTGATTATTACACATGGGGGAAATAAAATGCTTCAGTCATCTGAAACTCCTATGGGGTTGAACACGGGCTTCTACTAGAGCTACGGGCAGAGGGAAGTAATAACTGTAATTTTTTGGGAGCTGTCTTCTGTGTGTCACCAGAATACTTTTTGAATATGAAAATTCATAGCATGTAGTGCTTCACTTCCTGCATCCCTCCACGTGAAGTTCAAATACAGTAAAATTGCTTGCAGTGATCAGAAGGATCAAGAGAGAAGCAGTAGCTGTAGTGGCAGTAGGGAAATATCCAGGATTTTGCTCTCCTGTGTATGCTTTGAGATAGTCCTGCATTGGGAAGAGGTAGGCAGAGCTCTATACTTTGATAATTTTTAAGATGGTCTTGATGTCAAATAGTATATAGTGATCCTACCACCATGTGTAGGATTTTTGGCCCTAGTTTTTTTCAGCTGGAGGGGAAGAAATCTCTCTGCATTATATATATTGTTAGATTTTTGTCTGCTGCTGAAAATCTCTCTCAACTCTTGCAAGTGAGGTCTCTTCATGAAAAAATGAAGGCAGCTGTCTCGGAAGTTAGACTGCTTCACTGCTTTCTCCTCACTGCTTTCTTCTTACTGTGGCTTTGCTCTTGCCTCTGGAATAGAGGTGGATTCTCTCCCTGCTCTGCGTTTCTCCAAATTTGTCAAGCAGGTCAAAATTTGCAGCCTACCCAGTCATTTTGTTGTTCCGGTAAGAGATTATGTGGATTGTGGGAGGAGCAGGGAATTACTTCTGTATATCAAACCTTGACAGGGGAAAAGCTCTCTCTTTACACTTCCAGCTCGGCTTTTTTTCCATACACCGCTCTTGTCCTGGCTTCCAGTTCCATAGTGGTTGCTGGTTTGGGCTTTATGGTGTATTTTGTTGAAGTTGTCAATAGTAGTTTCCCTGGACACTGAAACGTTGAGCTTGCGTGCTGCAGAGGAGGTTTAGCAGCATCGGTCCCTGGCCTTTGTCTTGATCTGCTCTGTCAATGCTCTTGGCTGGTGTTTGAGTTGGGGCTCTCTGGGACTGCTCCTGTGGCTGCCAGGTGTGGAGTGCCCCGTGGGCCACAGCACCCCAGCCTGAACTGGACGCACACGGCGGTGCTGCACCGCGCCTGGCAGATGGGCTGTGTGAAGGCAAGGCGAGCCCAGCACACGGGTCGCGCGTGGCCGATGCACAAATGCGAGTGCCCATCGAGATGTCCTGTTGTGGGTGTCCTCTGCGTGTGCCTCTGCGTGCAGGCCGGGGACCAGTGTCCTTCCTTGCAGAGGACGCAAACCAAACCGTGCCTGCTGAGCAGCCGAATGGGATCTGGTCGTTCGGTGTGGGACAGGAGCAGCCCTTCCCGCAGGATGGACCTGAGGACGAGTGCGAAGTGCTTCGCTGCGCCCCAGCCTCCTCCTCCTCCTCCTCCCCTCTGCCGCCTGCGAGGAGTCTGAGAGGCGCTGTGATTAGCGGGCTCGCTGATCGTAAAGGTCTTTTCCAACCTCAGCGGTGCTGCGATCCTGTGATTGTCGGCTGCAGTGATTGGAGGGGGGGGGGGGGGGCTTTTTTGGAGGTTCTCGCGCACGTGGAGGGATGCAGGGAGCAGAGCGGGGTGGGCGTCAGCGCTGCGGGAGTGGGGGACCGGCCGGCGGGGTGGGTGCGTGCAGAGCGAGCGGCTGAACTCTCCGCTGTGCACTGCAGCACACATGCGTGTGGCGGGGGGGTGCGGGGGGGCTGCTCGGCTGATGTCACCAACTGCAGCCCTCTGCCTCCCCCCTCCTCTTACTCGTCCCGCTCCCCGCCTCCGCCTGCACCTCCGCTTGGTGGGGCGGGGGGGTTCCAGCGGCAGCTGTCCGTAGGGGAAGTTTCACTGGAAGGGGCGTTGGGGAGGAGGAGGAGGAGGAGGGGTGTGTGCAAGAGGAGAGACCCTGCCCGTGGTGGAGAGGCAGGGGCCGGCAGAGGCTGGCGGGGTGGCTAGGGGTGAAAGCCTGGCTGTTGCCGGGGCTGGCTGTGTCCAGGAGCTGGCTTCCTCCCTCGGCGGTGGTTGGGGTTACCCCAGGTTGCCTCTCAGCTTACACTGTATATTTTATAAAGGAGCTGGAACAGAGCAGACAGGATTTCAGCTCGTGTCTGTCTTCTCAGTGGTCACATCGAGTATTAAATTTCCGGCATTAACAATGGCGGGGGGGCAGTGGGCACACAGATTGGGCAGGAGTTACTGCTGCCTCCGTGTGAGGTTGGAGAAAGGGACTTGGCAAGAGTCGGGTTTCTTGTTTTCCCAGTATAAACTGGATTTGCCTACGGCAGAGATGTGATTAGACGAACTCTCGCACGTGTCCTGAAGCCCTTGGCTCTAGAGCATTCACTGTGATCAGCGAGCTGCGACTGAAGTATTTCCAGGTGTCCCTCCAGTGAAGAGAGGGATGTTGAGCACACTGTAGATATTTGGGGCAGGAAGAGATACTTGAATGTCTTGTAAGAGGGATCCAGTGCAAAAGCTATGGTGTTTTTTTCTTGCTTTTGGGATGTAGCGTGGAAATTTGACTGCCTCCAAATTTAATCCTTCTCTGGACAGTGCCAAAACTATCACTGCCAGAGGAGGACTCATCGGTGGATCATAAAGAAATTTCTGAAGAGTGCTCCCCCCCTGCCAAAATGGTGAGTTAACACCACTGTTTTAAGAGAGGACTATGACAGTCTTTTTGTTCCCTTCCGTACCTTGGAAGTATTTTAGTTTCTCTGGTCCTGCAAATTGGGTTAAGACAATTTTATAAAAGGGAAGCAGGCAAATATAAAAATCTCTCTCTCCACTGTGCCACCGATAAGCACCATCTCTCTGCTTCACAACCCTGAAAACCAGGGCATCACCCACCTTTTCATTAATTCTGGCCTATCACCTGTTTTGGTGTTTTAGGTGTTTCTTGAAACCTCCCGATTTCCACCAAGATAATAGATTTTACAAAAAAAATGTTAATTTTCCAATGTTTGACTGTACAGTGAGCTACTGCTGTTGGCTTGGCCAGGGGAAGACAACAATATCAGCTGGCAGCAGGATCACCAGCTCAGGAAAGAACTCTTGAATGATGTAGAAAGAAGTGCGGAGTATCTCACCACGTTGTGTGTTTGCCTGCAACAGAAGTGGTGTCAGTGCTCAGAGCAGTCATCCTGAAGAAAGAAGAGGTGCATTGGTTTCTGATGGGCAAGTGCATACTGAAAATTTTGAGGGGCTCACTATATTTTTTTTTTGTTGTTTTTTTTTTTTGTTTTTTTTGGTGTATGGAGGAAATGTCAAGCTGTGACTTAAACAACTGTAGTTCCTGCTGGCCCTTATGACAATAAGCTTCATGCTTCAAAATGTGGAGTCCTATGAGTTAGGCTGACCTCAGATTCCTTTTTGTATGTTCTTAAATTTACTGACTGTTTAAATATCACTGTACACTTCTGTTATGGCTCCCCAAGCAGTCTAGTATTGCTGCCTTCATGATTTTTGGAGAACAATAGCAGAACACTTATGAAGAAATGGGCTGACAGTATCTTAGAAATTGACTTTTTGAACACTGAGGGTAGATGAAGATCAGTGGGGCATGGATTTAGCTTTCTGGGGAAACTGAGTCTATAGTTGTTAGATTTTGATTCCTCAGGTGGCTTTTTCCACCTGTTACTCTCTGGCTCCCTTTCTTTCTGTTTTAATTTTGAATTTATTTTGAATGTTCATTTATTTTTCATGAATCCGTTACTTTAACCAATAATTCTATTAATACATAATGCTTTGATTGAAAATATCCCTTTAGTAATGCTGTTTTACCCTCCTCCTTTCCTCCCAGAGAATATTGCAGAATTTATGTTGCTCCCACCTGTTAGATGAGCCAGACTGGAGAAGATGGTGGTTGGTGCAAGTGGCTAATTACTCATGACTCTGAGAATCATACAGAGATGTAAGGAGAGCTAGTTAATGTTGTATCTTGCCTTTTTATGATGGGATCAGGAAAGGAAGAGATAACTGTGGCTTTACTATTGGTGTTGGGATCCGTCTCACTGTGCTGCTGGCAGAGTCAGAAGGAGAATTCCCCGTCTCTGAGATGTGAGTTGAGTAGATGTGATGACCTTTCAGAGAATGCACACATGTGTGCGCGTATAGATGTGATACTGTACTCTCAGCACTTTCGTGTTACGTTCCTGAAAGCATGAGTTACGTATCTCGCTGAAGTGGTGACCTGCTGTCCTGCTGCTTCAGTTCAAAGTTCCCATCTTGAGTTAGCTGTTGTCCAAGCACACACAGCCCTGGGCTGTCTTGTCTTTCCTGTGGCTGGAATCTGCTAAGCAGTGACAGTAGGGCAAGTCCAAGTTAGTGTCCTGCTTCTGAGCAGAGTGCTAGCTAACCTCTTCAGTTTGCTACAAGGCACAAATGATTTGGCTGTTAAACACAAGATGCTTTTTCTCTCGGGCAGCAAAGGTAGCATCTCTCTTTACAGTGCTGCTGTTAGTGTGATTTTGTCAGAGTCCCAGAAATTGGGCTGAGAGCTGTCTCAGAGAAAAGAGTAGGCATTGTGGAAATGAAGACACAGTTAATTTAAAAGAAAAACAAAACCCAGGCAGACGTATCTCTAGGGAGGGAAGGTGCCCGTGAAGATGAGCCTGGGAGTGGGCATAGCTCTTCGCAGGCCTATCGAGCCAAAGGCTAAATGGCAGAGAAGGCAGGGAGTGGCAGCCTGCCTGCTGTGGCAGAGCTGCTGCATTATCTCTGGGGGCTGTTGCCATGATGACAGTGGCAAACAGGGACTGAAAAATTTACCAGATGCATGTGAGCCAAAGGATTAAACTTTCTCATAGGAGGGAAGGGAGGGGAGGAGGAGGAGGGCGGGCAATGATGTATTAACAAAAGACAGCATCCTAGTGAGAAATACCAGGCTTGCTCTCCTCTAGCCGCTGGGATGGTGAGGGGGAAATGCAGACTGGCATTCCTCCTCCAGTCTAAACTCTGGGCAGTACTGCTCTGACAGATTCTCTCTTTGAAGAAGGGGTGAATGCACCCTGCTTTCACTGGGTAAATTGGCAGGATTTACTTTGTTTTGGCAGATGAAACCTAAGAAGTGGGAAAAGATGGTGTCTCTCTCTTTTCAGCTTTTTTTTCTATTTCCTGTACCCACAAATAACTCTAGTTCTCTACCTCATGCTTAGAGCTTTTCCGCATCAGAGTTGGTGCAAATAATCAAGTTTCAGTGTTGCCTGCAGGTTTCAGACTATCGAACATGAAGCTAACCAGCCTGCACTAGTGTTATCGACAACACAAGGCTGTTGTCATTGAAAGTGTGTGGTGCAAAACCATGTCAGCACTATTAGGGCTAGTACTGGTCTTGACCCTGCATACTGCTTTTGTCACTGCTGGTTTCCCTTCTCAGAGCTAGAGTGGTGTCCCTGCACATCAGAGCTGATAGCGTGGTGGGGAAGGCCCGGGCGGTGGGCGGGTAGTGGGTGATAGAGGCTAGGTGTGCGCGGTTTTCCCTCCACTGGACTCTGAGGGAAGTCCTGTCATCACCCTGTGCTGCGGCCTCCTTTGTGGAGGTTGATTGCTGAAAGGACTGGTCCTAGAAGAATTATACTCAGCCATCAGTGCCCCAAATCTCAGTGCCCCGTGGCTCAAAAGGTGAGACCACTTGGTTGTTTGTAGTGCTACAAGTTATCGTGGTATTTTTGTGCATGCAATTCAGGAAATATTTATCTGGCCATGCCCAGCAAACCTTGGAGCAGCAACACACATACTAGTATAAAATGTTTATCTGCAGACTTAGCAAAACAGAATTGTGGTAATTAAAACTCGTTTCTTTCTAGAAGGGTGTCTTCAACTTAAAACATTTATTTATGAAATGAAACGTTAATATCTATGGAAATTAATGGTATAGATCTTTCCCAATAGCTGAAATTCCAGTGGGCTTTTTAAGTCCCTGTGAATACAGGCTGTGAGAACAAGGGTATTAAGCGTCTAAAGGCAGTTCCTGAAAGCTTGTAGAAAGGATTCTTTCATTTCCCTTCACTGCCGCTCTTCTAGGCACCTGAGTTAGCTGGTGTGGGCTGCAGCTTGTCTGGTGGAGTAACTCGGTATTTGGATGTGCTTAATCTTCTGCTGTAACAGTGGCATCTCTGGTAAGTCAGTTGGTGTAGACTGTGGTAAGTGATAGCTGTGAAGAGAGATGCCATTTCTTGATGTTAGAGACAACCCTCCTTTGAAGGAGGAGGTTTTCTCAATCTCAGGAGAGCAGTGAGAAACGGAGAAGCAGTCTGACATAGTCTGAAGTCTGAGGTGAAAAAAGGAGGGAGAAGAGCTAGAAATCTTGAAACTTAAGCGCATCGTTTTTTTTTTCCTTGAGCATAAGGTAGCTCAAGTAGGTGAGTTTTACCCTGACTCCTCTTTTGAAAGAGATTGTTTCCTGAACCTGTTACTTTGTTCCAAATCTGTTGCATGTTCCAGAGGGTTCTGCAGTTGGTGGTCTTGCTTCTGAGTGAGGGGTCTCACACTGTCTCTGCAGCAGAATATAGTCAGTGTGTAAAGTTCCCTGCAGCTCTGGAGATGTGCAAGATGTGTGTGTTGCTGCTGTGCTTGCTGCTAGAGACCTGATGTCATACACCTGACTTGAAATGTGACTTCAGAGGGGATAGTCCAGTGCTTTCTCTGGGACGCACTTACTAGATGCACATTTCAAATAGCATGGATGCCCTGGAAGCTTTTGCAGGGAAAACAGCTTGTTAAACCTCTTCTTGTATTGGTCTCCAGTGTCTGCCAAATATACTTAACATTTCTACTGTAGAGGAGCAGCTGCCATTCTGAAAATGTCTGTGTGTATCTTGGCTTTTTTTTTTTTTTTTTTTTTTTTTTTTTTTTTTTTTTTTTTTTTTTTTTTTTTTTTTTTTTTTTTTTCTTTTTTCCTTTCTCCTACCTCCTTGTGTCAGAGCATATAACATTTCATGGGTGATGGGCCAAGAAATCACCCAGGGTGGCTGGAGGAGAAAAATAGATGTGGAAGAAGGAAATTGTCTTTAGTGCCCCCTGTAACCTACAAGGACTTGCTGAAAGGTTGTTCTTGGATGCTAATAGAGAGTGTAGCCAGGTGATGCCAAGCAGTTTTTTCTGTTGTTTGCTCAAAGAGCTGGTATGCTGTTAAATTTAATTTTGCCTGCCTCGGGGCCTCTCCATGTGAGCTTTGGGTATCAAATGTCCTCTGTTGAGATTGTGTCGGAGAGATTAGAAGAGCTGAAGTTGCGCAGCTTTATTTTATAACTGATGCCAGTGCAGAGACAAAGCTTGATCATAATGGATGTGCTACTTCACTGCAAGTTAAAGTAGTGATTCATAGCTCTTGTGTTACTTTACATATTCCTGATTTTTGGACTGCAGGATTGAAAAGTGACTTCCAGCTCTGCCTATTTTTGTTTGACTTTTATATCATCTGGCCTAGTATCTGCCAGCTCTGCAGATTAGGGCTGCATTGGCTCTACTGCTTGTTATGAAGTCGCCCGGATTAAAATTTTCAGTGTTGCCTGATCAGCGCAGAGCAGTGATCCACAGCCTTCTCTGTCTGAATTGCTCTTGCACTTCATAAGGATGATGTAGAGGAGTGAAGTGTTGGTCAGCTCGTCCTTTGTGTGGAAGCACTTCTACAGCAGCAGACTGGGAGTTGTGCTCTCAATGCATTTGTTTGTCTTCTCCAGACAGCCAAGTTCAGCATCAGAGATGTCAAAAAAGAGGAAGAAGGTAGTTAGCTTTTTTGATAACCATTATCAAATATTGCTGACAAGTCCAGGTGACTCTGGCTGCTGCTAGCAGTTTATGTTGCTGCAGAGCTGGTTACTCAGCTTTAAGGAAGCACATTATGCCTCGTTAACTCTTTGCGGCTGTGTACACTTGCTTTATTCAGTATTCTTGAAGCTCAGTGCGAAAAGCTTTACTTCCCACCACCTCACAAATAGTCAAGAAATTTCTTAGCTTTCCTAGGCTTTTCAGCCTGCTTATCTCTCCCTGATGAAATATGAAATGTTAACTGCTGAAGTTTGTTAAAACACAGCTAAAACTCCTGCCCCGTCTTGGAAAAAAACCTCAGGTCTCACCAATGCAGTTGGCTTATCTAAAGGGGTGGAAAGGGCTGGCTTGGGAACAAGGAAACATGCAGCTCGACTGAGCCAGAGGAATTTATATTCTTCCTTATGCATCTCTGAATTCCTGGATCCTGCATTGCAGTGACTTGTCACCGTTGAGACCAGCCTCCTTGCTACACGGTTACCTTGTCTGATAACTAGCTGTAGTCTGATATTTAGTTATTAGCTGGTTAATTCAAACCCACCGGCACCTGATGTCATCAGCTGATGGGGAGGAGAAAGGAACTCGTGTCCAGAAATGAGCTCACTTGGTGGGATTTCTTTGTTAAGCTGTGCACTTCAGGACCCTCTGCGTGTAGTGGGATCGAGACAGAGTTGCTGAAGTTCTTGCACAGGTCACAGTTGCTGTGTGTTCTGTGAAGGGGCTGCTGGTATGCTTGCGTCGCCTTTGGAGCATCTCCATGCCCTACTGTCTTGCTTTTGCATGTCCACTTTAAGAGGGTTCATCTGCAATGCAGCTGTTAGCAGGGAAATTCTGTAAATCAAGAGGGAGCGAGCGCAAGCTAGCCCAATGTCTGCAGTTCTGCTGGATCCTCCCCACAGCACAGGGAAACTTGTTCAGAAAGACTTTTTGCAGGAGGAGGAGAAAGGGATGGCAGCACAGTGCTGATGCTCGAGCCCCTCCTTTCTGTGCCTGTGTCTGCACCAGCTGCTCAGGAGCTGGAAAATCTGTGGAAAAGCACAATGGGCAGCAACCCTGGAACTGGAAAATCCTGTCATGCTTTTCCCCTCCTCGCTCCTCCACCGCAGAGTCTAACCAGGTGTTTGCTTAGGGCCGATCATGTCAGGATGTCTTTATTGCACACTCCCTCCTCACGCAGGATGTCCTGTTACAGTTCTGAGCTTCTGCATGTGACTCAGAAATGCACAGAGGCCTTGTGAGTCGCGAGTTTATTACTGTGCCCTCCTCTTGCACAGGCCATCAAGAGTTATCACTTGCTGGTGCAGGGGGGTGATGCTGGTGACCTGTGGGGATGCTGTGATGCCAGGGAGGAAGCCCGCAGGTGGAGTCAGCCAGAGTTGCCAAGGCTGTGGAGGTGTTGTATCTGGCAGGCTGGGGACTGCTGCTGAGAGACTTGATGTGAGGAGCAGGAGGAGGAGAGGGGCCACGTGCTGCGGTAGCCGTGCTGCAAGTGGGGCAGATGCACTGTCTGAGGGGAAGCTCTGCGAGGGTTGCAGCCCTTCAAGCGCATGTCAGGGAGGCTGATCGTGGAGCGTGTGGCTTTGAGCATGTGGCCGAGAAGCTGGCTGCTTGCTGTTCTGCTCTTCTGCCCCTCTGCTTCTCCAGTGTGCGGAAGGCCTTTGAAAGACTGCCTGGGTATCAGACATGGCTGGGAGGACTTGTAGGATTGCTTGCTGGTTCCCCAGCCACAAGTTTCTGAGGATATTCTGGTGAAGAAAGTCCTTCATGGTTTCTACTGTTAAGTAGCTGGGAAGCATAATGCCTTCCCACAGGGATTCTTGGGCATACCTGGAGTTCCATGGGCCAGAGCTGGAGAGGACCACTCAGGACCTTCCTTAAAGGTGGCTGCAGCTGAGGAGACTGCACGCTCCTTTTCTCTGGTGCTCAGCAGGCAAGGCATTTTCCTTCACTGCATGTAAAAGTATTCTGGGCAGACTTGGTTCTGGGTTTCTACTTCAGTTTCTTTATTTCCACTTGTGAATGCATCTCCTATTGATGGTGATGCAGGAGAAACTGGTGTATGATTCACCATCTGCTTTTCCTTCTCTGTTTCCTCTTTGCCTCTCCTGTTTGCCTGGACGTTCATTGTCCCTCTTGTAATAACCGAATTGTGCTAACCATGTATAAGCAGTGTTCCCTCCCCCTCCCCTTTTGCCAGGGGACTGGCTGGCTTGTTGTAAGAAGTTATTTTTAGGGTTTGCTTCCTGGGATATTCTACCCGTGGCCAGTTATGGTGATGAAAATGTCACTGAGATGCAGAAAGGACTCCCAACTCATTGCTAGCATGCCAGATCTTTCTGTTGTAAGGGTGTTCATGGGGACGTGAGTCCCTTACCACTACATCACCTGTGGTTAGGGAGACAGCCACAATGACTGTGTAGCATGATTCCCTCTGAAAAGCACCCTGAGCTTCCAGGGTGATAGGTTATGTTGCAACTGAATAGGCCCGTGGGGGTGGGAGGGAGGAAGGGATCAAAAAAAAAAAAAAAAAGAAAAAGGAAAGAAAATAAAAAAGCTTTCTTTTGTTGCTCTGGAGTTTGGTTTTGTCCTTTTTCTTTTTTGTATGCAGGGATATCAGTGCTGCAGAGCTGTGTGTCGGTGTACAGGGCTGTCCCTAACAGGCAGTTTGCTCCTTGTACTGGATGTATTAGGTTGCACTGGGTTACTGCCAAATGCCTGGTCTAGACTAGAGGAGGAGGAGTGTGCTTATTCTTTTTAAACACCTCTCCCACCCCAGATCTACAGCTTGCAACACCTGGAAAAGTTGATCTTTATGGCAGCTATAGCTAGCAAAGCATGAATGTAATATGGACAGATTACAGAGCCCAGCTGAACGAGGCCAGTGGTTGACAATACTCAGTCTCCTGTGCCAGTTTTGGCTTGAGGAGCACCTGCCTCTTTTCTCTGGACATGTCCGTTCCCTTCTCTGTATTGCAGCAGGTCTCTTTCCATTACTGTCTCATCCCTTGGACCAGGAAACCAAGCTCAGAAGAACTCTTCAGTAAGGATTTGTTGAATTAGTGGGAATGGGAAGACATTTGGTTTCCAAATAGGTTTCTCAGAGCAGCCATGGAAGTGGTTGCTTGGGTGTAGCTCTGGCAACCAGATCTCCTGCAGCTGGGACTGAGAAAAGTGCATGTGGCATGGTGTGTTGGTGCACCAGAGCAGTGGTGTGGAGATAGCTCTTGTGTGCCTGCGGTAATGTACTCCTGGAAGAGGGCACGGGGAGCAGAGACCCCCTGAGTAGCTTTGGATGGAGGCAGCGGGGAATATTATCTTGGTTTTCGGGCCCTGGTCCCCTTGCTGGGACCAAGAAGCTGGGTGGCTGTGGTGCAGGGATGGTGGGTGCCGTGCCTGTGCAATGCAGAGCCTCCCCAGCTGCCCAGAGGGGAGCCTGGTTATGGAAAGATTAGGAGACACTCCTCCCTGACTAGATAGCATCCTCACAGTTAGCAGTGCTTAGAAACAGTTTTGTGTATGTTTTTAAGTAATCCTTACATTTAAAGTTGCTTTAGTGAGTGGTAGCTTTTCCTCTTAAAATGTCTTGTCACTGTCTGTCTTCTGTACAATACCTAGAAGTATCTGAGCACTTTGCATACACAGGATCAAGTTTTTGGACTCCTCAGAAGCTGGAGGCAGCCACGCTGTCTCTTCCCCCTCCTGCCCCATGTTCCCAACTGCTGCATGGACTTCGTGATATGCGGTGCATTTTGCCCTTTTGTACAGAGGTGTTTTGGTGGCTCTGCTATAGGTGATAGCTGGTGTGGTGCATATGTGCATTTTAAGTGTTCTCTCACTGAAGCTTCTTGGTAGCCTGCTCTGTATTTACAGCTTGCTCTCCTTAATTTAAAGTTATCCTAGTATTGCTAGGGGAACTTAGTCTTAAAATAGATGGTTTGGCCTTTTTTTTTTTTTATTATTCTAATCCTCTGAGACCTGATGTTTCTTCTTGTCAGAAGAGCGTATTTCCAGCAGAGGTATTATCTCTTTTTGGGGAGGAGTCATTCAGCATTTGGGTGCAGAACCATTCATCTGTGCCCTCAAGAAGATTTTTCCATTTAGTTTACTCCTCTGGTTCATGCCCCTCAAATACCAAATTAAGGCAGCACTTCCAGTATCCTTCCCTCTCTCAACTCGTTGGATTAGCTAAAAATTAAGCAATGAATATAGGCTTGCTGTTGTGTGGACACAGGCCCCTGCAACCTGTGTCATGCAGTGGAGAATGGCGTTCTGCTGAATTCTACTATTAGGAGCATGCAGAAATTCTGGTTTTGTTTCCCTCCTGAGGTTCCGTCTTTGGGGTTCAAACACAGATTTCCTTGGTTCATGCAAAAGAAATCCAACTGTTTGATGACCAGTGACTGCATTATCATGTAGCATTTTATTCAAGGGCCACATCATATGGATGTGGTGTTGGAAAACTAGGGGCTAGATGCAGTAGGTCTGCAGGCTTGGGCATCTGCGACAGTGGTGGCTGAATTGAAGTGCACAGGGTTGTATGAGGAGGAGTCTGTGTAGCCCCTCCTGCACAGGGCGATGTTATGGTTTCTGTGAATGTGTTGGTGAAGGTGGAGTGAATGCCAGGAACTTCCTTTTCCAAGTAGGGTTTTTCGAAAGGTTTTGTCAGGGATTTGCTCTCTCCTGTGGAATGGGATGAGTATTTAGTCTTGTTCTTCAGGAGTTTGATTTCCCTCACCCCTTGTCCTCCTAAAATTTATTTTCCCCCGCCTGAAAGAAGGTCTCTCTGCTGTGCTGTGCTCCTTTGTGCCACCAGTAAAGCATTCCTTCAGCTTTTTTTTTTTTTTTCAGCCACGTACTCTCAGTTTTGTCTTTGTTGTTCCCTGCACCAAGTACGTAATGCATCAATAGCTTTCATTAAGTATATTTTATCCACCCAGTACTACTACTGGGCAGGGAAGTACTAGCCCTGTTTTAAACTTGGAAATACTGAGAGATGCAAATTTTAAATTGCTTTCCAGAACACTTGGCAATAAGCCATGACAAGTTAGGAAAAGAGTCCAAGTCATATTCTTTGCTGTAACAGTGATAAGAAGAGTGTAGGTAGTAAAAGGACTGTGGGCATTTGGCAGGAAAATAACATGGGCTAAAGCATGTAGTATTAAGAGGAGTTGTAGTCTAGTTTGCTGGTTATAGGAATAAGATTTTGGCATATTCCTTGTACTGCTTTTCCCTCCGATTTGCTTATTGTTTATGGAACACAGCTCTGAAATACATTATGTTGGGCATGCTGTGTTGGCATCTGCCTTTGGACTCTCTGCCTTTGGACTCTCTGCCTTTCTGTTATTTTTCTGAGTGATAAGAGATGGTTTGAAAACTAGAGGTAATTGCTGTTGATACAGAACGCTCTTACACAGATGACCATAAAAGGCATGTCCTTTTTTTGTATGTGTTTGTGAAGACTATTCAGAATAAGGAGATCGCTTACATATAGAATTGTTTCCGTGGATCAGTCATAACTATAGGAATGGGGACAGTTAACATCTGCAATGGGTTGTTCTTTGAAGTGCATAAAAGTAAGGTGGCAAAAATGAAAACTTAGATGTCTAGGATGAGCAGCTGTACCTAAGAGTGAAAATAAGAGCAATCTTATGACAGGAATTTAGGTAAATTCTAAAATTGTCTGCATTTCAGGATCTGAGTAAGTAATTGAGTCAGTTATGAAAATTTAGGTTATTCAGTGCTGTCAGGAAACCATTCCTGCTCCCCACTCACTGTGTCCCTTTTGCTAACTAATCAGTCTATTTGTGCAAAGGTTTCCAACCTCCTGGAGAATTTGTAAAGATCACATTAATGTATATGGTTAAGGTATTTGAAGTTTTTCCAAAGGAAACAGCTGTGGATGCACAAGGTATACTGTTACAAGCCCTCTTGATCATACCATAATGTCAAGCTGATATGAAGTCTTCAAGAGTAAAAGTCTTCAAGAGTAGAGCATCCTTTGCCACCCAGGGAGGAATAAAATCTTGGATGTGTTTAAGAAGATTACTGTTAGCTCATCAGAAGGAATAATGAGAAGTTACGGGACAGAGCTGAAGGCCTGTCAGTAACTGAAAGCTGGTTCAGAGGAGGGAATGAAAAATAGGAGGGAATGACCAGGAAGCTATTCTACCCTTGATAGTGTGTCTGTCAGGGATACTGCTCTCATTTCAAATAGTGTGATTCAGGTTTTGTTTATAAGGCAGTTAGAAACCGTGCTGTGGAGGTACTGGAAGGAATATCCGTATGAGGAGGGGAGTGGAGGGAAAAGGGGAATACTAGTGAGAGGTGGAATGTGATGAAGGTTAATTAAAGTGTGCTGTGAAAACTAGTTAGATGTTCTTCTGTGCCCTTTCTGTAATAAGAGACAAATGTGGTTATACAACGAATTGAAAATTTATCTTTTCAATAATTCATTTCAAACTTGCTGCCTTGAGACAAATATCATAGATTGGAAAAAAGGATGAGAAACTTGTGTGTAATTGAAATTGGCATATTTGGAGAGGAATTCTTTTTAAAAAGTAAAGGGCTTACAGACTTATTTCTTCAGGTTATTTGTGTTTGGCACTAAGAGATTAATCCCTTCTCTCCTTTGTACAAGGTCACTGGGACAGTCCTGAAACACAGATCTGTGTGTCTCTCTTTTAATTGACAGTTGTTTTCTCTGTAACTTCAGAGGAGAATACAAGCTTCCCTTTGGCTGTACACTCTTTCTTAGCACCACAGCAGGAGAGTGGAAGGTGCGGGAAGGGGTGGAGGTTTGACTCTAGCATTGAGACTAATCTGTCCTACAGCTTGATAATTTTTTTATTTTATTTTTTTTTTATTTAAACAAAAGAAAAAAAAACACAAACAAAACCAAACAACAGAGGACATGCAGCCACTATCCTTTTTCAGTCTGTCTTTTCTCCCATCTGTCCTAATGTTTCCAGCATCTTGTAAGTTGAATTGTTGCTATTCTACCTGAATTAGCAAGTTTCAGCCACCATTGGTAACAGAATGCAAGACAAAATGAATTAGTGGTCTGGCAATGAGTATATATTAAATTTAGGAGCTGGCAATACTGCCCGTTGTGGCTTGACTTTCTCAGCTTTTGGAAATTGCATTTGTCTTTGCACTTGGGCTTTGTTTTCTTCATCTTTAGCATGTTAGAATAAGGTGTAATGCTGCTGAGGATTAACGCTGGTGCGTGGACCTATGCTAGCACTATTGCATGTAACTTCTTGGCCTCCAGGTTGCAAAGTTTTCTGCTAGTTTGTTTTGGGGGTGTCTTGGTGGAGGGCAGGAGAGAAGATAGCAAAGGGAAAGCCTCAAGAACCAGTCATGTAGCATCTCGTGATGATGTTTTTTGAAGTGTGTAGTGCAGATCTACATACACTTAGGAAGCATTTTTTTTGCCCCTTTTTTTTTTTTCACTTCCTATGAAAAGGAATGTTAATACTGTTGAGGATGTGAAACACAGTCCTCCCAGGCTCCGTCCTGCGAACTGCCTGGATGTGGTACATGATTGGAAATAACTTTTTACACTGGAGCTTTGGACATTGTTTTACTTTTCTCTGTGATAATATGCTGGTCACCTCCAAACAGAGTATCTGTTCATTACTAGAAATCCAGGTTGACTTAAGCAATATTTGAATTGAAAGCATGAAGAGTATGATGTCAAGCCTTTTCAGTGGAATATATTATAAGTTATTAGCCAATTCAATGCACAAGTTGTAGGCATATCAACTGTATTATGAACTGAAAGCCCTGGTGATTCTGCAGATTTTTTGAAGCACTGAAACACTGCAACAAATTGGGTAGGTACTTCTCTGACTCTTGAGAGTGGGTTTTAACAGTTGCCTGGGATGACTCTTCTAGCAAGAAGGATGCCAGCTTCCGCTGTGCTCAATGGCTCTGTAGCTTCATAAAAGTGAAATTCTTGTACAGCCTTCTCTTTTAGACTTCCAAGAACGCATATAGTTTCAGACTTTCAGTTGAAGTGAGAGTTCGCTATCCAGAGTCTGGCTGTTTGAGGGAGGAAAAAAATACATATATTTGTTCCTTTAAGTTGCTTATGTGGCTGAAATTTAAGGATGTGGTCGCATATCTTTATAAATCCATGATGTGATTGCTAACCCCAGAAGGTTTTCTCAACTGAAAAAGAGGAGGTAGCTTGGGTTTTGTTGTTGGTTCCCCCCGCCCCAATTCCTGTGTTTGAAAATGAAGCACCTTAATTGCAATCTGGAGATCTTTAGATCTTTAAAGCCGTATTTCTCTTAGCTGTCAATCCATTGGGAATAACTGTGAACCCAAATGAAGGACAAAGAGTACTTGATTTTGAATTATCAGTGTTTATGGAAAGACAAACTGTTTCCTTTCCTCCTGCCCTTGCCACAATAAGGACATTGCTTTTGTGCAATGTAAACTGCATTTAGTAATGGTCTTGTGCTTAAGAGCTTCTAGTTAATGAGACCTATTAACAATAATGAAAAATGGCATCCTTAAAGTGCAGACCTAGTCAGAAAAATGATTCTCCAAGAATGACTGGATGGCTGCGTACTCCTTCTTGGCTTATTTAATTTAGGAGTGGAGGAGGAGCACAGTCTTGGCTCTGAAACTAATTATTCTGCTACAAATGTGCCCATGATCTGCAGTTCCCGCTGGGGATTTGCAGGGCTGGGGCTTCTAGTGCTAAAGAGCTTCCCAGACTGAGCCTCGATGAGCCTGGCGTAGGCTTGACTTTGCTTTCCCAAGCCTCAGTGGGAGTAGCAGTAGTAAAACACAGCTTTGGGTCTGTTGGAATGAACAGATCTGAGTCAGCAACACCGAGCAGTTGCATGGAGTAGGAAAGTGATGTTTTTACATAATTATTCATCTGACTATGTTTGTGTTTTAGTGTGTTGCCACCTCCACATCATGTGCTGTTTTAGTTAGGAAGGATATGTATTGCTTTTCAATACATGAACAATTCTGCTTAAGGAAAGGGGAGGATTTGCAATGACTACATTGGATCTGAAATTAAAAAAAAAACCAACACATTGCTGCTTAGGAGCTGACATGAAAAGACTGCATGGATGACGTCAGTTCATATGAATAAGTAGTAAAGTGTTACAGGGAAAGTCTACAGAAGTGGAAGCTCTCTTTACTTCTTCGTTAGTGTCCTCCCACTCAGTACTGTACTCGCATGTCCATTCTAATATTTTTTTTTTGAGATAGGACAGCCTGTCATGCCACTCTGCAGGCTTGGAATAGCTTCCCCTAATATGGGACCAGCTTGTCCATCCTCAGTGAAATGATTTCTCTGGTTGTTCCATTACTCCTCTGTTTGTGCCGAGTTGTTCCTAAGAATTACGACTTTCTGTGGTTATTGGTGTTCTCTATATTGGGAGAACTTGCAAGCTGTGGAACACAGTGGGCAGGTTTTAGAACTGAGGGGAGATTTTCACATAAAGGGGATGTTTCTTCCCATCTTTTGGGGACAGCATCTCTCTGCTGGAGACAGACGTGATTTCTTAGTTCTATACCTTGGCTGCTAGCTTGAGCTGATGGTACCAGACCTTTTAGAGTTTTAATTGGACTTCATCTTCTAATAAGGCACCCTCCTGTTAATTGTCATCTGTGACAGGACCACATGTTTGAAGCTTAGTGGTCCTAGATGGATAGTTAGTGGCTAGCTCAGTGGTGACTCCTCTCTCTCTCTTTTCTGGTGCTTAGCAGAAGGGTATCAGTGTCTGCTCTCAAATATAATGAAAGCATTTCAAACCACCTTGCCCTTGTCTCTACCAGTTGCATCTTTCATGTGGAGGCAGAGGGGCTTTGGGGGGTTCATGTAAGTTTTCAGGATGTGTTCTGTACTCGCGCATCTGCCCTTTGCAGAAGAGGGGGACTGGAGTTGCCACTGAGCACTCAAACCCTACTGTAGGGAGTGCTGAGCCATCTGTGAGAGAGACTCAACTGCCTGAAAAGAAAACAGGCTTGTGGCTGAAGCTGTTACATATGGAAATTGGAAACTGGTGGATGCCTAGGGCGTGTGTGAACATTGGCTAGCAGCTTCAGTTAAAATGGAGCCGAGAAAGATGCTGTGTGGCGAGCTGCTGGTGGAGGCACGAGCCTGTTGAGCAGGAAGCGGGCCGGTGCACGGAGTGGGAGTGGCTGGCAGTGCCATGGGGAGCAGACCACTAACGGGGCTGTCCAGAGCGCTGCTGTGAGGTGAGAGAAGAGCAACCTCTCTTGTGTTTTGTGACCTCATGACTAAAAACACTCAACATTTATGCGGTTTGGCTGGATTTTCTCTTCCAGATTATTCTCTCCTGCTGTATGTTGCCACGAGGCCAAGATTTGTGAGTTTGACCCAGAACTCCAAGGATATAACTGTACTCTGTTTTCCTAGACTGTTGTGTTTGAAAAGATTGGGATTTCTTTACTGAAAAATCAAAACTGAGAAGATTCCCCTAGGCTTCAATACGTTCTAATATGGTGTTAGCGAAGGGAGGGGAAAAAGCAATTGCAAAGCTGAACACTGTGATGTGAGCGTGTACTAAAACCTGGACCTTATAATTGCCACTTGCTCTGCTTAGCTTGTCTGTTTTAGAGATGGAAGCCCTGACCACCCGTGCTTCTGCTGGTCCTAACTTATTGTGGCATACTCAGTATTGCTGAAAATCAAATTTTTGGGTATTCCTTGGAATCAGATGTTTAGTCATGTGTTCTGTAATCACATCTGTGATGTGATGTCACTATCAATTTGCATAATAGTATTCTGCTATTTTTTTTAACTTCTAGGTATTTTGTAAAACATAATTTTTGGAACAGAACTTAAGTATTACCTTGGGTTTTTTTCTTTTAAGTATGTTATGCCTACTGAGTCTAAATTAATTTTTTTTCTTCCATCATTTCATTGGCTTGGTCATTCACTGCTGCAGCCCAGAGTTTTATTGCTCATGATATACTGGGTTAACTGTTGGCTGGTAGAGAAGGAGAGCTTTTACATCTATGAATCCTTCACAAAGAGAAAATCTCTTTTGCAGTACCTGCCACTTCATCTCCTTTTCCTCTCTTCCTATGGCTTTTGCGAAGTGTACAGAAGAGCATGAGGGAGACAAGACGCAGTTGGTCATAACCTGACATCTCTTTCAAGATGCCTGGAACGTTTTTTGACTGGAGTGGGTTGGTATAAATGGCTGGGTGCCACTTGGAGATGCATTTCAAGTTTAGATATCAGTGCTTAGTTTGTAAGTAGCTGGCGTTGAAGAGGAGGTGCCATTTATAGAACAAAGAAGTGCCCTTTAGTAGAAGTGCCTATAGCAAGTGCATATTTCTGAGTCAATATTGCCTTTTTCCTTAAAAAGAGGGTAAAAGATGGTTGAGCTACCTGTCATCTGCTCTTGCCTTACCTATAGGTTGTGTGATGATAAGCAAATTGTTGCATTCAGGTGTTTGTTCAGTTTTGGTATTAAATTCAGAGACAAAACACAGTACTCTCCATCTTTTAAAATTTTTTTTCCTCTTTCCCCTTTTGTCTGTCTTCATTCTTTCAGAGTATCTGAAGTCTAATCAAAGCAAATACGATTGTTGGGTAGGCAGCATTTATGGAAAAGCAGAGAGCCATGTTGGTACTCAACCTTCTAAAATGCAGACTATTTTGAGTCTCAGATTGTGTTTCTGTAAAATGATGTATTCTCCTTTTCTTGCTGATGCTATTAGGCTAAATTAATTGCTGTTTAAAAGACCCGAAAACTCAGTGCTGTAAGGTGTTGTGGGAAATTCTGGGTGTTCTTTTTGCAGCCAGTAGGAACAATCTACATCTGTACTTTGTTTGGAAGACATTTCAAATTTTTTTTTTCCTGATGTTTTGTAATGGCCTATCTATACATTAACATGCATTTTCTACATGATAAATGGAGACTTTAACAACTTATTTGCTAATAAGCTGTCATGTTTTGGGTCACTCCTGTCTCTAATGATCTAGGTGATTAGAGATGGTCTAATGACACCCTCAGAGCTTCACTAAGCAGAATCTTATGAACTAAACCAGGAGCGAATATTTTATCTTTGTAATAAGATTTCATATGCTGAAAGACCTCAAAGTACATCCCAAGCTGACTGTGCTAATGGGGCCACTGAATTGCAGTCATGGGCAGGGGAATCACAGGACAAGTCTGTATCTCAAATTGGAGCTGAATCTGAATGATCCTGTTGAGTAACTCAGACATGAGGAAGACCGTTTACACGTTAGGAATAGGATGCTTCAGCATAAAATCAAAAGAAATAATAAAGTTGTATTTTGGGGAGGAGTGATCATTGCTTTTTTAAAAATGTGAGGAACAAAAGGAGGCAGCCACATTTAACTTGTACTGATGAACACAGGAAGATGCAAACCAAATATCTGTGTTCTATACTGCCTTTCTGCCCAAATACAACTCATTGTTTCTGTTTTCTGAATTATATTCCTGGGAGCATCTGATCACTGCAGAGCTACAAACTGATTTTGCCCAGTGGTTAAGACTCAGGAATGCATCTTGGTGTCCTGAAGACAATCAGAAGTCCTAGGACAGCCTCTTGTCAGAATACCTGCCTTGGACAGGGCAAAATATGTCTAAACTTGGCAGGAGGCAGAGAAGACTGGAAAAGCACCTTAGAGCTGCAGGATGTTTGGTTTTCTGGGATACACTGCCCTCTTCATCCTCTGACTTCCAGGAATGATCTGTCCCAAGTCTTCCTACATGGGGAACCTGCTTGTTGGAAAAATTAAACTGAAATAAAACTACTCAAAATCCCCTCTCTTCCTGGTAATCTGGGTGTTTTCCCTCTCTGGACTGAATGCTTATCTCGTCTTCACTGTGCTGCTGATGAGCGAGGCCAAGATGGGTTTATCTCAGGAGTGCAGGTGGCCATCAGTGTGAGGCTGATGCCCTGCATCCTGCCAGCCCCGGCTCTTGGTGGTGTCACCTGGCTCTTCCTTCTGAAGCTCCTTCCTCCCCTACCTGTCATGGCAATTTGATAACTGCTTTCCCCAGACCTGTCTTTACTTTCTTTGTTCTGGTGTCACCTTTGTGATTTTCCTCTTAGAGTGCGGAGTTACATTTAGGCTGTAATAAATAAAAGTTTCTCCCGTAAGCCATCAGTGATATGCTTTTCTAGATATGTTGCTGTCTTAAGTTATTTTCCTCTTAAAGCTTCCATTTCTTTTAATCTTTTAATAGAGTCAAGTGTCCTATCATTCTACTACTTGAATAGTTCTTGATGTGTGGTCCCCATTCTGTCCTTGTAGGGCAAACCAGGAGCTTTAGCAGTCTCCAATTTTAACTTCGGATCCTTTAACTTCTTCAGTGCTCTGGCCTGCCAGTTTCCTGACCAGCTAGAGCTAGAGAGAGAATAGCTTTGTATGCTCATAGACATAGGAGGAGATGTTGCTCATTGCAAGTTCTTGAGTATATGGGATGGATGGGAGCTAACTGTACGTTTGGGAGTTGGTACGCTCTGGTTTGGCTGTCCCTGTTAAGGAGCAGTAGACAACCCGAGGGTATCGGGCACTGTCTGTTGCTCTCATTGGCGAGGTCCTTGGTTCTGACTGTAAGCAGCCAGCTGCGTAATTGCTTCTTGGGAAATCAGTGTGTTTCACTAGCTCCTGAACAGCCCATCTCTGAAGCAGTACTGTCTCAATAGCAATGTTGTATTTGCCTTGCTATAATCCAGATCTCGTGATATCCTGGTATTACATGACTTGGCTTTCTCTTCTTTTAGGCGCAGGATCTAGGGCTCTGCAAGTCCTGGCTGTACTGCTGACTTTCAAATAAAGTGCTTTATTTTCATTCTATTTCTTTAATCTGCGAAACTGGATATTTTTCTTCAATATGTGATGAGGGGATGGTAAAGATGGATTTGCATTCTGTACTTAGAAAAATTATGACTTCTTACGTGAGTGCCAGGAGTTACAAAGGGAGAATGTTGGGGAAGCTCTGATGAATGGTTGTCTCTCATGATGGATTGAAAATTAAGGGTAGACTAATTCAGTCAGAAGACTAGAACCACTTGTGGGCAGTAACTCTTGAAGTATCATAGCAAAAGATAGTGGAATTGTACTCTGTACCTTCATGAGCAGTCACACCAATGTGATCTGTGTGCTGAAAGAGGCAGCCTTTCTTCCGACCAGTTGTTCCCTCCTTGCACCAGCAGAAATTCTTTATATGGTTACATGGTGAACCAGCTTAATGATGGATCAGTTCAGCTATCCAGTTCAGTGCACTGCTGCACAAATGCTTGCGCCAGCATCAGAAGCAAAGAGGATGCAGGGCCATTAGGAAGCAGGCAGGGTAAGGATGGGACTGCAGTGACTGCCAGCGTTGCAACAAAGGGACCTCCTGTATCTGCTGTTGCAGAAATCTGCACCGCAGGCAGTGCCAGAAGAGCAATCTCTTTCTTCCTAGAGATACTAAAAAAAATTCTGGCTTTAGCTTATCTGTGGCCTTTTGGGGAATAAGGTGAGGGGAGTCAGTGCTGTGGTGGAACCTTTAGCTCATACAGCTGTACTACTCAATTCCAGAAGCTTAGCTAAGGAATTGGAGGTGCTACTGCATCTCTATGCAGCTGAATTGCTAAATTACCATCTGAAGGGTAGACAGGCGTTTCGGAGGAAGCAGGAGGTTCTTCAGTCCAAACTGTGTCTTGCTGTGGTGCTAGCTTTGCTGTAGGAACACTTCTTGTGCAACGTGCAGGAATTGATACACCTGTGAAATGTATTTACTGGTGGACAGGATCCAGACAGAAACTAAGACCAGCAGTGGTTAGGGCTGCCTCTAGCAGGGAATTTTAATATTCTGAAAGTGGACTTGATCTGATTGTGTTGTTTACCCCCTCTCATACAAGCCTCAGTTTCACTCTCTGAAGTGCAGGTGCTAAATCCAAAATTTGGGTCTGAGACTACTCTGGTTATCTATTTAAAGCCACTGCATGGCTGAAGAGAATGTCTTAAGATTGCCTGAATGAAGAGATCTCTGCATTGCATCTCCCTCATCTCTTTGGGAAGTAATTTCCTACGATTTGAGAGCTAGGCTCCAGGAGTGGGAGCGGGTCCCTCTGTGATCCCTCACAGTGTCATTGCCCACACGGTTGAGTCACTGGTAATGCCCGAGTTCTTATTTTTAGTCCTGTAGCTGCCATCAGGCTGAAACCATTGGCCAGTAAGAGACTTAAGTGAGGAGATAAACATGTTAATCTACCTAGGCCTTCCCCCTCAGCTGCTGCCTCTGTGCCTTTGTGCATCTCAAGATGTAGCTTTTCCTGGACCATCAGGCAGAATGATGTCCCCTCTGTACCTGCTGGGATGTCATTCAGACCTTTTCACTACGAAGTGCTGGAGCTGGGAGGAATGCCCTCCATACACGGGTTTGCATGCGCAGGTGGGGCAGTGTGCTCTGTCTGCGATGAAGACAAGCTGGGCAGGCACTTACTTTCTACCCCAGCACCTTTGCCTTCAGGACTTCTCAGGGAACATTTACTCTTTTCTCGAGTCCTATCACCACACTGCCTTTCCCTCCGTTCCCTCAGGAAGAGTCCTAAAACAAACTAACGGGATTATTTTGTATAAGCCTTCTGTAGCAATTGAGAAAGTCTGTTCCCCTTAGTGAGCTTTTAAAGTATCCTGTTGAATTCTTGGGCAAGGTCACTGGTCTTTCTCGGTTGTATTGTAGGACTCTCGTACAGTTTGTGCACAAATTCTTAGGCTTCCTTTTTTGGTTGCTTTCCTGACATGGCAAAGTAATGGACATGAGAGTACTGGTGAGTGCTTCTTTGCTCAGTAGTGGGCTGGTGGTGGTGCAGACTGAACAGGGTGTTTTCTTCTGCCCCTTCCTGGTCATGCCTTCTTTCCCAGTTACTTCTGATCCTGCAAAATGAACTGGTTTGCAGCTCCCAAGAGTTCCAGCTCTTTGTTTACTGTGCTTTTAGGTTAGCATGTGCATCTCCAACTTCAGGGAGTCTTTTGCACACATGTACACTATGTGAATTTTAAGGGAGGAAAGGAGTGTGTTCAGCTGTCCTTTACTTTTGTTAGCAGGGTAGATTATTTTTTTTAATTATATATTTTGAGGGTTTTCCTTGTGGAAGAGAAATGAAGGAAAGACAGTCAACTAGTGGGAACTTGCTCTTCTTCAAGCAGCAGTACACCTGAGCCCTCGTGGACCTCATTCTAGAAGTCCCAAAACACACATCCAAAGCTGGTAGCCCTGTGTGATTATGGCTGATCTGCTTCTCGGTTTCCTTGGCTCAGTGGCCTTGGGTAGCTAGCCTTAGCTCATAATTTGAGTAAGGCTCAGACTCCCAAGCTCCTGGCAGTGTGCTGGTGATAACAAGCAGCACATGCATAACTCGGATGGAGTTCAGTCCTGTTGATTATGGCTCAGTTCATGTCATTCTTCTGACCTTCCTGGTCCAAAGCCTCTTTGAGTTCTGTGCCCTCATTTCTTTTCCCACACGTGTGTTTCAGGATGACCTGATCTTTACAAAATTCAGAAACAGATTTTTGAAAACCTCTTTTCTTTCTGATACCTGCCACTTGGAGGGGAAAGGATGAAGTCCTGGGTGTTCGAGGCCTGTTTTTGTTGGCAATCTCTTCTCCGGTACAGTTTGAAAGCACTTCTGACTGTCAGATCTGGAGGAGCATTAACTCAACCTGGGGATAGCATGCTCAGGTGCAGAGCTGAGGCGTAAGTTGAACAGAGTAGCTACCAGTATTGTCCCATCTGCTGGGTGATGTGGTATAAAAAGGCAGCTGAAAGGAGTGACCAGTTCTGAATGTGGACGTAGTGCTGCCAGCATGCTGAGGTGGGGAAGCAGCCTTCTGGGAACAAGTTAGTCCTGTGTGTGACTAAACTTACCTGGATATTCTCTGGAGGCTCTAAAACTTATGCAAAGCTGGCTCCTGTTTGTTTCCTCCTCTGTAGTGCCAGTTTTGAAGCACAGAGCTAGCGTGGGAGAGCAGGGCACCTGTGGATGCTGGTAGCTTGTGCTCAGAGACCACTGTAATGGGGACTGCTGTGTGTGTATTTGTGAATCTCTGTACCCACAGAGCTGGAGATTGGTGCTTGACGCTGCCAGCTCGTTGCACTGAAAATGGAACTGGCTGTGGGCAGTGGAGTTGGGAGACACAAAGTATAATCACTTCATCCACATGTGCTGTGAGTTCCTGGAGCTGTTCTTCATGTGCCTCTCCCTCTTGATATGTCTATTATTATTATTATTATTATTATTATTATTGTAGAACTTGTCTCTGGATGTGTTCAGTATTTGAGTGAGAAAATGCACAAGACTGGACAAAGTGTAATTAGAAATCTCTCACCGTGTGTCTGTATTTTTTCCCTCTTTCTCTCTGTTCCTCTTACCTGTTCCTAGTCTATATACAAGTATCTGAAGCTGATCAAGAGAGAGCTTGGTCTCTCTGCTGGCAGTGCAGCAGAAGGTGTGATTGCAGCATAAAGGACATACTTCACTAACTTTATTCTCAGTAGTGTAGAGATAATAGCATTGAAGTCACAGTGGTGTGGATTTCAGTGTGTGCTAGCAACTTAGGCACATATGTAGGTCCCCAGCAGGCCTGTACAATTTGCGTTAAAGTCCATGAATCCCGCTATCACCACTCCTGCTAGTGAGTATAGTGGTAAGGTGGATATGTCAATTCATGCTGTGATTAAACCTTTGATTGCAGAGTAGACATCTCCATAAAGCTTTGAGGCTCTTTTACAAGGACAGAAGGTGCCCAGCAGGAACAATATCAGAAGCTGGGTGTCTGTCTCCTGCTTGTGAGTGCCAGCTCCAGAGGAAATTGTTATGCAGTTTGCTTATCACTTCAGTTTTACTCCAACTCTTGCTCTGCTGCTGCACTTTTAAAGCAAAGGTCTTGTCTTCCCAGAGGACAGCTGCTTATGGTATCCCCTTGCACAGGGTCTTGCTCACTAAAGCCTAGGCTGGAACTCTTCCAGCACCTAACCCTATGGAGAAAAACCTGTGACCACTTGTGTCCTTATAGGCAACAGCTTGTCTACAGTGCTGGATGCATCATCATCAGATCCCAGGGAAGGGTGATTTCTGTCCCCTCTCTTAGTTGAGGTGAGGAGGCAGGTGGATGGAAGATGCTGGTGAGAGCCACCCATCTGTCTGTTCAGCGCACAGCAGCAAAAAGAGGGCAGAGGAAAGTCTGGGCTTTTGATAGCCTGCATCAGTGCTAACTGTGGTGGTTAGGGATGCTGGTGTATTTAGTGCCCTAGAGGTCAAGAAAGTTAGTAATGTGGCTGTGGCGTCCATGGGGAATTACCGTGACTCTCATGGCTTCTGAAATGTGAAAAAAAGGAGCTAAAAACTAAGAAAGTGACCAAAAAGCCAAGTAACCTATGTGTGCTGCAGCATGCTTTGCTTTGCTCCTCCACACACCTTTTCTGCCGAAGGAATGGAAGCACAGCTGTGGCATATATATTCCTAACCACAGTTACACACCCTGGAAAACTCAGAGTTGGTAGCTATGTTGGTTTGTAAGTTCCAGCAGCTGAGTTGTGGTTTGTCTGGGGGATTTAGATTTGAAGAGGCCTTGATTGTTTTTTTTTTTTTTTTTTTTTTTTTTCCTCCTCCCCATAGCTCCATAAAAAAATTGTTCTTGGGAAGGTGACTCTGCCCTGTGGATGTGTCAGCCCTGCAGCTCCCCAGGGCAGATGCCTGGAGCGCTGCAGAAGATAGAGAAGAACTGTGGGGACAGCAGGGCTGAGCCCAAAACCACCTTTGGTCTGATTCTTGGAATAAAATCAGATACCTGCTGCTTCCCTGTGCGTTTTGGGTGATAGTGGACAGGTGTTCACAACTGTGTTTTGCTGGTGCTTGGATCCTGACACAAGGCTCACCGATGGTACTGGCTGCAATCATTGCAGTGATGGCCATGCAGAAGTTAACCTCTTATCTCTGCTGGAGACCTTCCCCAGCCACCTGGTCTTGTGTCTGTTATATGCTTCCTCCAGTTTGCTGAGCAAGTTTAAGTCTTTCCTCCTGTTCACTTGGAACCTCCTCAGCTATAGATCTATCAAGCTATTGTTCTGAATCATAAGGGCATTTTTTTCTCTTGCTGTGGACATCACCATGGATTTATTCTAGGCTACTCTTAGCATCTCTTCTCCAGCTCTCTGAAGCTGGTTGTTGGACAGTGAAGGTGGTTTATCCTTGCTGAATGGATGCTACATTCCCGTGCCAATAGTGTGGTCAAGTGACGACTCTGAAAATCCTTGCTGACCTGTTCTGCAGGATTTCTGCAGCCTCTGTTTCTGTTTTAGACAGAGACTTTCACCCAGGAGTAGAAAACAGCTTATATGCAAACTGCTGGCCCACTTTCTGTCGTTCCTTTGCAGTAGCCTAAGCTCCATTTGAGCTGCTGCTTCTGCTGCACGATAGAGGGAAGTCCTATCCCCCATGATCCAGTTCCTTCTCCCCAGGCATACATCCACAGATGCTCTACACTGTCCCCGCTGTGGACCTCCTCTCTAAGCATTCAGTTTCCAAGTGTTCCTTAGTCAGATGCAACTCTGGGTATGCCGCCTGTGTTGTCCTTCTCCTTTTCAGTTGCGGTTCACAACTAGCATGTTGTGCTCTGGACCTTGCTTCCCACTCATGCAGGAAGGGTGGCAGTTCCTGTCTCTGCTCCTGTGAAGCTGTGTAGCAGGAGATGAGAATTACCACCCTGCTTCTGAATGAGGCTGCAGCCAGAAGGGAGTTATCCTCTGACGTATGGATGATGGGACGGTGAACGCACATCATCACTTATGGCACGTGGGCATAGGTTAAGAAGGTCAGGATAGCAAAGCAACATCTGCGTAATCCCCTTGCTATTTTGTGTGAAGATGAATGAATGGCTGGGGGGGGGGAGGAGGCAGCAAAATTGCTGTTAGCAGGGCAGACGTTGAGTGTAGTTACAGGTTTGATTTTTGTTTTATTTTTTTTAACAGGAATGACTAGATTTGTAGGACAGTAGCAGTAAGTAAGAAGACGACCCCTGTCTTCTCAGGGGTTCGAGAACTTCCCAGAGTATCTCAGATGAACTGGAGGCAGAGATTCCCCACAGCTCAGAAGCTGTTCAGGAGCTGATAACAGCTCAGCATGTGAAGGGACAACATATTTACTCTGTGGCAAGTCTTGCATTCCCCAGCCTGCCTAACCCTCCAGCTCCCTAGCTTGTGAACCTCTCTGCAAGTGCTGGCAGAAACACAGCCACTGCATTTCCTTGGTGCTCCGTCCAGTCCGAGGGGTAGGTCCTGCTTGCCGCAGCCTTTCCTGATGGCCATAGCCAGCACACAGGGAGGAGGTGTGCAGGAAAAGACAATTCCTGTCCAACTCTTGGGAATGAGGTGTGCTCAGAGAGCTGGGGCATGCAAAGAAGCTGTGCAGAAGTACTTTGTAGTCCAGACACTGCAAACTGCCCTGGATAGGGTAGAGTCTCTGTGTATTTTAGGCTTTCTGCAGCATGTTGTGACTTTAGGGAGGAAAAGAGCAGCAGCAGTCTTTGCAATACCTCTGAATTGCTTGCCTTGCACTCTTATCTTCCTTTGTGGATGAGCTTTCATGTGAGCAGTGACAGCTACTAGAGAAGCTGCAGCCTCAGTATTTTCCTGTGTCTTCCTCCCACCAGAGCTGGTGATGCTGTTTTGATGTGTTTAATAGACCGAGCCCTGAGAGGCAGTGTAGGCCAGTACTAATCGGAAGGATCCGTTTTCCACCTGCGTCTTCCGAGTTGGTGTATGTCAGAGAACAGAAGGCAGCTCCTGGATGGAGGGATGCAGAGACCTCACGCTGTTGCGAGTGCTTTGTGGAATGAAGAGTGCGGCGGCTGCGCTTTCAGCATGGAGGCCTTGTCTCCTGTGGAAGCGGGGAAGACAGAGCCCTCCTCTGCTCTGCCTGGAACAAAACCAGTGGATGACTAATGCACTCTTTGTAAATACAACTTATCCTATCAGTGACTAATGAAGGCTTTCTTCCCTCCCCCTCCCTTTCCCCTCCTGTCTCACTAAAGTAAAAATGGTTGCTCAGAACAAGGCTGCTTTCCTCTTGTTTTATTTCAGTCTTATCAGTGGTGTAGCAGGGGGTGCAGGGCTTTTACAAAAGTCAGCTTATTCCCCCTTTTCCTTATGTGAAACGTAATTCCAGATGGTACTTTGTGTGTTCATTTTTGTTAGGGTCATGGCACGCTCCTAAAGCGATCTTCTGTTCCATATGCTGCTCTTTGCTTCTCGTACTGGAACCTGTGTCATGTCCACAATGCAGGAGAATCAAACTTTGCTTTAACTTTTTGATTAAAACCTTTGACAGCGTGCCATTAGTCTTGTACATTTGGACCATGCTCAGATGCTTGCTCCTGATTGTGCGTCTGGTCCTTGCGAAGTGGCATCCCATTTTTCTGTTGGCACTCTACCAAAAGACGGCTTCCAGCCTGCAGGTTAGGAAGCTTGTGGGCTTGCTAAAAGCTCTTGGAGAAAGCTTGTTGTCCTAGTGCCATGCTGTCTGGCCCTCACAGATACACATAGTATGCTAACAAGCTACCCAAAAGAACCAGAAACAATATTAGACCAAGATGTATATGGAGATACTACTCATATGTTTGTTAACTACATTATTAAAAAGTTGGACTTGTAATTCAATAGGAAGCTTAGTTTTTAGATGGAAATTGCATATCAAATAGAAAAATTGTAGCACAGAAGTTCTCTGAACCCTGCTCTGTGAATTGCCTCCACGTCCCAAAGGTTATTCATCATTGGAGACAGATCTGTAAGACTGAACGAGAATGCTCTAGAGTGCTGTCTTGGATTTGGCAAGCAGATTCCATAAAAGCCCGTCTGAGCTTGTCATATTGACCTTTTCAGAAAAGAAATCTAGAAAACTGCTTTTAACTTTGGTGAGGTTGTTTTGCACTCAGATATATTGCTGTTTTCAAGGCAGCGAGGACAGGAAAGGGTGTCTTGCTACCATCAAATACTGGCTGTCGGCTCTGCCTTGTGAACCTCCTAGGGGGAGCAAAGGAGAGCATTGCTCTGTGAGACCTTGTGTCCTCTTCGGAGGATGCCATCAAGTGCATCTTCCTCCTTCCCTCTCTGTGCAAACCAACCTCTGTCGCATTTGTCTGGCATTTCTATGACTGCTAGAGCAGCAGTTTATATGTCACTGCAATGTTACAAAAGAGAATTTTAAAGAAATTGTCTTTTTTGCTTTTTGATTATTTTTTTTTTTAATTTTTTTTTTTTAGCCTTTTCGCCTGGCAGGAGGGTGCCTTGTTTTCTCTCTTGCTCTGAGCTCCCATCCTGCCCTTCCCCCCAGCCAGATCATGGCCTGTTCTCTTTGGTCGCTCTCCTGCCTGTCCTGGTATGACACCAGGTCTTCACTGCAGCCTTTCCCCACCCCCTCTTTATATCCAGCTTATAGCTGGCTTCTGTCGCTGCTCCTGTGGCAGGGTGACTGCTTGCGTTTGCACTCGCAGGTCTCCTGGGTGCTTGCAGAAGTGGAGACAGCCAAGTGCCATGCGTCGGCCTGACTTCCGCAGGTCAGCAGCAGTGACCCTCAGCTGTCTTTTGGGTACCTTCTGAATTGAGATTGATATGAAGTTACTTGCTGACTTTATTCCAAAGAGCCAAAGTATGCATTTTCTTCTATAGGCTTTTCCAGTTTGCTGTTTATGTTTAAAAATGAAAAGTTGTTTTAATTAAAAGCATGAATCTGGTTAAAATGTGAACTAAGGAAAAAGTCCACAAGTATGGTGAGATGGGTGGAGTGTAAGAGGGAAACCTGGACTTCAAAAGCAAGAAATCTGTGCTGGAATCAGACATTAAATCAAACTTGGGTCACTAAAAGGAAACATATTTGCTGTTTAAAACCTAGTATTAACTGCTAGTAGCAGAATAGCATCAAGCTGTTCCTCCTAAAAATGTAGAGTATAGAGTATAGACCCTTGTTCTGTTCCCCACAGGCTCAACTATCCTAGTGACTTCTTCCTCCCAGAACCCTTTTATCTCTGAGTTTTTGGGCTCCCTGACAGCTTGGTGAGGAATCTCTTGCCCCAGGTCCCAGAGTTTGGCTAAAGAAATGCCACTTTCAGATATGACAAAGGGTGATCAATTGCACAAGCAGGACCTGAGCCAGTTGATGTAAATCTGCCTCTAGCACAGATGTATAAACACCGGGGCATGTGACCTATGTTCTTTGCTCAGGAGCCAGATGCTCAGGGAAGTTAAGCAGAGATTACACTGGAGTGGTATTGGATGGACCAAGTTGACTGATGGAAGGGAAAAAAGAAGTCTTCTCAGGTCTCCAAGTCCACTGGCTAATTTGTCCATTGCTGTGTTTCTATGTGATATTTTGGAGCACAGTAGAGCGGGAAGCTGCTTTCCAGTCTCTCTGTAGTTCATTTAGTCCCTGGACCACTTTCTTCTACAGCAGGGATTTGCTGTGTTTTAGGATACCTTTGCCAGAGCTGGGTGGGAGACAGACCTTTTTAAGGCAGGACAGCTTTGGATTTTCAGGAGACTTTAGAGGCCTCATGTCTTGGGCTGGCCTGGTTTTTGGAACATGGGCATTGCTAGCCTGATGGTTGCTTGGAAGGGGTAACAGCATTGGGTGCTTCAGGAGAATCAGTGGGCTGGAGTACCCACCTGGAGGCCACACAGCGTACTCTTGTGACTAGCATAGTCTGCTTTACCTGTCTTAGGGTAGGGTAGGCAGCACTTCATGTCTTGACCACTGTTTCATTCATTCTCTTGCTCTGTTTCTCAGTGTGAGCTGTGTTAGTCTGAAGGCTGCAGAACTGATCATCTCTTTCCTCTTCACTTGTTAGTATTGCAGTAAATGAGTTCAGATACGCTGCTTCTGGCTGCAGTTTCCTTAAGGACACCTGGCACCAAAGCATTCAAGCAGTCCTGCCCATCCAGGAGGCTGTAGAAAGACTGCACAAGTAGTTTAAACTGTTGATCTTTCCTCAATATTTAGTAATATCAGTGGCTCTTTATGACGCTACTGCATGTACATGTACTTGGTAGGATTTGCCCTTACCATACGCTTGGTTGAGACAGGTGCCCTATGCAGTGTCTTGCTTTCTGCCTTGTGCCGCTCTCTCTGCTGTGCGTATTCCTGGCTTTTAACCATGTATGGCCACTGTAATCCTTCCATCTCCTGTCTTAAATTTATAGATGAGGAAGCTTTGCCAGTGCATCTTAAATGATGGAGGTTTTGTGGTAGGGAGCAGGAAAACCACTGTAAGATATGTCTTCAGGCCAGAGGAATAGATGGATTAGGCAAAGGAGAAGCTGTTCTTTTATTTCTTTGCATTCCCTGAACTACTTACAGTAACAGTTTGGAGGAGAAGCCAGTGCTATCTCAGGTCATTATAACTGTGAGAACAACCATGTTTTACCCAGGATCCTGTGTGTTTTTCTCATAACCAAGAGTTGTGGGGGGAGTTTTCAGAGCTCTGTGACAGAAGATGGAATGAACAAATTGCAATATTTGACATCATTAGCCTGAAATCTGGAGTTTGTGGCCTGACCCTTTTGTCTTGGTGTATCAGCCAGCCAGCTTCTGTTGCTGAAATCCTCAGCATCCAGCATGTACACCAGCATTGCAGATGCAGAAAATGGCGACTCTGTCTGTTCCCTCAAGGTTCTTTTCATTTTTTTCTCTCCATTCCTTCTGGAATATTTGTACACCGATGAAACTGGGGGAAAGAAATATGTCACATACTCGATGGGTGAGAATAGTTAAAACTAATAGCTCTCCCATAGAGATTGCATTAGGCACTATAGGACTTACTTAAAACCCTCCTTTCTTAAAACACTGAGTGTCTTTACTGCAGGATTTGCAGCTGTGATGCCTCAGTATTACAGCACTTGAGGCTTTCTTTTATGCTGTAGAGGTTTAACTAGCTGGAGTGTCTGTTTTAGACCAGTTCCCTGTCCTTGGTGCATCTACAGGGGAGATGATACATGCATGATTTAGATTTGGTATGATTTGCTCTTATAGCAATGCTTTTTGTGCTTTGAGTAGTTAGCGGGCTTATTGCTGCCTTCTTCCTTAACTTCAGCATTGAGGTAGAGCAGTCCTGATGCGATCCATCAGAACTCATTGCTTGGATGGTACAAGTGATCAGTCAGCACTGTATACAAACTAATGCCAGTACAGGGATGAGGAGCAACTTCCTCCACAGTGTCTTCATTGCTATTTTTATTTTATTATGTATTTGCTTTTATGGTTTTACAATCTTTTCCTCATCTAAAAGGGGGAGCTTTGCATCCTCACCTGCCCGAAATCCCAGCCCTTAGAGGGGGGACTTCTGAAAGCAGGAGCAAGGACAAGAAGAGGCGTAAATGTCTATGGGAGCTGTAGGGGAACCTTGGAGACCTAATGGCCTTTGTGACTACCTCTCCTGCTTGCACACTTCACAGAGGTTGTGGTGTCCTATGTGGGCTCTGTGCCCACCAGGAGATGAGCAGCAGGGATGCTGTGGGCTTAAGAGTTGGTTTGCGGCACCCATCATCGACTGGCAGCAGCATTTATCTAGGCCAGCAGGGATGCAGGGAACGAGTGACTCACTCAAGGATTCATGTGCGCTCTCCCCCTCTCCTCCCCCCGTCACAGCTGTGGCTTGGTCATCAGCCATTTGGGAACTAGCAGCTTTATTTGGTTGCTGTTTGCAGTGGGCAGTTTCTGTTAAGGTTGTTAATTTTATCAACTGCCTTGGAAGCTCAACTGACTTCAGAGGAGACTTAAAATTGCCTTTTTTGCCTCTCGTCTCCTTCCCTGCTCATAGGGCCGCCACCCAAACAGCTGATCTGGCACTAGACTTGGCTGAGGAGGTGAGAACAAGCAGATGGGCCAGAGGCAGAAACTTCTGAAGCTGATCATCCAACAGCATGGTCACTGTTTTGGATGGTGGCTGATGTTGTTAGGCTGAATGCCCTCTCCAGGCAGCAGCAGGGACTGGTGGCTTTGCCCCAGCTGAACAGAGAAACACATTTCATGGCATGATGGAAGTATGAATGTGGGGACATTGTGAAGTACAGGAAAGTCTTTGAATAATTTTAAAATGGAAAACTGATTACTTTGTGATAACAACAGTTGGTAAACTCAGAGGCTACCAGGCTCGTTTTCTGTTGAACTGAGCATGACATAGTCAGTAATGCTGTAGGCTGCTGCTGAGGGTTATGGCCCATGAAGAACAGCCTGCCCTGGGCAACCACCATGCTGCCTTTGCTCACTTTTACCAAGGCCAATGAATCTCATCTCTGAGCTGGATGTTCTCTTCCCACATGATCCCATTTTCCTTGTGATGCTCTTCTTGATGGGTGCTCTGTCCTTCCTGTGCTCCATACTTTTTGTTGTGGCTTTGGCTTCCCTCTGGACACTTCTTTAGTCATCTTTGTGTCCTGTCTGTGTTCCTGGCTACAAGGGCCGTTAATGTTTTTCTTTTAGAAGCACATTTTATTCTTGCATTTACTAGGGCCTGGAGGACATGCTTTCTAGGCCTTCCTGCCCGCTGGCTGCTGTCGTTTCAGAGCCTGGCTGTGCAGGGTATAAGCAGCTTGGGAGACTCGCTGTCCCTAAGCCCTGAACAGTGCAGCCTGCCCTGCCGCTGCCCCCCTTCCCTGCTGGGTCACAGGAACCTCTTTTTGCTGCAGAGAGCAGTCCTGCAGCACAGAAGGATATTTGTTAGGGTTTTGTTTGTGTTTGGGGTTTTTTTGGGGTTGTTTTTTTTTTTTTTTTAGGTAAAGGGCTGTACTTCTGTTTTCGCATGTTTCTCAGCTTTCCTGTGAGCTGTGTATGTCTCTGTTGGGGCTGCAGCACTATCTTCACAATATACAATATTCAAACCTCTGTAGTTGTCCTCTGTCTGCCGTGCTGAAGGACTGCAGTGTTTGGATACTCTGCTTGAGAAGAACTGAAGAAGAGAGAGGCCAAGGAAGGGGCAGGGATCACTTTTGCTAGCATTCACTTGAAATGGAGATTGGAGTTTTGGTGACAGGGTGAGCAGAGTCCCAGGTCTCATCTGGCTGGACCAGTTGTCCAGGTAGAGATGGCAAAAAGGAAGTGTAAGGAGACTTTTTTTTTACCATGCTGTCTTCTGGGAGCAGTGGCTGTTGGACAGCCTCTTTAACAGAGGGTGCTGCAGTCCGGGTCTCGGCTTTGTGCTGCACAGAGCTCTTATGGGACCGTGGAGGCTCCGCAGGCACTGGTCATAGCAGACCATACTCTGCTGGTTTTTTTTGTTTGTTTGGTTGGTTGGTTTTTTGTTGGTTTGGTTTTTGTTTTTGGGGTTTTTTTTAAGTTAAACTTGGCTGAGCCAAAGTAATGTTTGTAGGGTGGAAGTGATCCTTTTAGGTCAGAGCTGCGGCTGTTTCAAGGGTAGCACGGAATAACCTTTCTCTGCCATTATTCCTCATTTATGTGTTCTGTAGAAAAAGGAGGGTTTAGTCTTAAGACATGTTGCTCAACATCTTCACCACCACCCTATTAATACCCAGTTTCAACAGAGAAAGCTGCTTTGTACATATCAGTCTTTTAAATAACAGTTTCACTGTGTTTTCTTTCTCTTTCTGACACACCTCCTTTTCCCTTCTCATTTTTCGCTTGGAATAGGCAGCACACTTTACAGATCTGCATGCTTTGAGATAACCTGAGCGCTGCAGTTTCAAGCCCTCATCCTTAGTCTTTGTTTGCTGATCAGTATATGGGGGGGGACTTAATCTGTGAGGACTGCTGTTCTGGGTATGTTCTCTGTTCATTGGTGAATCTGGCCATCTCTTGAGGTTCACTAAGTGTCTGTTGTTGTGATGTGCTGCTGTGGAATTCAATGCCAAAATGCACCACATAGTTTAGATCCAACAATAGCAAAAGATTTGTGTGGGGGGGAAACCTGTAGATGGCCTGAAAATGAGTACTGCAGTAATGTAGCAGTGCTAAATGCCCCCAGGCAAACGAGATCTAAACTGATCTAGCCAGGAGCATTAAACATTCATCAAAACAAGAAATAATAAACTTAGCCAGAGAATAAATCAAAACTGTAGCATAACAGCTGCTTTTTTGGAAAAGATGCAAGTCAAGTGCATCTTCCCTGGAAATCTGAAAGCAGGCATGCTGATGGGGCAGAGCGACTACTTTCAAGTTGTGCTTGCCAGACAGACCAAATCTGGAGCTTCCACATGAAGGATGCTGTTTCCAGGGTGTGCTCTTGTGAAGTGCACTGCAGGCTTTGGTGGGAGTTGGCAGTTCCATCCAAACAGGCTAAATGCATCACAGCAGTGGTAATGCTGGCCCTATCAGTTTTTGCTGTGAGAGACTACTCAAAATCGATCAGATTTTAACTGCACTGTTTCTATCTTCATTCCTCTTTCTGCAAAAGGATGAAAAATGTGGTAGTGAGAGGCTCAAATTCAAAAACCTCTTGAGTTTGTTCACAGATTTGTCGGTGGCATGGCGTCTGGTTTCAGTACCTCTGCTTTTTTCCTCCATCAATTTAAAGACAGAGAAAAAACCTTGTGCTTTGGGGGTTTCAGGCTGCAAAGTACATGTTTGTTATGCACCTAGAGGTTCTTCGACAGAAGATGTTAGAGAAGTAGTTGTTCTTCTATGGGAATTTTTGTTTGTTTTGTAACATCATTTTTTTCCTCATTTAAGTATCTGTTTTCTAGAAATTTGCCAGAATTTCTTTTTTCACAAAATCTCTGCTTGGGGTCTGCAGGTCTAGGGACAATTAAAGAGTGCTCTGCTACAGGCACTTAGGAAAAACATTATTGCACAGTTCTGTGTGAGCTAAGAGACACCGGCATCATAGAACAGTTTGGGTTGGAAGGAACCTTTGCAGGTCATGTAGTCCAACCCCCCTGCAAGAAGCAGGGACATCTCCAACTACATCAGGTTGCTCAGAGCCCCGTCCAGCCTGGCCTTGAACTTTTCCAGGGATGGGGCATCCACCACCTCTCTGGGCAACCTGTGCCAGTGTTCCACCACCCTCAGTGTAAAAATTTTTTCCTAATGTCTAATCTGAATCTACCTCCCTCTATTTTAAAACCATTACCCCTTGTCCTATCACAACAGGCCCTGCTGAAGAGTTTCTCCCTGTTTTTTTCTGTAGGCCCCCTTGAGGTACTGGAAGACCGCTATCAGGTCTCCCTGGAGCCTCTCTTCTCCGGGCTGAACAGCCTCAACTCTCTCAGCCTGTCCTCATAGGAGAGGTGCTCCAGCCCTCTGATCATCTTCGTGGCCCTCCTCTGGACCTTCTCCAAGTGGTCCATGTCCTTCTTACGTTGGGGGCTCTAGAGCTGGGTGCAGTGCTGCAGGTGGGGTCTCACAAGACCTGCCCATCTCATTGCAGAAAGTGTGTGGAACCCCTCTAAAATTTAGACTGTATGTTCAACATTTGTCCCTTCCTAATCTCTGTGAAAGCATGTTGGGGTGCTGCTTATTTAAACACACATTCTACAGCCAGCCTCTTAGATCTGAAACAGGTGTGTGTGCCCCTGCCACCCCCACCCAAACTTTATAACCAAAAAAATACAATTACATGTGCATGGAAGTTAGTATTGTAGCTGCAGTCTCCTGCCTCTTAATCCCCTAACCCACAATTTCTACCTTTCTTTGTGTGGGAGACCATAGCATGCTGTCTGTAGCACTGGCCTAGACCTTGTAGTCAGAGATGCGGGTGGGCTCTGGAGTTGACCTGTCGGGACCCCAGACAGTGGTTGCAGTGCAGCATTTCTCGGGGCTCTTGTGCTGCCAGCAGGGCAGGAGGAACCACCTCAATGCCTGTGGAGCAGCTGAGCATGCTCCTCCCCTCTGCCCTACCTTTAACACTGCCTTTTGTAATTTTAGCCGTTTTCCATGACCCATCGCTGTTTTATAGGAAAGATCAGCTCCTTGCACGTAAGCCTTCAGATGATCAGCCGGGGTATGGGGCTGGTGTCTCATCTCTTCTATGACCGTGGGTGACTACAGCCAACCTTGAAATGCCAGACTCTCCTGTTGTCCATTTGCTTCGCATCTCTGTTATGAGAGCATTGGGGGAAAGGGGTTGGTGGTGAAGAAGGGGTGTGGGAAGAGATTCTGCTGTTGATCTCAGTGAAGTTGCTGGTAAGCTGGTCACATGAAACAAAAAATACATCAGCTCCCCTCCCCCATGCACTGGAGTGTGTCTTGGCTCTGCACCCAAACTAGCAGCTGAGCACGTGATTTACTTGTAAAATGCAGTTAAAAAAAATGGTGCCATTGCAGATGGGAAACCAGGGATGGGAGGGCTGGACGGGGACTGCCCTGCGTGCCGTTGGGGAAGGGAAGGGGTACGTCTCCCTGCTGAACGGCAGGAAGCTGGGGGGACGCGATGCTGCAGGATATGGGCTGGGGGGACGTGTGCAGGATGTGGGGCCGCAGAGGAAAGCGCGAGCTGCCCGAGGCAAAATGGAGAGGAACGTGC
>WHYT01016430.1:449334-531294 GCA_009806455.1 Tetrax tetrax
GGGTTCTGGTGGAGGAGTGGGGTGCAGGTTGTATGGGGGCTGTGTTTTGAGAGTTAGCCTAGACAAGTACTCTGAACTGAAGGTCTTACAGGATGCGAGGTCTGAAGTGACTGCGACAGAGGGTTATACAAAGTTGTGCTCTGTTTTGGTGCAAGAAAGGGGAAGTTGTTTGACCATTCAAAGCTGTGGAGCTCAGTGTCTTTGGATTTGAAACCCATTCCTTTTGCTAGTTGTGTTCGTATCCCACAGTTCTTTTTTATGGGATGTACGCTCTCTAAAGCATTTGAAATTACACTAACCCAGTGTGCCCAAGGAGAGCTAAAATACGCCCTTACGTTCATCACAGACCTGCTGGGGGCCTTCAAGCAAATGCACAGCCAGGCTGGACAGCGGGGTAGTTGCATCATTCTTGGGGGGAGCACAATTGCACCACATCTCTTCCTGTGTCAGGACTGTGGCGGGAGCAGTTAACGCCTCCCGGCCGCAGCAGATAAAACTAGATAAAAGAATTCCTGCCTTTTGCTGTGCTTCTGCCTGCCTGTCAGTGTTTGACTGGTTGTCTCCATTGCTTCAGGTCAGAGGAGGGTATTTGTTACCAAGTGGAGGATGTATTGCTTTGGAGGAGAGTTACAACGCGCTACTGCAGGAATGGTTCCCAGTACCTCCCACTGCAGCGCCAGCTTTCCTTGTGTTTCGTCCCACCCTGTGCAAGGAAGTCTTGTAGAAGCAAGAAATGGCACTTTTTGCAGTAGCCAGTGTAGCAGATGGAGTTTGTGAATCGGTGGATAGTTTTGATGGTCAATTGATAGAATTTGTGATTATTGCAGCAGACTGGAGGTACTGATTTCTGTGGCTATAGGTGTTACGCTAGAACACATTTTGGAAGGTAGCCTCAGTGGTGAAACGTTTCCTTCCTAGCCGTTCACCACCAAACCTGGAGGGGATGTTCTGTCTCTGACTTGCTTCCATCACAGTGGCATGAAATAAGCTGATGGCTAGCAGGAAAAAAAGAGAGGAATGAAATTCAGATCAGAGGGTCTTGAAAATTCTTCTTCTTTTTTTTTTTTTTTTAGTAATTAAAGTAACTAGCTGATGGGAAAAGCGAGTTGGTACAGGCCTTGGCATCCCACTGGCAACATGAGGATGACTGGGGAGATGAAGAGACATTTATCTTGCCAGCAAGAGGAACTGGTATGTCCCAAGAGTAGATGTGGACCAGAAGCAGGGCTTGTACGTGAGGGATGGCATGTGTGTCATGTCATAGCTTATTGAAGACTTTGACTGGGGCCTGAATGGAGCTTTGGCCTGCGTTAGTTGTTCTGTAGGCAGATATCCTCCACTCCCTCCACTCTCCTAATGCAGTCATGGTGCTGGCTCATTTTTCAGTGGCTGCACTGACACCAAGGCTTCAGGCTGAATTTGCTGGGCTCTACTTGTCCCACTGCTTTTGGTTGAATAAGACTGGGAATAGCTTTTGAAAGAGCCTAAAACAGGGGCTCTGGGGGCGTGCAACTTGCAGGGAAAGATATCATAGAACAATTTAGGTTGGAAGAGACCTTTAAGATCATTGAGCCCAACCATAAACCTAACACTTCTAAGTTTACCACTAAACCTGTCCCTAAGTGTAACATCTACATGTCTTTTAAATACCTCCAGCAATGGTGATTCTACCACCTCCCTGGATAGCCTGTTCCAATTCTTGGCAATACTTTTGGTGAATAAATTTTTGCTAATATCCAGTCTAAACCTCCCCTGGCACAACTTGAGGTCGTTTCCTCTTGTCCTATTGCTTGTTACTTGTGAAAAGAGACGAACATCCACCTCACAATATCTCATTTTAATGAAAATGTAATTTTTGAGTTTCCTTTGCAGTCCTGGAAAACTTCTGAATTTTTCTGGGGGAGTCTTTCCATTGTCCTCCTCTTTCCATGGGAGGAGTGTAGGAGACTAGTCACCAAAATACGTTTCTGGTTTGATTAGCCACACATTTGCTTAGTAGTGGGTGGCATAAATATCCCCAGGAGTTGCAATTCCTTTGAAGAGCACATGGGAGACAGAATCATAGAATCATAGAATGGTTAGCCTTGGAAGGGACCTTCAAAGGTCATCTGGTCCAACCCCCCTGCAAGGAGCAGGGACATCCATGACTAGATCAGGTTGCTCAGAGCCTCATCCAGCCTGGCCTTGAACGTTTCCAGGGATGGGGCATCCACCACCTCTCTGGGCACCCTGTGCCAGTGCTCTACAACTCTCATTGTAAAAAATTTTTTTCTAATATCTAATCTAAACCTACCTCCTTCTAATTTAAACCCATTACCCCTTGTCCTATCACAACAGGCCCTACTGAACAGCCTCTCCCCATCATTCCTGTAGGCCCCCTTGAGGGGGCACGTGCATTCAGATTTCATGTTGCTTTCCAGTGCTGACTCTGGTCAAACCATGGGATCTGCTGTAGGCAAGAACCTGAGCAGAATGGAGGGAGCTCTCTCTGAGAGACAAAAAACACCCAATCTGGCTTTATCTGTGCCTCTGTAGGCTAGGAATGGCATGTCAGACTTGAGCACACTTAACCCCTATGTATTCACATTGTTAATTGTGACGGAGGTGACTCGCTTATAGCTGTGAGCCTGCTCTGATTCAGTAATTTGACCTCCTTTGAGTCTTGAAGTTCCTGGAAAGTTGCTGGTGTCTGTGAGAGCCCAAACTCCCCGCTTCCTCATAACGCGCACATCAGATTGCTTTGCTTTATAATGTGTACAATAGGTAATACTCAGGATAAGCATTCCTGCTGAAAGCAAGAGGACAGGAATTCTCCTTCCCTTACCAGGCCTGTCTCCTGGATAACCCAGAGAAAAGTGTTGGACAAGTTGTGTGCTAATAAACTGGAAAATACGCATGTGAAAAGAAAAAGCAGCTTTCAATGACCCTGAGCATAGAAACTGCAATGGCAAAAGTGCACCCTGATTTTTTTTTTTTTTTTTAAGATCCATCTCTTTTATGTCTTTTTAATACCTTACTTCCTTTTGCCACTGTATGCATGTTCATATCTGCCTTCAGTTAGATTATCTGTGCAAAGTAAGTACAAGGTAATGAAATACTGGAAAAGAGAATAAATTTCCCTGACCCATTCTTTAGGGTGCTCTTTGGGGATACAAACATAATTACTTAAACCATCTTCTACTCTGTGGTGTTGATGATCTAATTTCTGTATCACCTGAACAAAAAAGTGGAAACTCTATTTTAAGTCTGTGTAGTTCATTCCTTTTATTTTGTTTGGTTTGTTTTCCCAGTACAGTAATACCAATGCGTTCACAGATACTACTGTGTGGAAACACAGCTTGTTACCATGTGAGCATTCTGGCTGCCTTTAAGATCCATATGTGTGTGTACTTTTAGGGGTAGTATTACACTTTTATGCCTGGAGTTGTTTGTTTCTGGGAGGTTGGGAGAGCGTGGGAAAAGGCTGTTACAAGGTAATAGTATTAGTGGTTTTGCTGGAGGAAAGGCTTTGTCAGAAAGTACGTCTGCTGGCATTTCTGGAAAGAGGGCTTGTATTTGGTTATTGTGTCCTATTGGCACTTGAACCTCCTCCTTTTTCAGTAGCTGAAGGCAAGTGATGAGGATTTCACCACTGTCTTGTTTCACTAGCTTTCACTGGGTGAGAAGAGCGGAGCTTCGCTGTTTTGTCTTCTTGCCCACTCCAGCCGTGTCGTCCCCTTGGTGACTTCATGGCTGTTGCGCAGTTGCTGCGGCAGAGACGCTGCCGCTGGTGGTAGGGGGTGGGTGCCCCTCTGCCCTGCGCCTGGGACATCGTGCCACTGGGGGTGTTCTGCACTGGGAGGCTGGAAAGCAGACTTTGGCTTTCAGAAATGTCACCTGCAATGGGGGTAGTATGCTGTTACAGATTTATTAATTTTGGCTGGTCTTTGAAATGGCGATGTAGAAACACTAAAAGGGAAACGTCGAAGTCCTGAGCTGCAAATAGCTGCAGGGAGGGAGAGCATTTGCGAAGTGTCGTTATATGCTTATTTTCTTTGTATTTTTCTTTAGGCATCTGCCGTTAGCTCTTGTCAGAAAGGATATACTGAATTTAGGGGACCTCTGGTTGTTCTTAAGGCTTAGGATGATTTTTTTTGTTTATTTCTACTAACTTCTGCAGAAGGGGAATTGGTGATGATCGGAGACTTGCTGGTATTCATGTTAAAAGTGGTGGCATGGCGTGCTGTCCTGTGCCACCCTAGTGCCAATGCCGAGAGATCTCAGCTGTTCTGTAGCACAGTCTTCTTGGAAAAACAAGAGGATATGAGGAAAAGTCTGCGGCTTGAAGTGTGGGATGAGGGAGCTAGCTCTATTTTGCTGGGAATGTCTCAGAGAGGAAGTTTAAATTTAACAAGCGAAGAAAAGCATGAAGGAACCTGAAGGCTAGTCTCACACTACAAAATGTATTTAATGCAAATTCGATTTCTGTCTTGAAGCAACTCAAATGGTATCTTGGCAGCTGGCACCAATTGACTGTCTCCCGGAACTGGCATGATGACAGCAATCAAACGGAATTTATTGCTTTGGGTTTGATTCCTCTTCCGGACTCTTCCCATTCTCAGAAATGTAATCTAGAATGTGTTCCCACAGGAATACAGCTTTGAGCCTCCTTTAACTGCAGTGGTAGATAGAGCATGGTCCTAGTGCGGGGTGAAGACAGGTGGACTCTAGTATGGAGCAGCCAGCTGGTATATTCCAGCTGAATGCTGGAAGATTGTGTAAGGGAGGAGCAAGGCTTTTTCTTCATTACACAGTTTCTCATCAAACAGATGATTCATATCTAAGCGTTAGTTTTGTTGCTGCTTTTTTACTGCATTTAGGAAAGAATCTACCTTCCCATTGGGGTAGGTCAACTTTTAGGCTGCTGAAAGTTCCTTTTTTTTTTTTTTTTTTTTTTTTTCCCCCCCTTCTTAAGGCAGATGTACTAAATAAAGAACAAACTTTAGCCACAGGAGCTCAGTATAGCTGCAGTTTGGTAAAGTAAGGTAGTAAATGCTGCAGTGGGTGCACATGGAACAGATTTGAAATGGTGCTGTGTTGAAGAAAGTATGGTAGAATTTAACTTTTTCTACCTCCTTTTCTGGTAAGTGTGAAATTAATCACTTTCACTGATGAATCTTGGCTTGATTTATTTCAATAACTGTTTTGTCCACTCTTAGAGTTGTTTTTAATGCTATCTTCTGCTTGCCAGGAGGAGGAGTTACCTAAAATAGGTATGGTTTACTGACATTTTTTCCTAGAGCAAGAAATGTCAGTGCTCCTTGGGCAGGTGGACGGGATGGGGCGCAAAGGACATGTCTCTAAACCTCCTCAGTCACTGGTCCTTTGGGGAGCTTCTGGCAAGACTTTGGCTGGAAGGCGTGTTTGCGTGGCAGCTGCCGGCAGCTGAAACCAAACCCCTCTCCACCTCTCGTGGGAGTCAGGAGGGGTTTGTGCTGTGCTGCGTGCGAGGGTGGCAGTGTTGGCACCTGACACCTAACCATCTCCCCCTGCTACCTGGCTCAAGTTTGTCCCTCACCCCACTTGCTTGGGACCTATCTTGTTTTCGAGTTTGTTGCAGGTGTCTTTCTCCAGAGCCTGCCTTTGGCCAGCATACCTCAGCTCTGCCCAGACCCTCTCCCTGTGCTTCCCTGGCAACCCTTTCTCCTCTGCCCAGCTTCCTAAGAAGCTGATTAGGCACAGCGACCTTTTTCTTAATCTTTTGTTGTTGTTGTTATGTAAATGTTCTCACTTGACAGCGCTAGTCTGCTGCAATTTGTAGATGTCTTGTGCCCTGTGTGTCTGAAAGTGTTCTCCTCCAGGCCTCTGGTACCCTTGGAAGAGAAAGACTTGGTGAGGAGAAACCTCCTGCAAAGCAGCTGTGCATGTAGTGGCTAGAGTAGAAAGCTGGGAACTGATTCCTTGGAGAAAAATGGAGCCCAGAAGTTGGGTCTTATGTTATGCATCCACCTCCATCACTGCATCTTTGGGGTAACATGCAGAAGTGGTCAGACGATGAAAGGGTTTTCTTACAAAAGGGTGAGAAATGCACATCAGTGTAAATCTACTTGTATTCCTCACCGTGGTAGAGATTGCCAGGTTTTTGTGAAGTGAATCTGGCTGCATTTTGTTTTTTATTTCTGTTGAGTGCAGACTTCTTTTACATCATGTTATCCAGTTTATCTGATGAAGTTTGCATTTAAGATGTACAGGCCAAACTATCGTGGTTTTGGTCTGCTGTCTTCTGTACTCGGGCAAGGTTGTTTTTGTTTTAACATGCGCAATTAGAGATTCTAACGGCTGTGATGTTATTAATTGTGCACGGCCACTTCTGTCCATCCATTGTGCGCAGCAGTCCTGTCCCAGTGAATGCACTGCATGTTTCCATGAAGTGAAGCAGTTTCATTTTTGCAGGTCCTTAACTCTCACAAATGATGCTAACACAATCATTCTTGTTTGCTATTAAAGTAAACCCCTAGACAAATCAAAACCCAACCCAAAGACATCCCAGTTCTCTGAACAGGCAGTTTCTTATCAGGTACATTCTGAAGAAACCCAGTATTAATGTTACTGGAATGACACTTAGTGCAGTATTTGCAGAGCAATAATGTTTAAAAGATCATAAAAAGGACTAATAAAGAGAAATAGATATTCACACTTTAGTTTGTGTATCAAACACAAGAAAAATTTCTCCTGCTGCTTTTAAGCACTATCTCGTCTCTTTAAGCATTTAAATTTTGTTATGAAAGAACTTTGTAGACTGCACTTTTCTGTGCGTGTGGATACTCATTGCTTTTTTTTTTTTTTTTTTTTTTTTTTTCCTTTGGCTGGAAAACAGTAAATTAATATTAGATGAGTGTTTGTAATATCCTGTACTTAAGTTTTAAGCATCAGCTGTTGTTTAGGGCTTGACAGTTCTGTAACGTAGCAGGAAAAGAGCTTAATGAAATCCAATATTTGGAAGCAGGAGGTAGATTAATTCAGATTTGGAATGGCAGTGCTAAATTTTAACAGGAAGGAGATTTAACATTTGGAGTAACTTCTGTGGGTGTGTGGCTTTATCACTTGAAGTCTTGAACTTATGTTTTCTAAAGGATATACTGTGTTTCTAAAGGATATACTGTGTTTTAGGCAAGTTATGGAAATTGCTGTTTGAATTTCATAGTTTGTGAAAGGTGGGAAATAGGCCTAATGTTCCAGGCCTGGAATTCTGTAAGGTAGGCCAGATGTGTTGCTGTGCGTCTGTTAGCTAAGAGGTGTATTTCCACTGAGCATTAAGAATAAACACTTTCACTCCACATATAACTTGCAGAAATAAGTTTGATTTTTGGAGTAGAGGGAGGAGAAATGATTTGCTTTGCAGACTCTTGGTAAGGCAGGGGTCTGAACCCATGTCGTCTTTCCATCATTATTCTAATACGGTTAAGAATACGTTGCATTTTTAAGGTTCGGTGAGAACTCATGTAAGACTTGTTAAAGCCCAGCCTTTGACTGCTTTTCTGGCTCACAAAATTTTGTTTTTTTTTTCTGTCTCCTACTGGGAATAGCTGTTGTTAGACCAGAGAATGGTAGAAAATTGCAGTTCTTTCTCTGTTCCTTATGCATTTAGATACTGGGTTGTTCCCCACAAATATGAAATCAACTCTGCCAGTGATCCCTGGAACGAGTCAAATGACTGCGCTGTGCCAAAGGGCGATGAAGAAAGACTTTAAAGGAGCTCTCTTTGGGAATGGGTTGAGGAGGATCTTTTCAAGTCACAGGCTGACCTGTGCTCTGGTGCTGCCTGCAACGGGACGGGTGATCCTGCAGGAGCGGGATCCGCAATCCCCCAGGACGTGGCAGGAAACCCGCCCAGCCTGACCTTTCGCCGCTCTCGGTTGTGGCGGCTGGCTGCTGCGGGCTGGTGCTCCTGGGGCTGGAGTGTGCGTTCTCTCTGCCAGTTGTGCTTGAGTTTGCCTGTTTTGTTGCCCTGGAGACAGAAGAGTGTGGTATGCTTTCCCCCTGACCAGAAATAGTTTCCTGTACCTTGTGACCGGAGCGCCGTACTCCTCCTCTGGTCTCTGGCCAGGCTGTGTGGTGCTGGAGGGATGGGGTGTGGGGTGATGACCTCTTGTCACAAGTTCTGGTGTGGCTGCTGCCCATGATCACTAGCTACCCTGCCTGCTCCCCTCCCTCTGCACCATGGTGTAGGATTTCAGGGGAGCAATTGCTCTTGATTTACATCTCCCATGGCATTTTGATGGTTATGTCATTTTGTTTGAGCCTTGCTCCTGTCAGCTGTCTGTCCTGGCTGTCAGGACTTGGTGGCTGAGTAGCACGTGGTGAGCTCTTACCTCTCCTTCCCCCTTTGCTCAGCTGTTTTTGCTGTCTGCTTCCCCGTGTCCTTGTACTTGGGAACAGATTCTCAGCAAGTATAACTGTGCACGAGGGCAACGTGATCCGGGTGGATGAAGGATCCCCTTCTGTAGCAGTTCCAAGTAGAGCTGGGAGGGTTAGTGGGGAATTTGCAAGACCCAGGCGTGCAAGTGGGCTATGGATAGTTTATCTTAAACTGTTGTCCTGCTGTGAGAATCTGGCCCGAGTGCAGAGTATGCAGCACAGCCCGTTACCTTGCAACTGTGTTTTGCAAAACTTCGTTTGTGAGAGATGCTGCTGAAAGGGAAGCCAAGACACCCACAGCCCTCCCCAGCAATGCAGGCGAGAAAGCACTTGCACTGCACCAAGGCCTTGGGAGCGTGGAAGCTCTCCAGGATTTCTTGCTGCCTGCTACTTTATTGGAGAGTGGTTCTGGCATAGAACTGTAAAAATATATGCAACAACAATAATAATTTCCAGGATTGAGAAGGAAGGAGAGATGAAAGGAGTGCTTTACCTTCCCCCATCTCTGAACAGTAGCAGATGAGGATGTAAGCACATCTCAGCCCTATAAAATATTAATTGGGACGTTTTCTATAGTTCAGCAGTGGGAAAGAAGACAGAAATCCTGCAGTGCCCTGAGCTGCTATTCCCAGCCTGTGAAAGAAAAGTGTTCTGAGCTGAGATCTGGCTAGGTCTCTGTCTTCTGCTCCTGGGGAAGAGAACACTTGCCCGAAGTCTTCCTTTACAATGGGAAGGGAAGACCATTCAGAGACCATGGAGCAGCACAGGCTGTTCTCGGGCAGAGCAGCACGGTGTGGCTTTGTTGAAGGGGGTCTCTAGTGGGTTTCCTCTAAACTGGAGGATGCTGCTTTCCTACCAGTGATCTGAGTAGCTCAGGCAGCCAAGGCTCCTCCTTACTCCTGTGGAGAAAACTTGTGTGTCCCAGGGGATGCAGAGAAGGTGTGCTTTCAAGCCTGCATGCTGAAGATCTGCTACAGAAGAAATGTCAAGAGCAGGCAGGGACTGCTGCTTCCCCTTGCTATGCTCTTTTAATTGCTGGATTTAGGAGAAAGGGCAGTCCTTGCTTCTTGCCTTTTTCTAGGCATCTGCATCCCCAAAAGTCTATAATGTTTAGCAGCTGCCAGGGCTGCCTAAATGATTTGTCTCCCTCAGATCCTTTTAGTGAATTTGTGCTTGCCTAATGTGAACGTTTCGCTTGAGAGGATGGGGGCTTTGTAGTGGAAGTTCAGGACTCAGTCATTGCTGTAGTGAAAAATCTCCTGTCTGAGCCTCAGTGGCTAAAAGGCGCCCTGTTTCTTGGCTGAGATGGGCAAACTTGCTCCAGCTCCCTCTCCTTTCCTGGCACTCATACATATTACATTTCTAGGAGGAGAAACCATTTTTTACTCTCCTTGATATTTTTTTCTTTAATCCAGATGACAGTCATGCTCAAACTGATGTTGCCTTTGGGCTGGAATAAGCATACTTAGCATTTGAGCGGATTTTCTCGCCTGGAGATCTTGAAGTGCTTGGTCAGCATTTCACCAGGGAGTCTGTCCGTGGGTACTGAAGGATGGGTTACCTTTACGGTTCACTGGAGCTGGCAGAGTTCCCTACTTCATGTCATGGCTGTGCACTAGCAGGAGCTGTGTATTTCTCACTCCTGGTCTGCCCTTTTTCCTCAGTGTTTCTCTGGAGTAGAAGCAGGTCTTTGTCCCATTTCCCGTGGCCTGTTTCTTCAGAGACTTCTCCTCTGCAGCCTTGGAGAAGGGGGTGAGTCTCAGAAGGGATGTCATTGGAAGTGGCTTTGCACATGGTGAGGCTGAGAGAAGAATGGTGTCTTTAACTCTGCTGCTACTCACTTTGAATCCAAGGAGGGAATATCAGTGTAGTTCTAGCTTTTTTTTAGCGGAAGCAGAGGTCCTCCTGCAGCCTTGCCTGCACAGTTCTCACCTGAAATGGCTGTGAGGTTTTGAGAGGCAGTCGTGGTCCAGCAATCCCCTGCCCTTCTAGATGTCTGCTGGGTCACTGTGTTCCTTTCTCCGTTTAATATGAACAAGAGCTTACTCTTACTTCAGAGTTGTACTTAACGCCTTGTTTCTTATTCTTTTTCAGATCACCAGAAACTGGAACGTGAAGCTCGAATCTGCCGACTTCTAAAGCATCCAAATATTGGTAAACCTCCTTGGGCTCAGAGGGTTGGGGCTGAGAGAGGAGTAATGTGTCTCATCTAGCACTCTGTAAGAGAGCAGATGTATTCTGAATGTTCGTGACAACTCATCAAACTTGCCTGTTGAAATCACTTCAGTTTCTCTCTGACAAATTCTGCATATGACCCAGTCCCATTCCCTTAGCATCCTGGCCCAGGTGTTCACCAAAGCCTGCTGTGTTCCTGTCCACTCACCCGTGCAGAGCTGTCCCTGCTCCTTGGGTGACACGCAACTCCTGTCTGCTCTTCTGACATTCTGTAATGGGAGTGAGCTGTTGTGTGTGTTTTCCCCACATCTGTGTTCTGTTTGCTCTTCTTGGCACTTTTTGATGTATCCATTTAAGTGACATCCCCAAAGTTAAAGGAGAGTGGGCTAATATGTCAGCTCTTGTCATTACAGTGGCCACTTACTCTAAAAACAAGAGACTGAAAACAAATTGCCCATTTTGGCAGTGGTCAAAAAAAGAGTAATGGAGTGAAGGGAATAGTTTTGTCTAAAAATACAGGAAGAGGCAAAATAAGACACAGCTTCAAACCAAAACTACATTATCTACTGAATTGTAGAGAGAAGGCATGGATTTTTATCTAGTTCCAAAGCATATATGCAACAACAATAATCATGGAAATTTGTACTAAGTTTTCTTCTGGAGAAATTTCACATTGCCAGAAGTTGCTTTGAGCAAAAAATTTGTACCATTAAAGATCCTTTTTAGGATCTTTAAATAAATAAAGCCTCTAGGATCCTAGCTAAGGTCCAATATGAGTTAGTTTATTTAAGATAACATTAAGAAATACCAAACTGCCACCTGCAACCAAATCACTGTTAAATATCCCTGTCTGGGAAACCTGTGATGCATTACACTGTCTTTCTTTTGCATAACCCTATCTGTCAGTGTAGATAACATTTTAAGGGCATCTGTCTGGTCTCCTGACTTTCAGTTTTGTAATCATTTCCTCCTATTCTCTGAAGGCCTGAGAGACAAAAGGTGCCTTACAGCATACCCCGTGGACTAGCATCTGTAGCCTATTCTGTGTGCAGTGGTGAAGCAATTTCCACAAGCTCAGGACCTCACCAAACGCAATGCGCTTTAGTAGCAGCTTTTCAGCAGAAAGAGCTTTGTTGAGTCTGAGTGTGGCTGTGGAGATATGACAGAAAAGAGGAGCAGTGGCCACCTTCTACAGTCATTTGCATTGATGAATAGATTGGCTGGTAAAATTATCACTTGGCAGTACTCAGAATGACTAAAACTCATATTAGCTAGTTATCGAGCTTCGTTTGCCCCATAAGACTTGTTGCACTTAGTTTAGTACGTGATGTTACTTTTTATTTTGGCCTAAACTTCACTTCCGTCATCTCTCCTTTTTATCATTTCTTACATCTTTTCTTGCCTGGCCTCTCACAGAATAAATCTTAAATGCAAGAGGAAAACTGCTTTTTTAAGGAAGCTGCACTGAAAACAGAAACGTATCACATTCCTGGTTCAATTCTATGGCTTCTTCCTCATCTGTAAGGAGTGGCAATGCTCATCTCCTGTTATATTGTGGCTTGGAAAAGACAGTTTGAGAGAATGCCAGTGGTTCTTGCATTTCTTGTCTTCCTAGAAAGAACAGTTCTTCTTTTAAGATAAAGAGACTAGTCATTCTAAACTCAACAGGTGGTCACAAATAGCAATAAAGGAATTAAGTTTTATGCCTACAACACAGGATCAAAGTGTGTTGAATAAGACCTTGGGAAGTCGTACAGTCTGTTCAGCAGTCCTGTGAAAACCTTTTATACCTGACTGGTTCCAGGCATATTTGTTCTTAAAAACCTTTAATGCTTCCACAGCCCTTAGTGGCAATCTTTCAAATGTTTAATTTTTCTGTCAGTTAGATGTTAGAAAAAACATACTTTGCTGCTATCTTAGCTTCTTGTTTCTACTTCTATCCAGAATATATATGGAAAGTAATTTTTCTTTCCTGTAATAGTCCTTTACATATTTGAAGACTATTATCATGTCTCTTTTTAGTCATCTTTTTCTTCAGACTAAACAAACCCAGTTCTCTCAATCTTTTCTCATATGTCATGTTTTCTACACCTCTAGTCTTTTTTTTTTTTTTTTTCCTCCTTTTTTTTCTTCCCTGGACTCTCTCCAGTTGCTTTATATCTTTCTAGAAATGTGATGCCTAAAACTGGACGTAAGATTCTAACTAAGGCCATGCCAGTGCTGACTAGAGAGGGAAGAATTGCTTCACCTGCCCTACCAAAGATCCTCTTGTTTTGTACATTAACTGATGAAACTTGCCATTTAAATATATTGATGATGCACATTTGTTTTTTGATGCGTTATTGCTCCAGACAACTTTCTGCAGAACTCTTGGCAAGCACATAATTTTTCCGTCTTATATAGATGAGGATTCCTATTGAAGTGTACGTTATGTTTGTCTTTATCAAAACAAATAGGAAGAAATCCACTCTCTGGATTCCCCCTCAAATTTGTCCAGACTATTTTGATTTCTCTTCTGATAGTGTAATAGGGTTGCAACTCCCCCCCACAGTTTTGCTGTTACTGTTTTTGTTGCACACTGTATTGCAGCATGTCCTGCTCTTCTACAGTGACCTGAGCCTCTAGTGAGTCTGGGGCAGAGGACTGTAAGTTAGGACTCTGTGAGGTGGGCTGCTTTTCTCTCCTGCCTGTACGCAGCATATAAAGCAAACCCATTGTTGAATTTGTTGTTTTTATCCATTTGCTGCAAGACAGTTGGTTCTGCTGGAGGTTCTAGACTGCAACACACTGACCATAACACTGCTACTCCGGTAAAACAAAGGTTACTTTAGGTACAAAATAGTGGTTATATTTCCATTTGCTGTTCCTCTTTGTGAAATGACTACTTTGAGTTACATTAACTTCATCAAATCTCAGCCCTAATTATAGGGTATTGCTCTGTAATTGGGTGTTTTGCTTGTCTTTAGGTGCACATTATGGCCAAGGTAATCACAGCGGAGTAATCTTTCTAAGAGCTTAGTGTTGCAGTAAGGTTTTTTTTTATGGACAGAAGAAATTTGACTTGAGGCAATCCAATTTCCAACTCATGTTATGTACCATGTTCTAAGTGCGAACCATTCATTTTAATGTGTCATTATAGCTAGTCACCTCAAACTTTAGTTCAGTAGAGGAAGGACTTCTTTCCCTAACTTTTAACTTTTTTTTTTTTTTCCCCTCCTGACAACTTTCTAGAGTATTTCGCATTCTAATCCAGAGAAACCACTTGCCAGCCATGCTCACCAAAGACAGCAGATTTGGATGGAGATCAGTCAGTGATCTGTTCACTCCATCCTGTTTTAAAGGCAAAAAAATGATGCACCTATTACTGAGGAAATGAGAGTGTTAGAGAGGCAGAAGGCAACATCAGTAAAACCATACTGTCTGTAGGCAGATAAAATGCCTCTGGAGGTTAGCACGAGTCACGGCTCTATGGGGAATTCCACTTCTTGAGCAACTTACTGTTCCAGTGATTCGCTTAATCTATGAATCTTATGGGCATTTGACATGAATGTGTTAGGGAACACGTAGAAGAGAATGATATGGCTCTCTTCTCCCTTGGTCCGTGCTTTGCAGGAAAGAAGCAGGTTTCTTTAAGCATGCTCATAGCTGTGACTCTTCATTTGCAGATGCTTTGCTTATTGCGCCACTGAAGCTTGTGCAGTGTTTAAGATAAAATAAACTTCACCATTGTCTTCTGTTTGTTTGTTGTAGACCTAAACTTACAGTGTATTAAATATTGACTCTTGCTTACTGGAACAGCTCTTTTGGTCTTCTGCTTAGTTATAAACTTAATTTCAGTCGTTCTATGTACTTGATTTTTTAACTCCTGTAATTCATTCACTACATAAGAATTCTATTGTGGAGAATTCTGGGGTTTTTTTCCTGTGCTTCCTGCTACCCATCAAATATTAAAGCAGTGATAGAGTTGGGAACCCCAGCATCTTCCTGCAGGCTTGTTCAGCACAGCACTGAACATGACTTTGACTCCTACAGCAATAATGATGCAAAATTTGATTAAAAAATCCTCATTCATAGTTTTGAAAACTCTTGTCTAGCATTCCAGTATTCTCCTACAAGAGCGGGATTGTGGCTTATTCAGTGCATTGTGAAGTCTACTCTGTGCATGGATTTTTGTCCACCATGTTGTTAGGTGTTGCCCTTCTCCTCCTAAATGTTCTTTGTTACACCAGTCTAAATATGTGCCTCCTCTTTGGTTCTATCACCAGATGATCTGTACTCTTAGATATTTTTAACCCAACTGTACAAAAGTAGTTCTTGAATATCTTTTGTTCATAGTTCAAACTGAGCATTTCTGGTCAATTATTGTTTCTCAGCTCATGGCAACCTTTGCTTGAAGAACTGCATGCACTTAGGTCTAGAATAATAATAATACCTATTTTAAGAGAGGCTGGTAGTGGCCCAAGAGCTAGAGCCAAATTCTGTTTCTGATTTCTGCCTTCATATTCTTTGCTGAACTGCTTCAGAGTTAATTTCTTTGAGGGAATTTATAGCAGTAGTGAAATGCTGTCCTCAGCATCTGTCAGAATTATTGCTTTTTCAGGTTTTTCCTACTTCTAACTTTTTCTCCATAATATACTTGCACTTGGATTCTTTTTATTTTAACTTGTATCTGATGGCTTCTCTCAACATAAACCACAATTCTCGACACATCCTTATTTTAAATGGCAAGAAAATGGTTTAGAAATTTCCTGTGAATTAGAAGGATTTCTTTTGACTCAGTTCAGTTTTATTTCCTTTGACAAGTGGTCTGTCCTTCTACACCTCTGTCTTATGGGAGTGATTTTGATGGACATGTATAAAAAAAGGCCTCCAGTTTGTGTGCCCCTATGTGATGGTTATGATCAAGGTATGGATTGCTACAAGGACCCAGAATGATGCTGTGCAGCCCAGCTGGAGAATCCCACAACACTTGTAACTAACCTGGGTGGGAAACGGGGTCCATTGATCATGTCTGCAGACCTAATACTGGAGTTTTTGTCTTCATGGGATCAGCCATAACTTATGGTTCACTCGTTCCTCATTTTGAGATACTACTTTTGATAAGCAGGCCCTCGCTTTTCCCTCTCTCCTGCCAGTTGGAATGTTTTCCTATTACCTTCTCCTTAACAAGAGATTTGAATTGCTTCCTTAGTGAACAAGAAAAAAAACGTAGGCTGTGTTTTGCTGTAAACAGCAGATTTCCTTGTTTTCATTTGGCTGCAGACATCCAGGCTGCCTTTGCAATTGGGACAAAAAGGATGTTATGTGCAAAGAATAGTTAAAATGCTGGGAATTCTCCCGTGGTTTGGCTGCGCTTGCTGCCCTATGGAAGCTCAGTGATTTCCAAGTGGGATGCTCCAATGCCTGGCCTGTTGTTTAAAGCTACTGCCCTGTGATTTCTGCTGCTTTTCTTGGGTGAAACTGGTGCAGAGATGTGGGGATCGGGGGAGAAGAGACCTTGTAGCAAGAGTCATGCTTCATTGCTTTCTCAGTTACTCAGCAGCTTTTCCTTGAAAATGTCATAGGTCTGCCCAACAGGAGAGCAAGTTGCTGTGCTACCCAAGAGGTCAAACAATTATGTTCTTGGTCTTGTGCCTTTAACAGCCCTCCTCTTCCTCCCTGCTCTCCCCCTTTGCCCCCCAGAAAAAAAAACCCAACCACCAAACACTTAAAAAAAACAACCCCAAACAGAATATCAGCTAGAGTGCATTTCTCATGGAAAGTTTGAGCCCTGGAGCTGCAAGTTACCGTTTATTATTTCTGGTCCCTGCACTGTTAGGGATTTAGGTGAGTATCCATGCATGTCTGAGAGGAGGCTCCCCAAAACCCCAGGCAGTCCAGATTTTTATTTGTCATTCTGATTCCCCCAGCTAATTTCTTTCACTAACTATTGTTTATTTACCTCTTCTTGTTTTCTCCTTTTTCTACATCCTTTTCCTATAGCTTTTCCTGTAGTTTTAAGAAAAATGTTTCTCTGTAATCCCTCACAAATTGGGAATGGAGTAACATTTGCTTTTTCTTCCTCGCCAGGGGATATTTATTCTGTATGTCTTTGTGGTCTGTACTGGAGAGGCATTCGGATTCCATTATTCATCTCTCTAGCTGAGAGATTTATCTGTATGCAAGCAATCCCTTTAAAAAAAAAAAAAAAAAGTGGGATGATGGCCAGACTCAGTGCACTCAAACTTAAAAGTACTGTAAAAGTCGTAGCAGGATTCTCCTACTTGTTGCCCCCCACCCCCTCCCTCTAGTTGGAATAGTGTGGAGGAAATGGAAGGAGCCTCCTTTGGGGTTCCCCCTGCCTGAGCACCAAACAGAGCGGAGGGACTGCTGCACTTGGTGAAATTGTGCAAGTGACCATTTGCCTTTTGAACAGAGCTCGCCTCTGTGGCAAGGTTTCACGCCTGTCCTGGGCGATGCGAGAAAGGAGTTGGGAAAATCAGGTTGATACAGCAAGGGTGGGGGTTGTCAGGCAGAGCACCAGACTGCGTGGGCAGGAGCACTGCTTTGCAGCACCCAAGGCTGATTCCTCCCCGATGGCAGAAATGTGTGTAGCGAAGTTGCAGAGCCTGTATCAGACACCTAAAATTTGTCACAGCTTCTGTCTTTATTTTATTAATTCTAATAAAGCGGGTGTGTCTTTTCTTTGAGGTACCAATAAGTTGGCTTGTTATTATTTTGACGGTTTTTAGAAAAAGCTCTCATATAATACTAGAGGCTATCAAAAGTACTTTGCTTATCTGGTATGTGAATAATTGGAAATTATTAGTAATAATTCTGGATGGTCGTGATTGCACTGTTATCAGGAAAGTAGGAAATATTCCTGCTAATGCACTCTTCTGGCTCATGTAATGTTTAAGTAGGGCATGCTAAATGTTACGTATCATGTGCTGAACTTCAGCCTTTCCATCCAGACATTGCAAAATCAAAGGAAAAATAACATTTAGTTGGCACTGAAATGTTTTTAAAAAAAATACTTTGTTTTCTTTTTTTTTTTTTTCTTTTGCTTTTTACCTCTGCAGAAGGATCAGTTCCTTAACAGGAAAGATACTCTTCTCTCTACTATTTCTTTCTAGACAGAATTTCTGCGCATAAGGGAATTTCCTCTGACTTGGGACTGTGTGTGGCAGAAAGGGCACTGCTTTAACTTCAGTTTTTAGGGCTGGAGTATCAGAAAGGTTATAGTGAGAACAGTGGGTGATGGGGGAAAAAAACCCACTTCTCTGGACATGTGTGCCTTTTCATACTCTGTTTGGCCTGCTCCTTGTCTCTCCTTGCGGAGCCTGCAGCAGCTTGGTTCTACCTGAATCAGAGCAGAGTGTTAGCAAGCCCTGCTTTTACTTCTGTTTTCCAAAGCTTTAAAACAGCAATTGATGTGAAAATGCTTTGGGCTTGGGGAGGTTACAGCAAGCTGGTATATATCCAGCACACTGTGACCAATCTGCGTCAGATTTGGAAGGAGGAGGAGGGAAAGAGTCCACGTTCCTAAAGGGACTGGTTAACAGCAGTGTGCTGTGTCCTGTTAGCTAACTGTCCTGCTGCTGTTAGTCACTGCTCTAACAAAGCTGGTCATTAGCTGCTGGAACAGATTATTTCTGGAGGATTATTTGCATTATACAACTTAATGCTTTTTAATAGCAAATTTTTAATTAAAAGGAGAGTCCTTTTGGAAGCAGGCTGAGCAGCTGCAGCTGAATTCTGCGTGTTTAATGTAATTAGAGAAACAGCTGGGGTGGGAGCTGAGCACCCAGCTCACAGGCAGTCACAGGTTGGTGGTGGCTTCCCGCGGGACAGGTGTCCTGAGAGATGTGAACCGTGCGGGAAGTGTCCTGGTGCACAGCCAGGCTCGGAGGTGGTGGGACAATTCCCATCTTGGCTTCCCAGGCTGGTGAGCAGCTGGGGAAGCAGAGAGTGGGTGGTAGCCATCTGTGTCAATTCACTTGTCACTTATGCTGCCATGGACAATAGTGCTCAGTTTGCAGTCTGTTGGGCCATGTGTATTTGTATCTATAGTTTCAGCATCCCCTGGCATGTTGGAGAATACTTTGGAAGAGGGCATCAGGCAGGTTTTAGCCTCCAATTGTATTCTGCTTTTTCTGGCATGCACTGTCTCTTGAGATATGCCCCTCGTGGTATCTCTTACCTCCTCCCTTTCTCATGATACAGGCAAATATCTGATGTCTCATTGGAAACTGCTGAGAAGTGAAGTTGTGGCTGTTTCTAATAAGCAACTGCCCTTTAAATAGCATTGTTCAGTCCAGAAGATTCCAGAGCACTTTTGAGTTTGCAGTATGAAGGCTGTGTGAAAGAGTTACAGCATTGCAAGTACTATGACCCAAGAGGTGACTAGAAATCTCTGTTGCTTTGTATTGGCTCTGCTGCAGGTACTGCAACGCAGGCAACTTAATTCAAGAGCCCTGAATATTATATAATCACAGCACAGGATGTGTGGTGGTGCAGAGGTAGTTGGCTAATAGTGCCTTTTGTGTTTCCATAATATCCAAATGCTTTACACTTAGGAACACCAGTGACCCTAGATTTAGCAGACAAGATTACCCTACTCTGTAGTGTCAACACTGTCCCTGAGGACAGGCAAAGATCATTGGTATGTAGGAACAAGCATATTTCAGCCCATGTTACCTTTTCCTAAGTGGAGATGAGTAACTGCAGCGTGGAGATACTGGGAATTGTCCCATTAAATTCTACTTCTGCTTGTGTACTTGCCTTTTGCTGTGACTTCAGTAACTACTTTGCTTGCAGAGATTTATTTGCAGGAGGTTTCCAGAAACTACCCTGCATTACAAGAGCCTGCCTACCCCAACCATGGGCTGAGCTCCAAGGCAGCCCTGCTCCCCTGTTTCCTGTGGATGTGGAATACAGGGGAATATTCATCCTGGGGCTTATGTTGCAGCCAGAGATGCTGCTGGCTTGTTATGCTTGACATAAGAATAAAAAGATAATATTCAGCATGCTGGGCAGAGTGAAGGGAAGATGTGGGTCAGATCTAGGCTAGGCATAATCTGTGTTTGTGACCCCAGTATGGATTGGCCTGTTACATGTGACTCTTCAAAAATGCAATGCTTGTTGCTTTTCAATGTCTCTTTACGTTCCTGTAGTTCAGGTGGACTTTTGTAAAGACTGAAAGTTCTTTTCAGATTTCTTCATGTTTCACTTCAACTTTTGCGTTCGGAGTCTTGTTTTGCGTGGCTCGGCAGTGACGTGCATTGGCTGTGAGGCTGGTACAGTCTTTATGAGGGAGATTTTCCTCCTGTGCTCAGTTGCTTCGTATCACACTCAGATATCAGCGAGCTGTGGCTGCCTGTACAGGCTCACTTTTTTTCAGGCAGGGAATACAAACCACGTGGCATGACTATTACTATACTGCAGTTTCTCACCTGCAGATACAGGTGATTAAGATTATTAAGATACAAATCTTAAGTTTCTGTATTTAATACTGTAGCTTATTGATATTATTTCTTTCTAAAATAATAACTGTGTATGAAGATTTTGAAACACTTTGAAGTATCAGCTTGAAGTTTTGTTCTTGAGGCAAGATTTCCAGTGAGACTTTGAAGACAGCAGCCAGAGAAAAGTGGTATTTGCAGCATATGTTCTTAAAAAGTGCTTGAACTCCTGGTACCCATCTGCTGTTAGGTTCAGTAACGGCAGCACATCCCCTTGTGCCACTCACTGTGGTGTCAGGCTCTTTGCAAGTGTTCTGGATTGCATTAAGGCCTCAGACCTGGCACACACACCCACACAAGACAGAAAATAATTTGGGTAACTTGCATTAAGGCGATGTTGAAGATCTGAGGTTTTGGGGAGAGGGAGTGGTTTGGTCTGACTGTTTTTCTGTTGCTAGTTTTTTTTTTTTTTTTCCAAAAGGCCAGCTTTGTGGGAGATGCTTCCTGTAGAGGTAAGAGCAGTTTACATAGGATGAGGCTGGAGAAGAGACTGAGGGAAGAAAAGGATGCTAAAACCGGTTAGCTAGGTTGTGCCTTGTGTGTAGCGATGCATTGCAGCTCTTTAACTGTGCAGAGTTACAGGTGTGACTTTAAAATTGCAGGGACTGTTTTAGGTAGCAGTCTCTCATTACCCTCGATGCAGTACCACTACAGTACCAGTCAGGACTGTGTATGAGGAAAGTTAGGCTTTTTTTGAGTCCTGCTGAAAACATTGTTTCATCAAGTTGCTGTATTGAAACCACTGCTTATCTCTCTCTCAGAACTGATGTGCTTCTTGAAGGTATCATCCAAGTGGTGATGCACACTTTCTGCTGACTGACCAGCTAGTATTGTTGCAGAAGATGTTTCTACCTAACAGTCTGTGACTGATTCTGCTCCTTTGGATAGCATTTCTTCTGGCATTCCTTACTAGTGCTGTGGTTTTTTATTTATTATTTCTGAAATTATCTGTAAGACTTGACAGTCTTACAAAATTAGATGTACTCGTGACCTCTACAAGCCCTCTCTGTTCTTTGTGTGGATGGGACTTTTTTCTTTGCTTTGACTAAAACCTTAGGTGAAGTCTTTCGCCACATCCTGTAACTGATTTAGTGCCTTGTTGTCTGACTTGCTTCTGTTTTCTTTCTTACTCCTCTCTCCTTGTCTGTTCTTGCTAACCATTGTAGTAAGTGCTCTTTCATCCATCAGAGACCTTTGGTATGGGAGCAGTCATCAGGTGGCCCTGAGCGTGCGTGGTGTTGGCAGACTGATTTCCTATGTCTGTAAGAATCCCTGTGTTAAGAGTGTTTGACTAGGAAGGAAATGTGTTTTGAATAGCTGCTTCAGGGCAACAGAATCAGTTAATAGAAATAATGTACGTCATTTTCCAGTGAACAGAGTGAGATCAAGTTATTCGGCAAGTACTGGACTCTTTTGTAGTTTGGTTGTCTTTTGGAAGACCCTCTGTTGCTGTTGTGCAACTTCCCTGCTGCTGCAACTTGAGACTCCCTGTGATGTGTGAGTTTGTCTAGCCTGCTGCACTAGACATGGATGTCACTGCTCCCCTGACAAGAGTAAAAAAAGGAGTTCTGTAGTATTTGGGGGAAAAAAAGGTTTACCGAATTAATACTTTTATTTTTAATTCTCCATTTTCTTATCGTGGATAGTCAGATTGCCAAATCCCATAGACTTGGGTATCTTTTACCCTTCAGCATCTACATGTGATTACATTTTTCACTCTCTTGTGTCAACAAGGTTACATAGGCATGAGCAGCCTATGTGGGCTCTGTTCAACTGCTTGGTTGAAGCTGATCTTGTGGTAGTAATGGAGATGTTAGATGGTGTGTCAGGACCAGCAGCCTGTGGAACAAATGAGATCTCCTTTTCATGGGAAAATGTCTGAAACGGAGAACAGCCCACTACTTGGGTTCCTGTTAACCCACTCTTGGAACTGGTCATTTGGGAACTTGTGTCCCGCTTTCAGGCGGAGGGCACTCACGTAGGACATCTTTAAAGCAAAGAGGGCTCTATACTGTCTGGAAGGCGGAGGTATGAGATGGTGTCTTATCTTTATGATGAATGTTAACACAATGTGCATAATATTATGAACCGAAGTGGAGAGGAGGCCAAGAAATTTTTTAAGAACTTGACGTGAGCTAATGGTGGTGGAGTTATGTCTGAATATATGCCACTTCGTAGGCTGACTGAATGGTTTTGGAGCAGGCAGATCATGTATTGGAGAGCAGAGCTTTTTACTCCTGTGTCAGCAGGGTGAACCATGGCATCAGAGCTGCTGATTGCAGCGTCCTTGCTGGTCAGGAGGGCTCTTGTGGCTCTGCAGGAGGGTAGCTAAGCAAAACATTAGGATGAAAGAGTACTGGGTGCTCTTGCTGTTCTGCTACTGGGTATTGCTTTTGTTTCTTCCCATCAGCATTGGTATGAAGTAGGTGTCAGCTGGAATTGAAAGTCACAAGAGTTCTGGTATATTCAGATTTTTCTTAATCCTTTTTGACTCCCCTCATTGCTGTCCCCCTCCTTACTTTAAGCCTAATGTTTTGAGCTGTTGCTAATTATTTCTGTGCAGGGTGGCAGTGCCCGCTGTCGTCTTTCCTAATAGCTTTTCTGGGTTTTACTGTTCTACTGTTACTCTTTGAGCTTTGTTACCTCAGCAGATTAAATCCCGGTCAGATTTGGTTCCAGCATTGCTCTGGGCCATCGCGAGGAAGCAGCTCCCTTGTTAAGTTAATGACCTGCGTCCTGCCGCCAAGGCCTTCTTTTGCTGTGCAGCCCTAGGGTGATGTACAGCATCAGTATTTATGAACTGTCTCTGTCCTCCTGTCATGGTTCCTCACCTAAGGATGCAAATAGTATTTTACTGTCTTTGCAGGCTCTTTCTGCTGCCTCTGCCGGTCTCTGCCAGCTGAGTTGTTACTTCCTTCCCTTTTCATAATGTATCTGACAAAACTGCTTTCCTCAGGACAAAGAAATAGCACCAATCAGCTAATTTATGTTTTATTTTCTGATGTAATTTGCTGCCCGCATCTTTATGCCAAAGTTTATCGTTCACTATTTCTCACTTGTACCTGCAGACGTGTTTGCTGTTCCCGTTTCATGGCCGCTGCTCTCAGCCAGCTGGTGGCTGCGCTCCTCCTCAGTCAGGAGTTCATTCATGCTGCTCTCCTCTCTGCTTGGTGTTTCTTGCAGCACTTCAATGACCTTTCAGATGCCAGAGGAAGGAGAATGCTTTTTCATGCATACCGAGCATCACCAGACATGATCTTATTCGCACATTCAGCTTTCCTTGAAGTTTCTCCATCTGTTCATTCTTCATATGGTCCCTTTGCAGACTTTTGTCTGTGTCCTGGACCTCAGTTCTTGTTCTTGTGCCTGTCTCCTGCGTTCACCTCAGACAGTCTTGTGCAATGGAGTGAAAACTGTCTTGCACTGGGAATCCAAGCCTCTGTTTCAGCCACTTCCTGTCTTGAATGGAAACCTTTTCTCCTAGGAAATACCATTTTTCTTGCTTGTGTTATTGTAATGCCATCTCTGCTGGTTTCTGCCAAGTGTTCAGGAGGCAAATTTTCTTGTAAACACAAAGTTGTATTGCACTGAAGTTATTACAAAGCTAATTAAAACTACTTACTTGGAATAATTTTTTTTTTTTTTGCAGCGAATGATTTGAGGAACGTAGTTCTTAAAGGTGATGTGTGTCTGTTTTCATGCTGTAGGAACAGCATGTTTTGCCTGAAAGACCTGCCGTACTGGTACTCTAACTGTACTTGCTTGTTTGCAGCATTATGCTGTGTGGAGTGCTTCTCCCAAACCCCTGCGGTTAGAGGCAGTGGAAATGCTAAGAAGAGGAAATTGGTCAAGGGACCAGCCCAGAGGGCTTGTAAATAAATGCAGGAAAAATATAGGAAAGTACAGGTAGAAAGAATAAGGAAATAAATCCTTTTAGGAAAGGTACTGGCAGTGGTCTCTGCACATCTGTGGTACTTCCAGTTTTGAGTTTGTTTGTGTTTGCGTGCATGTGGAAGAGTGCCTTAGCGAAGAAGAGGTGCAAGGAGGATTAGAGGAGAGCATTGAGAATGCTTGCAAAAGCTGTTCCGTATGAGGTAGGAGCACATGCCAAGTGCTAGTTTGAAACGTTCCCAAGATGATGATGGTAGCTGACGTCATGTGCCAATAAGAGGTGCAAACTGACCTCTTGATACTGGCAGAGAGAAAATCATTATGTTGGGAAAAGTCAAGGCAGGTCGCCTGTATTTTATGTGGAGGAGAATGGAAGACAGGGAAAGGAGTCAAAGGTACCATTAAAGTGACAGAGCAGGATAACGAGCTTTTTATTGTAGGGATGAGAATGGTAATGTTACTTTGGTCAATACTCGATTACACGGTGTCGCAGTGACTACACCCAGTCTAATGGCAGCTAGTTGCTGTAGTTGGACGAATCAATAGGGAGGAACTATAGACAGTCATGTGAAGAAAACAGCTTATCCTAGTCAGCATCTGAAGGTTTAGGAATTGAGTCAAGTAGGATTGCTAGCTTGTGACTCTGATGGGTAGGGGAAATAGTGATATTTTCCAGCAAAGGAGAAAAGCAAAAAGTAGAGGATAGGTAGTAATGTGAAATTAAGGACTTAGTTTCTCCTCTTGGATTAGAATTAGTACCTAGGTATCCAAGAAACATCAAAGAAATTGAGATTTTGATTCAGACAGGAGGAAATGGCACTGTGATGGCTGCATAGGTACAACAGTTATTGCCCACGTGTAACATGGGGGAGGGAGCACGGAGCCCCAGAGACTCCAGAATGCCAGGGGATGGTGGCCTATTACAGGGGCAGCCACATTCCTGCAGGTTAAAGGGGACAAGGAAAGGGAAAAGATGACAGTTAATTCAGGTAGTAGGAGCAGAACTAGGAGGAATAGGTAAGGAAGCTGAAAGAGGATGACGTTTTGAGAAGGGGAATGTGATCAGATGTGTCAGTAGTAACAAACACATCAGGAAAAATGAGACAAGAAACTGGCTCTGAATTTTGAGTAAGGATTTGGGGTGTAACTCAGAATGAAGCGAGGAAAAGGAAGTGAAGGGAGAGAACTTACAGATGAAAGGCAGAAGGGAGATCAATGGCACTGACATGCAGGTGGGGTCGGAAGTCTATTTTTAGGTTGGGGGCTTGTTTGGAGATTCTGAAAAGGGTTTGTTTGGGAAATAATGGGTGGGAAGACATTGCAAAACGTAAGCATGGAGCAAAGAGTAGGCAGATGTGAAAGGAGGATACTAAAGCATTAGAAAAGGAGAACAAACAGGAGGTCAAAGATATTTAGAGTTTGTTTTGACGCTGGGGAGGGGTGGGTGTATGTGAAGGACACCCATCTGTTCCTTTGAGATAACAGAAGGAAATAGGTCACTAAGTGAGCACACAAAGTGAAGGGCATGGAGAATTAATAAACTGATTGGGTTGAAGGAGAACTTGGCTGTGTGCATGAGTTTGATTTGTGAAGTGTCGTATTTGCTACATGCTCTGTAAATCTCAATATTTTTATTATGTTTTTGCAGTGAGGCTCCATGACAGTATTTCAGAAGAAGGTTTCCATTACCTCGTCTTTGATCTGTAAGTGTCTGTCTTTGGCTTTGATGCTTCACCAGTGATAAAGGCACGTGGATGGTTGACTAAGAGTGGAATAAAAAACACCTGCATTAGTATAATTCTCCCTTTCTCTTTTGAGACCTGTAGATACCTCTGGCCTATTTGACAAAAGCCATTGACTGTGTGGTAGGGGCTGGATCAGGAAGGCTCCTGGAAGCAGATGTAGATGTGGGGTGGCAAAGGACAGCTATCCAGTATAGGGAGACTGTTTGACTTTTGTCTCTGAGGCAGCCTGGAGGGGGTTGGAGGAGGGATGTTCTGTCCAAGCTTAGCATCTACTAAGTTCTGTAGAGCGGCATGGGCAATTTGTACCCAGTGTATCACCAGTGTCCTGTACACTGCTGGTGAAATAGCAGTCCAACGGGTCTGGATGTACCAGTGCTGGTGCCATGGTGGTGGAGCTCTGCCTTGACTCCCCTGTGCTGCAGGTCCCTACACAAGCTGTGAGAAAGGGCCCAGATGGGCGTCCATGTGTGTCCCATGCAGCTTTGAGCTAGACATCCATGGACTCTGTAACCTCCCTTTTTTTGCGCTCCAGGGTTACTGGTGGGGAGCTCTTTGAGGATATCGTTGCCAGGGAATACTACAGTGAAGCAGATGCCAGGTAAGACTGTTTCCAGATCCTTCTGTGTATGTGCCACATGTGTGGGCAAGTGGAATGAGTTTCTTGACTGCTGCTCTGTGTGCGGCTTTGTTATGACACTCTTGCTCCCCATCTGTTAAAAAACAATTTCTCTTCCTGCTATTAGCATGAACTGTTGTCACCAGTCAGCCTGACTCACTGCAGCTCTAGCCCTTGCCGCTTGCAGACGCTGCCGTCTGTGCTCTTTGCTGGGAGACGCGTTGCTAGCGGCATTCTCTGCCTGACCTTTCTGGTGGTTGGTGGCAGGGCGTCCTTAGTGAGCAAATGTAGGGGAGAGCTGTCCTGTGGCTGTGAGAGCGCTGCCTGCTTGGCCTCTGCCCTCTCCAAGTAGGGCTTCTTCCAGTGATGTGCCATTGCTGTTGGGCAAACCATTTGGTTTGCCCGTGTCTAGGTAACAACTTACGGGGCAGCAGGGAGAGGGGGCTTTGAAGGCTGTGTTCCTGTGGAAGCCCCCTCTGATTGTGAGCTGATTAGTGCAGTGAAGAAAGGCACAAGATGTGACAGCAACCTTTATATTTTAATATTAAATAGATACAGAGTTACACCCTTCTTTTTCCGAGTGTCCTCTCTCTCCCATGCGTGATCTTCCCAAAATGGCCTGTGCTTGTCCCTTTGCAGTTTATACAGGGTGGGTGTTTTGTGCAGCAGTATCTGGCTGTTCTCTGACCCGTCTGTCTGCTGGACATGCAGCATTTGGAATCAAAGCTGGGATTAGACAGCTCCCGTTCTGCTTTAGCAGGGCCTGGGAGTGGCTCAGTGGTGACCTACCACCACTGCTTATTCTGCACCCGTGTTCTTATTCTGTTCTAACCCTTGCTGGAGCAGGAATTAGGGGAGCCATGAGAGGAGAGGGGTTAGAAAGGAGTAGTGATGCTGCTGTGGGGTGAGCTTGGTAGGCAACGCTGTCAGGAAGATCGTACTGAGTGCAAGGAAGGGAAGAATATGACCCGGTGTGCTGGTGTAGGTACTGCTGTGGAGTCTGTGGGCGCTTATTTGCTTTCCCTGTGGTCCGCTTACAGCCTCTGTCTTGGGCATTGCACAATACTTTCAAATGAGACATTGCACTGCACACTCTGCTGCGAGCCATCTGCTGATGAGGAAGGCCAGTGGGCTCGTCACCTCTGATGGAGCTCCTGGCAGAGTCGTCTGAGAGCCCTATAGATGTTTTCAGTGGGGTGTACATATGTTTTAAGCACAGCATCTCGGATAGATTAACAGTCAAGCCATTCTGCCTTGAAGTTGGGAAGTCTTCCTTCCCACTGTCCTTCTTGCCGTACCCGCTTCCTGAAACCGGAGAGCTGGCAGTGACCGACACTGCTCAGGAAAATTATGGCAGGGTTAGGGGAAAAGGGGAACTGTCTGTTCCTCTGTGAGCCTTCCTCAGGGTGCTCAGCCCTCTGACTGTCAGCCAGACAGGTCTCACAGTGCCCACAAGATGACAGAGTAAAACTCCTCCCTTTCTCTTCCCATGCCGAGCTGAATTCCAGAGCAGACTGGGAGAGCGAGGGAGGGAGGTCCGTGCCAATCCGCTGGGCTTGGCTTGCCTGGGACACCTCACACTTTTGCCATTTTTGGCCAGAAAATCTCTCTTGCTCAGACTCAGCTCTGTTCTAATTATACATTTTTGTTTTGGGAGCGGGGAGATACTCATGGACTCCGACCCTGAGGATTGTACTGCCAGCTCCAGAGGGGTGGGAGTAACAAATACACAGTGCTGCTTCTTCCCCTCGCCCTCTTCCCATTTTTCCAGTAGCCAATTTCCCTTCCCTCAAATATTTCACTCATTTTTAAATTTGTTCCCATGACATTTGTAGAATTCAGGGAAGGGACTGACTGGTCCTGCAGTGAGTTCACAGACCTATCTGAGTTGCCCACATCTGGGCGCTTACTGCCCAGCCATAGTTGTCAAAATCACTACTCCATTCCACATCCACCCTTGGGAGCTGAGTAAATATTTAGTGGAAGAGATGTTTTCAACCAGAAACCTCACCCATGGGTGTGTTGCGCTGTCTTTATGCGACAGGTGTAAGTAACATCTTGCTTTTGCCCCTGTGGTTACAGCAATGAGAGTGGCAGCAACACAGTTTTCTGTGAGCTGGGGGAGCGCAGCACGCTGCACTTAGCAGGGAATGAGTCTGCTTTTCAGATCACTAACCCCTTAAGTGGGATCTGTACTTAAAAGGCACCCAGCAAGCGTGTGCGCACATTGTGTATGTAAAGTGCTTGAGATGCTGCTCTGAAAGCTTTGCAAACTGGCAGGCACCCAGGAGTCATCATCCTGAATTTGCCGGGGGAGGCTGCTGCTCTCTAAAAGTTTATTCTTTGCTCGGGACCAGCCCAGCTGAAGGTTTTCTAGACTGGGTCTTGCTTGCCCGATCTCAGCTGCTGTTTGCAGATATTTGGGTGCCACCATTCTCCTGTGTGGAGTGGGCACTGTTAGCTGAAGGAACAAGTAAGATGATGTGTGATGGGGAGGAAAGGAAGGAGGTAATAGGAAGTAGGAGAAAGGCTTTGTGGTCCTGCTGCAGATAGGATGTTCAGCATCCTGTTGCTGAGAGGGCTGGAGATGTCCAGCTGTGACAGTACAGAGCTGTGGTATCCAGTGGGCACGATGAAGAGATTCAGCCTGGAGTCTTCAGCTCTCCCTGGTGCAAGTACAAAAGTTAGGGAACTAGTTCTGGAATGAGATGAGATGCCAAGTGTATGTGTGTGTGCATAACTCTTGTGTGTCTCTCCCTTTATCTTGCAGCCACTGTATTCATCAGATACTGGAGAGTGTGAATCACATTCACCAGCATGATATCGTGCACAGGGACTTAAAGGTAATATTTCCTCCATGCCACAGAGGAGAGCAGCCAGGGGATCATTGGAAGAGGCAAGACAGGAATACTGTGTTGCCAGCTGGCAGGGTGTGTTTTCACTTGAACTGGACTCAGGGGTTCCTGAAGCACAAATTCGCTCCTGAGTTGTCTAGAGGATATGCTGAACTCCTAAGGAAGTTTTCAGCCTTCACGAACCTTGCCAGCTCTCAGCCTCTCTGAGGCAGCTCCAGGATGGAGTACTTGTGGACTCTGGAGTTCAGTAGGCTTTCAGAGAAACTTCGGTAGGATTCATTATAATGAAGGACACTTCCTAGTCTGCCACTGAAGAGATCTCTAGAGACCTGGGGCAATCTCTGTTCAATCTGCCAGGATGAGTATGTCTGCACAGAGCATGTATATTTTTATTCTGCACTGTTGCCAAACACATGCCATTGGGCTAGGGCAGAGATGCACAACAAGAATCTTTCATGCCCTTTCTCTCTTTTCTCATCAGTAGAAGCACTTTTAATCTAAAACCAAAACTGCTGGCCAGTTAAACACTGGGTGAACCAACCATTTGCCAATTTTTTACACATTTATAGACCCAGAGCCCCCGCAGTGTAGTTACTTAAACTCCCTTCCCACACAGTGCCAGCTGTACTGGGAGCTGGGCAGGCTCCGGAATGAAGAGGTTTGTGCGGGAAGGTTTATCTGCCCTGCAGCCCTCTCTGTCTAAAGTTGGAATGGTGATGGCCACCAGTGGTCCAGTTAAATTAATGCAGGATGACACCTGCTATTAGTGTTGGTTTTAGTTTGTTAAACAATGCATAAGGGGGAAAGTATAAAAATATTTTGCAGAGAGCAAGGTAAAAGCATGTTGCAAGCTCGGTGGCAGTGTTCCCTCGGTGATCTATGGACAGCTGTTAACCCCTACTGTTTCTGGCAAACTCCCATACCACACTTTTGGCCTTCTGATTCAGAGCACTGTGAAAAGATGCAGGTATCTACCGCAGAATGGCTGTTCTGGATTAGAGCGGACACCTGCTCTTGAGAAAGCAGCCTGCAAGAGGCACTACTGCCCCAAATTAGGGCTTTTGTGACAATCAGTAGTGTTTTCCGCTAGAGGATGGTTTAAGTTTTCTTCGTATCCTGTGTTCAGATATACTCTGTTTTACTTCTGAAGTTTTGTTTGTGTCAAAGTTGTGAACTTGTTTAGACCTTACCAGCTGCTAGACACTCCCTGCTGTAGTTAATGTGTTTCTTCTGTTGCTTGCTCTGATTCCGTGAAACTATCCAGGCCTGAGGAGTAGCCATTCCTTTTAGCAATAAAAGATTTTGTGCTCTTTATTTAATATTTAGCTTCTTGCCAAAAGCTTGACCTTCAGGATCAGTGTCTAGTAACAGCAGAGCTTGCTTCAAGTGAAGTTTTGTCTTTTGTACCTCCCTCTCATAAGCCTGTCTTCTGGTTGACATGCTGTTAAAGAACTTCAAACGTTGAGCTGCCCATAGGGACCGTAAGAAATTAGGGAATGTATTTGCATCCTTACCAAAAAGTATGTGAAACCTGAGATAACCCATATGTTGGCAAACATGCACATGGATAAGCACCATTAACCTTAAGGTGTTTGTAGCTGTATTTTAGAAGCAAATAGTGCTTAGCTAGCACAAGCATGGCCTAAATTTCTCTGTTTCTTAGTCAAGCCAAGCCCAGGTGTGATCTGAAGTTGGGAGAGATTTTTGGAAGACTTCATCGATTTTCCTCTTTAGGGACTTGTTTGCACTGATGAATTTTCATGTGTAGCGTGATTACCACAATCTTTTCCACTTTCTGTTTAGTGAAAAGCCAGCGGCATCCAAATGTATTGCGATCCAATTCCCTTTCCTTTCAGGCTGCTTATGGCAAGGACTGTCATGGGCAAGGCTGTTCTTCCTTTGTTCAAAGCAGAGCAAAGCACATGCCCAGTACTTTAAGGCAGGTGAATGAGCAAATTGTCTTGTTCCTGTCAGGCAGAACAGGGATAGAGGGTTGCCGTGGGATGAAACTGGTGAGCAGACTGCAAAAAAAGACCTTCATCACATTTGTGAAACTGAGACAAGCTTCTGTTTCTGGATTTCCAGGCTTCCATCTTGCTCGGTTAAAACCACAAGTTGATACAAATTGCACAAATGATCAGAAGGGTGTAGGATGAGAAATCACATTTGTCCTGCAGAGTTGTAATAGCCACCCCTTTAGGCTTTGGGGTTTCGAAGGGCACCGTGTAACTAGCTGCTGTAGCGCTCCAGGGGAAGCTGCTGGCTCTCAGTACAACTTTTGGAGTTGCGTTAAGCCTCCTGCTGAAGTCCTCTGCTGGAACACAACAGAATTATGATTCAAGTGAGATTCATGTGAGGTGGAAATGTGAGGGGCAAAACTCTGTTTCCCTTTCCTGGCACATGGGGGAAGTGACATGGCTGCTTGTCGTATAGGTGACAGTGGCAGTAGCAAGACAGTGTATCTGTATATACGTAGGATGAAAAAACAGCTTACAGCTTATGCCGTTTGGAAGCTGAGGCTTTTTCTGTAAGGGATGAAAGTTAACTGCCTATCCAGAGGATGCCTTCCCACATTATGGCACTGTATTTGGCAGCTCTTATTAGCATCATATTTACTTTTCCAGTGCCTTGGGGACTGTAATGTCCATTGGGAGAAACATCACTGCAGATTGTATCTACTTCATCTTCCCTCCCCTTCCCTTGCCCCACAATTACTCTCTGCGGGGACGACAGAAACGAATTTTGGGTTCTGTGCTGCAGGAACTGTACTGCCAGTGCCCTCTGGTGTCAGCATGTAACATATGGGCTGGACTGGGAGAGGCTGGCTCCCACAGAGGATTTGTTAGACTTGTGATTTTCTGCCACTCTAGGTCAAGGCCATTTATTGCTGTTGCTCTGCCTTTACCTGAACAGCTTTAGTACATGCCTGCTAGATTCAATCAGCAGATTCCATTTAATGATGTGAATTCTGAGGTCAGAGGCTTTAATGAGGATGTCAGTCTTTCCTTCTTACCCTCTGTTTTCTTTCTTCTCCCCAGCCTGAGAATTTACTACTGGCAAGTAAATGTAAGGGTGCTGCTGTCAAACTGGCTGACTTCGGACTGGCTATAGAAGTTCAGGGAGAGCAGCAGGCCTGGTTTGGTAAGAGTGTTTGAGCTTCCCCACTTCTGCTCCCCCCTTTCCTCGTTGCTGGTTGAGTTGCACCCTCCCTGAGTACTTTCTCTCAGCTTTTCCAGCACGCTTGTGTGTATGTGGCATTGCTGCTTCCCTTCCAAGCATCTCAGCCTCTGAGTCCTTGGGCACAAGCCTAGGTGCAATAGAGGAAAGAATATGATAAATAAAGACAGAGAAAGTGGTTATGTAGTTCCCTCTTTTTCTTCTTGATTTACAGTAAATGCTAGTGTCAGAGATGAATGAGCTGCTAAGCTTACACCCTGATCTGAACTTTACTACTGCTCAGGAGCATAGACATCTGGAATTTCGTTTGGTCATTTTACAGAAATGCATTTGACCTTCCTCAGGCACATTTGGATCTGGCCTTGTCTTTGTTTAGCTAAAACATGATTAGAAATGAGACCTTCTCAGGCTAAACATCAGCTCTGAGACTCTACAGTGCTGCAGCCATTCTGGAGAGATGGCTACTTCTCCTGGTCTGCCCACACCACTTGGCAATCGTATGTGTCCCATCTGTGTCTTGTGTTTTCAAACTCCAAGCTATTATATGGGAAAATGATACAAGGCCCTGCATACGAGTTTGTGCCCAGCTGGTTGACATGGTCCCTCTTTCTTTTCTGTTTTTCCTGCAGTACATAGACACTTGATCCCATCTGATTTTTATTTTTTTTTTTTTTCCTTCTTCTTTCTGTTGATGCACCAAGACGTAGCTCTAGCAAATATGAGATGAAGGGTGGGAAATAGGTTTTGGATTTTTTTTGTTACCACTAGTGGGTTTTGTGTTATGGCAAGATCTCTCTGCTTGGATACTTAAGTACTTCATGTCATCCATTTCCTGGCAGGGTTTGCTGGCACTCCAGGCTACCTCTCCCCTGAAGTCTTAAGAAAAGATCCTTATGGAAAACCAGTGGATATATGGGCATGTGGTAAGATTCTGTCAAAACATTTTACACTTAAACAGCACCGTTTTATGTAGAAGAACAATTACTTATAACCTGTGCTGGGAGGGTGTGCAGTGTTCCTTCTTATTGGGTGGAGAGATGAAGGCACACTTGAGGATAAGCACCTTGTATAGATGGAGTTAATACTGGAGCCTGAACTCATTCGATTCTTGCTCCTCATCCTTTCCTCAGGCCATCTGTCAGATGTTGGAGACTCAAGAGATAGCACCTATCTATGCTTTGCAGAGTCAGTTGTTTAGATAACTGTAGCAATTTCCTATTACGCTCACTATGTAGAAGACAAAATACTGAAGAGAGCTGATTTTTCTTTTAAAAAAGAAAAAATGAAGTGTAAATGTATCTGAGACCAATAACTTTAAAGATATGATATCAGTTTTGCCTGACATGGACTAAATGGTTCTCTGCAGGCCAGAAGTGTTAGCTTTGTCACTGGCATTTTTGTCCCAAGCATCTAAAAACCTAGTCCTTCCTAAAAAGTTTCTTGCTGCCCAGCAGCCCCAGGGGATGTGGCTTTATTTTATTCTGAGAGCAGCTGGGAGTTGTGGCTCACCAGCCATGGTAGCCAAAGGAGGGTAGAAGGACATCATGCACCGTGTTCTAGCTCCTGGCAGCTGGTATTAAGAGCTGAACATGAAGTGCCAGGGTGAGGTTCAGCAGAGCAGATGTTTGTACTGTCTTTTTCTACCTCGGAAGGCTAAATATGATGGCAAATTAAGATACAGAGCAGTCGTTGCCTTGGGGACTGTCAAGAGGGAAGGAAGAGGGGCTGAAGGAATAATTGGCCTATTAGCCTAACCATAGTGTATCTGTGTCTCTCCCTCCCAGGAGTGATTCTGTACATATTACTAGTGGGGTACCCTCCCTTTTGGGATGAAGATCAGCACAAACTCTATCAGCAGATCAAAGCCGGAGCCTATGACGTAAGGGCATTTTCTTGCTGAGTACCTGCATGGGTGTAGAAGCCATCCAAAACATGGCACTATCTTACTTGGTGTCTAGCAGCAGGCCTCCAGCTACTGTGTAAAGTGATGTCTGGCGTGTTCATACACCTCGTTATCTTCACTGCCTGGGATATGGTCCTGTTTGGGGCTACTGAAAGGATATGTGGAAAGCATCGCAGTGAGCACCAAGATGTTGCTGGTCATTAGGAAAATGCAGAGCTGGAAATGCGCATGGTGGGAAATGGCATCTTCCAGTGCATTTACCACAAAGTGCTGCAGCCATAGCCAATGTTAACTCCTTCAGGGGAGCAGAGGGAAGGTAGAATGAAGAAGCGTACCTTTATCAAGGCCTAATTTAAAGTATGGGGAAGTATTCTGTAGAATAATAGCTTAAATTGTGGCCTCTGGTCTCCTCAGTGCCATAATGAAATTTTTTCCAGCCGTGGAAAGTGTGGAGCCTAGTGAGAAGGTTGAATGGCAGGGGCCTTTGGAGGGGTGGCTTTGTGGTGGGGATCAGCGTAATGGGTTGGAGGCTCTGGTAAAAAGCCAAGCAAGTCATGGAACAGTTCTCAGAGCATGGCAAAACTGTGGTGTAAAAAGTGCTTGATGGAGGGGAGTAGCAAGGAGGTTAGTACAGGGGAGCAAAGGTGGTGTAAAATGTGGTTTAGGTACCACAGCTTGAATGTTTGACATAAATTTTTCCATGTAAGGAGAGGCTCAGGAAGGAAGAAGGAACTCCTGGAAATCCTAGCTCAAAGCCTGTGGGCATGAATATCAAGAGGAAGTTAAACAGTTCATTTTCTAGACTGTATCGTGGTTTGTATTTAAAAAAGAAAAAAAAAAAAAAAAGCAAGGGTTGGACCCCAGTTAACACCCAGCTTCTGTGCCTGAGACCATGAGAGCAGCTGTACTGGTGAGAACAAAGGTCTGCCTAACCTCATGTCCTGGCGAAGTGGCTTCCTGAGTGAAAGGAAAGTGCTGTCTTTGTACTTGATAGCCTTAAATGGACTTGTGTTCTTCTCTTGCCTTCCTGCCCCTCTTGTTTCTGTGTTGCTTGGTCTCATTTTTTGAAGTGTTTTTGCACTAATTATATCGCTGAGGATTTTCAAAGCACTTCAGGGGTTAAACGTCTAACTGTTTCTGTAAGTCATGAGCAGTGAAGTGCCTGATACCTCCTATCCACCTGCTGGTTTTGAAGTCTTACTTAGAGTGAACAAGTTCCAGTAAATTTCCCCCCTGTTTTGCCTGGTAGAGAACAGTTCAAGTTTTACTGGCATACGTCCCCCTAAGTGTCCTTACTCCAGCACCAACTATGCACTGAACTGGTCTCGTCTCTTGACCGCAGAGCAAGTGCAACTGTGAATTGGACTTCATGCTGTTGGGTAGGGGTTTTTGCAAGGTATTACCCTGAATGCTTCAGAGTTGGGATGAGGGGGAAGTGTCATGGCTGAAGACTCAGTATCATAATTTTTCAGTAGTCTCTTGCAAAATTTGCAGAACAAATTGTATAATGCCCTGCTCATGCCTGAGAATGCAGAAATAAGATTATATACAAATCAAATATAGTGGGTCTACTTTTATTGACCCAACTGAGCAAAGCACAAAATGCAGGAGAAAAGAGATGGGATAAACTCCTTCTAAATGTTGTAGTACTGTAAGGAAGTGTTCTCAGGATAGATCAATCCTCCCCCACTTAAAGACAGGGGACTTTTAACCCAACAGCACATTTACCTTTGTCGTCTCAAGTTCACCTGAATTTGTACAGTAGATTCATAGAAGTGAGAGGTACTGCATTTAATATCAGCATGCTGTCATCTATACCACATGCAAACATCTGGAGGATGGCATAAATATCTCATCTTTGTCATTACTGGAATTACAGGAGAGAGCAGTTACCCCTCCTGGATGATCAGCAACTGTGAAATACTTGAGGTTCTTTTCTTTGTTTCCATGCCTCTGTATTCCCATGCGCTATTACATCTCTCTTGCTCCCCAAGTAATGATTTCTGGTATGGTAGATGCTTGCTAACAATTTGCTGGTGGGTTGCTACACCTAGGTGACTGGTATTGTTCCAGGATATTGTGCTTTATGATGGGAAAAGTACACCTGATGGGATGTTCTCTCTTAGCAGTTTTTGCTTTATTGATATTTTGCTGTATTTAAGTATCTGTGATTTTGCCTGTGCTGTTACAGCTTTTTAGCATGCTGGAGAAAGAGCAAGGTGGGGTTAAAAAAATAGTGCTTGTGTTTTTCATGTCAGAACTCAGTTAAAAAGATCTGTGACTTTACTTTTTTGACTGTTGAGTGTGAAAGAAATTCAGAGGTTTGAGTTATTCCTAAAAGGCTCTTAAACTGTTAGTCTTCCTGCCTGTGTTTGGTGAATGGTACAGATGTGTCCTGCTGTCTGGTACCATTCATTTGCTGGATTCTGTAGGATTTTTGTTCAGCATGGATTTTCGCAAAAATTGATGTGTTTTTCAAGTGCATTAGCCCTGGTACCAGAAGGGCAAAAGCTGGAATTCAGCTATATAGGAGGGAGAATCTCTTCTGCTAGTAGAAGATCTTTTTCAGTTCATCATCTGTTCCATCTTCCTCTTTCAGTTCCCATCTCCTGAGTGGGACACTGTGACTCCCGAAGCAAAGAATTTGATCAACCAGATGCTGACGATAAACCCAGCAAAGCGCATCACAGCTGACCAGGCTCTCAAACATCCATGGGTCTGCGTAAGTGTTTTCCTCTATTACAGATTGATTTGTGGCTTAACCCTGAGCTGACATGTCAAGAAGACTTAGCTGCAGAGGAGCCCAGAATATTTTAAATATTTCAGATTTATTTATTTATGGAGACTGACCTTCAACAAGCCAACTCTGTCATGCTGCGGTGCTTTTATTGCCAGTGTAGGGGGAAAAAAATGACCCAAATCTTATTCTTTTAGGAGTTTTGTGAATGTCTATAGTTCCTGATTTTCCCCACATCTCTTCTTGTAGTCCATATAGTCCTAAAATGTCAAGTGGAGTTGGGCATCAGACAAAATATTTTAGGATTATTTTGTTCTTCATCTCTGCTTCAATTTATTGCATTGCATCTTTGCAATGTTGGAACACATCTGCTCTGCTGCAGCTTAACTAGCTGTAAACCTGAAATCAGCAAAACATCTTTTGCTGTTCTGTATATGTAGTTTCTGCCTTGCCAGACCCCACACGTGATAGTTTTCATCGTTTGCGAAGTTGGCAAGGAAATCCCAGAATGCAGCTGGAAGTGGGCGTAGGGGAGGGCAGCATGGTGTACTTTTATCTCCGCAGGAAGAAATAGTTCCACCTAAGTCTAACCAGATGCTCTTGTAATACCTTAGCATACTTCTGTTTTCTAGGGTGTGTGTATTCTGTTCCTTTGCTAATTGTTTTTCTTGAGAAACTGTGGTGGTTTTCTCCTGTCACAAAACAACAAATTAGCAATTCAAACTTATTTCTGCGTAACAGCAGCGTAGTGTCTGCTGTAAAGTGATCAAGTTTCTTGGAAGTCAAAACTTCACACTAGCTGAGACTTTGAATCTCCGTTTTTGGTTGTTTTTGTTTTTTTTTTTTTTTTTTTTTTTTTTTTTTTTTTTTTTTTTTTTTTTTTTTTTTTTTTTTTTTTTTTTTTTTTTTTTTCTCCTTGCATCCTTGTAATCAATAGCAGTTCCCGTATATTTAACTTTTGTCCAAATGCCTGTAACTAAAGCTGTATGTATTACGATAGCTTGCTCCCTATGGCAACATAATACAGAATGGTTCAAGAGAGGCTTTCCTTCTCTAAGTTATAGTTCAGTTTCACTTCACAGCCATTTCAGCCTCTCACCCAAACTGCCTCCTGTTGAGTCTGTTGTTTCCATTTGCTCTGCAGTCTGTGTGTGCAACATAGATTTTCTTTCTGCAGAAATATTGCCTCCCTGAAGTAAATGTGGTACAAAATTTTAACAGTTTATCTGAGACACTGAGATTCTTAGCATTACTGAACTTCCGAAGTACGTGTCCTCACTCTTCTAAGCCCACATTGAAAAACTGGAAATCACTGTCACTTCTAAGGAGGCTGAATGAATAGGAACTGTCGAAGTTGTTGAAGAGGACAGTTTGGGTACACTCTCCCTCCACACTGCCATGTGCACTGCAGCAGGTGGCTAGCTTTGCTAACAGGATCAAAGCAGGGACTTCCCATGAGACTTGCTGAATATGAGCATGGTTTATAGTTCTTCTGGATATTGCAGAATTTTTCCCAAGCAGGAGAAAGGTAATAGAGGGTTTATATACACTGATCTTCTAAGTTGGTCATTCACCCACTGTCCTTGTAAAGGGAATTCAGGTTTGTGGCTCTATGCAAGAGCAACAGCTACTTTGGCATCAGTCTCTGGTTTGCTTATGTGCTCTCAACGACTGACAATACTTCTGGGAAGTTCTCTTTTTGCAGCTGATGGGATTGCAGTCTACTGTGGGTGACAGAAGTGTGTCACTGGGTAGAGGTTATGCTTAGGTTTTTGTGTTGGTACAATAGAGCTATATGATCTTTCCTCTTACACACTGAAAATCTTTTTCTGCAAAACCTGTGCAAAGATGCTGAGGCCTCTGCTAGTCAAGCAGTTAGCATTCGGGGAGTTGCCATGTCCAGGAAGGTTACCGCTCACTAGCATTCACTTCCTGCTTGGAATTTTCCCTTAGATTTGTAACTAATGCAATGCAGATCTTTTCTGTAGTGCCTCTAACTCAGTCCTCCATGCTTGTTCATTTGATGTTGTCTTCTTATTATCTTGATCTTTTGTGTGCCTGAGAGACAGGGAGCATTGGGTTCTCATCTGTACCTCAGTCAGAGTTCCTTCGGCACAATCCTGCAACAGCCAACCTTGACTTAACCTGTATTGTTGTATTGGGAAGGTCCTAAGTTATGAACTGGTTGCAGTGTTTTGCAGCCATGCAGTGCTGAGAGGCTTGGCCATGTCAGCTTGCATGTCATGGTTGTGTGCAAGTGGAGATAATGGCTCTGGCTGATTTGGTTGGGATATGTTCTTAATTTTTTGCTGTTCCTTTTTTTCAGCAACGCTCCACTGTCGCTTCGATGATGCACAGGCAGGAGACTGTGGAATGCTTGAGAAAGTTCAATGCTAGAAGGAAGCTAAAGGTAAGCATGTGTTAATTTGCCTTAAGCTTGTTTTTAATCCTCTGAATTTGAGGTTAATGCCTTCCTAGTAACAATACTTTTTTATCATTAGCTCACTAATATTAGTGAAGTACCTTATGCAGTCCTCCAGTACAGGGCACTAAAGAAGTGTATTGAGCAGCTGGGCAGTTTCTTTCTCTGAAGCTCTAAGTTTCCCATGCTGCTTCTGCCACATAATCACACCTTCTACTTCCTGCAAAAGAGTTAAAATAGAGCAACTAGTTATTGAAATTCTGAGGCTTTTAGTTCTGATCAGTCTCTGCCTCCCAGTAATAGTGTATCAGTTGCCTGTAGCTCGGGCAAAGTCTCTGGCTTGTGCATGGAGCAGCTGTCTGCCCTTTGAAAGTTAGGAAGCAACTATGTGCCTAAACATAACTCTTAGTACCATTTTAGATTTCCTCTAGACGCCACCCTAGAAAGGCAAGACTCCAAGTGGTCCCGTGTAAGGTCCAACAGCCATGTGTAGGAATCCTGGATACACTAGGATTTCCAGGGTAGCATTAGGATACCTCTGCTTTGGCACCTGATGCACTGTGTTCTTCGTGGGTCAGCCCAGCCCCTTTCTGAAGTGAGTGACAGTGTCTGTTATCCGTGCTTTCTGTTCCCCACAGGGTGCAATCCTCACGACAATGCTTGTATCTCGGAATTTTTCAGGTGAGTTCTTACTGTTCCCATCCCTTCCTTGGTTTTCTCTTGTGCGAGTGAGTCAGGAGATATTTTAACCATTTAGGAACTGAGTAGAAGGGAAGGGAACATGCTTACAAATTCATCATGGTGTAGTGGTGGTCGCTTTGTGTTGACGGGTGACCAGTGTGAAATAAGAAGTGATTTGTTTGGGGGGGAGCACGTGACATTTTAGTCTGGTACAAAACAGAAATAAAGTAAGCTGCCACAATTCTCTCATGATATTTTGTTATCTGATTATTTTGGGGAAATTCTAGCTGGCATTTCTTATATTTCCTGTCTGAAACCAGCAGTCAAGAACTCTTATTAGCGAGCAGTGATTCCTTTAGATGTGAGGCAGACACAGAGCAAGTAATAGCTGTTTTGGTATTGTGTTACTTTGACTTGACAAAAATGAGTCTGAAGCATATAGCTATTAGAATTTTCCTTCTTGGAGTCTCAGAGGTGGTTTTCATCCTTTTAAGCTTAATAACTGGTAGTCTGGCTCCCACCCAATTGCATTACGTAGTGCACTTACTGAAAATGCAAATCTCAATATGCAAATAAGTGCTTTTTGGAAGATGATTGTCTTGGCTCAGCACATTTAAGTGATGCAGTCTTATCTGTGTTAATTTCCATTTGGGTGGAAAAGGTCTATTTGCAAGGGCTTTTGGTTTATAGGATTGTTTGCTTTCTTTGCCATTTTTTTCTCTGCCATTTTTTTTTTTCTCTTTTAAAAAGGGCAATCATTGAGTGCATGAGTCAGATCTTTATTGCACATGACTACAGTTACTGTCAAGTGAAAATCTGCTGTATGGATTGTAAGTGATGATGAATGAAATGGAAGTGCATTAATTTCATCTGGCCATTTACTAATGGTGGATACCAATACTTATATTCTGAGTGATGTCACAATAAACTTCTAACTGGAATGAAAACCTCTGTGAAATTATCATCCCAGCATTCAAAGTGCACATTCATGCATACATTCTTTTTTGAAATCAAGGCAGCATTTTTAACCTCCTGTATGATGATTTAAAAAAAAAAAAAAAGGGTATGAAATCAGCTACAATTAAGGGACGACCCTCAGCAACTTCAGAACAGTTTTTCCTTGATTCTTGCTTTCAGACAAACCTGTTTCTATATGCCAGGACTGCTTGTGGCTACAGCAATTTCTCTTTACTGCATTTCTGATAGTTTGGCCTTAAAGGAACAGAATAATTTTCTCCATTCACTTGTCTCGGGATTGTGCTGTTACAGGACTTATATACATTGTTTTCTGGTAATGATTCTGAAGTAACTGTTTGAGGAGCTATGGCACAACGACAGGGTTTCTGCAGGACTTAATGGTTTCTTGGGCTGCTGGTGCGAATGGTTTTTGATATATTCACACAGCTAGTTTTTATTTCACTTAATTGATGATTCTGAAATAATCGGGTTTTATTATTTTTTTTTCGAACAGCAGTTTTAGATTCATTTTTAGTCTGCAAATGTTGTCACTTCTAATGAAGCTGCAGAAGTGCTTGGGTAAGAAAATCTCCTGTGGCCCAGATTTTTAGTACGTGAAATGCCTGAGAGAAGGGTTCTCCTTAATGGTGTGTGACCTATACATCCACTTATTCTCTGAGCTCGTATCGAGGAGGAAAAGGCTTGCTCTGTTCATTCTTCTCTGTCTCAAGGGCTGAAGCTGCTGGATCCGCTTCAGTTAACAGCTGAAGAAAAGGAAATCCTAAGTGGCCTATAGTGAGTGCAGGGCTCTCAGTGTCGCTGAGTTCTGCTTTGAATACAGCCTGTGATCCCAGCTAATGAGATGCTCTGAAAAATTGTCCAGAAATAAATGTTGTGAATTTAGATGCAAAGCATTTATAGCCTCTCCGCATAGTAGGCTATTCCTAATATTTTGATGAGTTTTGGAAGTGGGGAGATCAGCTGCTCATGTTTTCTTTGCAGAACTGTCTGTAATATGAGCTTTTTATTATTATTTTTTAATTTACTTAGGTTTTTTTAACTGCTGCAGTTGAAGTACATAAATCTGCTGAAACTGGAGAATATGTGCACGCTAACTGGAAGTAAAAATTTAGAGTCCGTGTGGGAACTTTAGGTAGAGCTCAGACTTTTCCTATCATGACAGGTCATCTAATTGCACTTGAAGAGTTCTGAAATAGTGTTTGTTTCCTTCCCTGAAGACCTTATGGGGTTTTTATTTTCTCTAATTGGATGACACTGTTTTGTGTCCATCCAAAAGCCCCATTCCCAGCAGATAGCGGACTAGATTTATGAAGAGAGAAGCTTCTTCCTGTCTGGGGATGAGATCTTCTGAAAGCTTCTTCACAGATGTTTTGAACCAAGAGGAAAATGAAGGCTTATGTGACCCTGGTATCAATTAATTAGGCATGATAGTACTGTCTGCAGGAAATATGAGAAGACTTTTTTAATCCTGTTGTCATTACTGTCTCCTCTGTCATGTATTTTGTCATGTGGAGTTCCTTCATTTGACAGTGTGGTTTTGGCTTCTGACAAATCGTATGCTTAAGAGTCTGTAGCAGTACTCTTTCTCTTTTTTTTTTTTTTTTTTTTTTTTTTTTTACCATCAAAAAATCTTACTTTTTACAAAGAAAAAAAAAAAGTTTTGGTTCTTTTGTGAGTAGTCTATTGCTTGCTAGGTGCCTTTTGCCCCAGGTCAGTTCCTAAAGATAAAGGAATGTGTTCTGGCTCCTTTCCCTAGTTATGGTATATTCAACAATTTAATATTGGCTGTTTGTGGTTCTTTTAAAAGACTGTATCTCGGGTCAGCTGTAGGCTATTTGTGAAAAGCAGATAAAGTTGCACTCCTTTCAGTGTAAGTCAGAAAACTGAGACCTGGTTGTAGTGAGGGGTTTGTAGCTTCTGTCTGCACTCTGGTGCCGGAGAGAATGTTGCAACCCAAACTTTGCTGTGGGATGTTTACAGTCACACCAGGGTATACACAGGATGGTTTGGGTGCTCACTTGTGGCTTTTAATGTTCAGATGACCCAAGCAAACACTGATCTGATCTGTGTTCATTTACAAAATACAGAAGTACAGTCAGGTGAATCAACTGATTAGATCATATGCAAGAAACTCCAAAATCACCTTCTGAGAACTAAATGTAAATTTATTATTACAAGAAAGTTGGCAAAGTTTTCAGAGATTCCTAATAGCTACAGTATTTAAGGGTGCCTGGACTTATCTTGTAGATAGAACTCTATCTATCTATTACAGGCTACTGTAAACTGAATGAAAGGATCGACAAAATTGGTTTTCATCTTACAAACAGCCATCTTCACAAAAAGCTGAGAAGTGACTTTTCTCCATAAGACTTACAAGCGGACTACATGAAATTCGTAACACTGTTTTCCTAGCTGGTTTGCAACTGTTAATTTGGGCAGGTGTTGTTCAATAGCTGGAATTCATTATGTGTCTCTACAGATCCTTATTAACTCTCCGATGTGCAGCTTGGTGTTTTTAACTAGATAGGTGAGGTTGAGAGAGGGTGGAGGCAGATCCAGGGAGCAGAGTGCTTTCCAAGTAAAGAAGGGCTGAATATGGCTGTGAATATTTGGTGTAACCTGCACAGAGATGGTTTTGAGCTGACAAAGGAGCGAGAAAAAGGAAATAATACAAATACTGAAATGATACTGAAATTTTTCACTGTCTTATTATATCTGCCTTCCAGAAGTGCTTGTGAAACTGATTTTTTGCTGTTTTCTGTGTGTATACACATACATATTTAAATTCAGATTGGAATTTAGATTCTTTCCTTTAACCAAAGTAAAGGTAAAATTGTGTGAGTAATTGTTTTGAAGTTTGTGCTGTGTTGTGTTAATTATGAAGATATCCATTCAAGACCAGAAATTTGTATCATCTGACTCATGTGAATACGAACCTCCTAGTGTGAATTCAAAGGATGAAAATATGGAGGGAAAAGTGTATCAAGACGTTTCCAGAGAGCTTTGAGTAAATGGGCATGAGATCACTGGGAACCACATTTCCCAAGCAGAAGATGAGGTCACATTTAATAAAAAATTAAGTTGTTTTTAAGTTGTTTCTCTGTATCTAAGTTGCTTAAGAAACAGTCAGGGATTTTAGAGATTGGTTCTCAACTACTACAGTGTGGACCTGCTGAAGTACTTCAGTAAGTAAACTTCAGTTTTGCAGCTTCGCAGAATCAAATGGATTTCATTGCTGCGTTTAAATGTTTATCACTATAGCCCGGGAGTCTAATTTATCATCAAAAGTGCATTTAAATTATAATAGTTCCCTTTACTTTTATTTTCCCTCCGCTGAAGTTAAGGAGAACTCTGTGAGTGCCTTTTCTTGTGGTGTTTGCCCTTCATCCCTTCATTTCTTGGTTTGTCAGGAATTTGAGGTTTTGTGACACTACGAAAAAAAAGTGCTTTCATGTTTTTATCAGCTCTTGATTTTGGGACAGACTGGGACATTGAAGCTCAAAAGTCTAGGATGGATGTTCAGACTGTTTTGACCCTTTAGAGTTCTGCTCCTGTTTGTCTGTGTACATACGCATACCTGCAAATCACCTGTCTCCCACACTATTTCTCCATTATTCACTGTGGGAGAACTGGGAGCTCTGTGTCTCATGCCAAGAGGACACCACTGGGTTGTGTATTTCAGACTTCAGTTTTAACGAATGCTCCCTCTTTTACTCTTTCTCTGAAAACCATTGGGGCATGCCTAGGAGATGGGGGTGCATCTTCAAACACTTATCTACCCTTGAGATTTTCCCAAAGCACTGGAAGTATGTGCATGGTGTTAGGCATTGGCTGTGCCTAATTAGATGTATTGGATAGAAAAGGTGTCTGCTATGGCTAGGCATCCTGTGGGTCCAGATCACAATGCATTGCCTAACGGTTTGGAGTTTTTACCTGCCTTTCCACCTGGTTCTAGACCTCATGGAAGGCTTTTCATTGAGGGAGGGAATTTTAAATGTTGCTGCTTGACTGTCACTGAGGTACAGTTCTGGAACAGTGATGTCATTTAGAGGGCAGAGGGAGTTAATAGCAAAGCAGGATTAAAAAAAAAATAAAATAAACTTTTAAGCAAGAGAAAAAGTCCACGTTGTAAACTCCGCCAGGCAGTTATCCCATGCAAATAGATTGTCTTTGTATTGGTCTCTCGGTGCACAGCGCTCCTTTGCAGTTACTATTGCAACATGTTCCCGTAGCAAGTCACTGGAGAATCGAAGAGAAAGGGTACTGCTGAGACAGAAACGCAAGTGAGGGCAGAGAACACAGGACTTCTCCCCTCTCTTCTGTGATGTCGCTCTGCTGTGTTTAAATGGCTGCTGCTGGAGTGACTTGTGCCTAAGTAGCTATTGTGCAGAGAGTTAAGCATCAGTCTTTGTTCTGTCTTGTTCTTAATAAATAAATGTTCTTGAAGTTACACTGCCTTTGTGGGCATCATTTGTAATGGTATCCAGACGTGCCTCTTCATGGCTGTATGCTGACTCTTTGTTGGTTTGTGAACTCCAGAAGGGACATCAAGTTGAAAATTAGTTAATCTGGCTCTCTTTGAACTGAGAATATGAGGATGGCAAGCTGCAACTCAATTTCATTGGGAATTCTGTGTTGGTATGATACAATTTTTATTTTAATAATCAGATCTCAGCCAAGTCCTTTGTGGTGTAAGTTCTTGTATTTAGAAGTTGCATTGTCTGTTAGATTAGCATCATGAGTTAGCCAGGCTTAACAAAAGCAGCCTCAGTGTTATCCCTGCATCCAAAAAAAATACTTTCTCGAAGCTTAACCAAGATGAGAAATGTGACTGAGATTTGACAGCTGGGACAGGGCAGACCCGAGGCAGGCTAGGTGAAGGGCTGTGCTCTCTGGAAGAGGAGTGGGGCTGGTGGGGGGGGGAGGCACTGTCCATGGCTGTGTTTGGAGTGAGTATTTCAGTTCCTCTTGGAAATTCCCTCCTCGCCCACCCACCTTGGCTCTGATACATCCAGAGTATCTGGTGTTTATCGCTGATGAGTTCAGTGTTAGGGAGTTGTGTTTCTGCCAGGAGTATGGTTCAGAGCCCAGACTGTTTCCTATGGAGGCCGTAACTGAGAAATGTGGGAAGAAGGAGAGGTATATGGAGTGTGTGCAGGGGGAGCCTTTTGTGTTTCTCTTCAAAGATTAAGTGGCAGGTGTCCTGTTAAACCAGGAACAGAACTGTGCTTTTAGGCTACCAGGTTAGCAGTGTGTGCCTTTGTATTGCTTCATTGTAGAGGAACTATTAACTCCATTGAGAAAAGGGAATTTAACCCCTAAACGTTTAGAGGAAGTGGGAAGGATGGTGAAAATAAACATTAGTATCTCATGCCTGGAAAACTGCAGAGCATGGATACAAGATCATTTCTTCAACAGTAAAGAATCTACCCTCGTGTGTCCTGGGATTTTCCCCCTCCTGATTCTCTTTGCTAAGCTGCACGTTGGGTGGTGCTGCATGTCTTCTGAAAAGATTGTTGCAGGAAGCCTTGTCTGTTGCTCACTGCAGAAATTCCACTTGCATCCCCTTTAATTTCTGTCTCATAACATGTACAGGTTGACCTGTGGGTAAATCTGCACACCTCCTTCCTGTTTGGGGTGTCTGCACTCTTTTTGTGTGGGAACACATTTCATCGGCTCTCCAGTTGTCCTTACAAACCCCAGTATGATGCATGAACTAAATACACTGCAGACGGAGTTTCCGTATGCATGGGATGCCGGCAGGGCTGCGGGAGAACCGCGTGTGCCGAGCAGAGGTGCACGCAGGAGAGGGGGCTGGACGGGCAGCCTGCGCTGGGGAGCGCTGGATCAGCAGTACACGGCGCTGGGCCACACGGAATGGCGCTCAGCTGAATTTTGCTTTAACACCATAGGATGTGATTTTAGCTGTCTTTTGTCCACAAAGACAAATGTGTGAAACTGCAGAAAGTGTGAAAAATGTTGCTTCCCAGTTTGTGTCTGGGTCGCTCCCAGGACATATGGTGGTGCTGTTTCCCTTCTCTTATGTGTGTTTGTTTTCGTTTTTTTTTTTTTTTCTCTTCAAAGATGTCCCTGTTTTGATACTTGTTAAGTTGCAAAATCCTTTACTCCTTCTTAAGTACTGCAAGGCCATAATTTTTTGTTTTCAGCAGATGTACGTGTGGTATAAACACTGGACCCCTTTTGACCCCATGGTCACCTTTGTTTTCACTTGCATGTGGAATCAAGCTGGTATCCTTCATCATGCCTTGAAGGTAGCAAGAATTTACCTTCTAGGTTCAGTCTTGTGATGCTTCAGTATGTGTACAGCGAAGAAACTTGCAGGGCAGATGAGTTGCTTGGACAGTTTGTCTGCCCACGCTATGTGTGCACATTGGAGCATTGTGTGTTTTGATACATCATATTTGGAAAATCTCTGCACAAGGTTCTTCCAGTGTTCTTGGATGGTTTCTGAGAGCAGGAATGAAGACAGGTTCCTGATCTAGCTTTATGTTTGCATTAGGGAGTAGAATTAAGACGACCAATTTAGAAATTGTAATAAACAGTTCGGCAGTCTGTACACAAGTTGGTCAGCATGTCTTTGGGAGTGAGGTATTTCAACAGTTGTATGAACATTGTCATAAGACTTACCTTTTCTCTAGGCCTCATCTTTGCTGGAGCTAAAATCCAGGTCAAGTACCCAAACCTGTCATGTGCTTCCCAGCAGCTGCTTAGGAGAGGCCTATCAGTGTGTTGGGCCAGTAGGTCTCTAGCGTGCTGTTTACAGAAGTTAAAACAACCGAATACATCCTTCATGAGTAGGCAAGCTATGTTCTGTATCTGTTGAGGTTGTAGATGGGGTCTTACTGTTGACAGTAGTTGTCAACATACCACTTCCCTGTAATACATGGAGCAGTTCCTTTGTCACTCCCAGGCATGCCTTCTGCCAGCATTTGTTGTGGGCTCCCTGCCTGTGCTTATCATGTTCTTACTTTCATTGCTAGGGCCAGTTGTTCAAGGGCAGCACAGCAGAGCATCTTTATCTCTCAGTGAAGAAATTCAGCCTAGTTCCTGTCTCTTTTCTCATTCTCTTTTTTTTATTTTTTTTTATTTCTTAACAGTTATCAGATGCTGCCTTTTGCACTTCTCCAGTTCTTCCTTTCAGCTATCCAGATGTTTCCCCACAGTAACTGTGAATAGCAGTAATTAAGAGGCCTCTGCGTTATCAGTGCCCCATTTATAAGCAAAGTCTGTTATGTGAATGGCTGCACTTAAGAGTAAAGCCTTTATCCTGTTGCAAAGATCTGGCAGATTTCTTTAGCGTTTCCCCCTGTAACTGCTGGCAGTTCTGGATAGGGTCACTGTGTGAGTGCAGGATTGAAACAGAGGAGCTCTAAAGTCTCATTTCAGACTTGGTCACCCTGAGATGGTAAAAATGGGAGCATTTTTGCCTAATTAGGTGAACAGTAGATAGAATGGGTGATCCTCTGCTATCAGGATGGATTTGATGAGTGTATGGCCTTTATTTTCCAGGTCTCTTGCTTTTAGAGAGGAATTAGCAGGATGATTGTCCTTTTGCAGTTTTGAGGGAAGTGGTGAAAGAAAGAGAACAGTCTTGAATCCAAAATTTGACCTACTTCTCCTGCTTCTCTCCACAGCTGCCAAAAGCCTACTGAACAAGAAGTCAGATGGAGTGAAGGTAAGTTCTTGCTTTCCCATTTCACTGTCTCTCCCATCACCTGAACTGAAGGCAGGCGCTTTCTCTGGTGCCCATCCCCTTACAGGGTAAAACCACAGCCCTGTCTTGTGGCTGGGATTGTTATGTTCAGGGTATCGTTACGGAGGCTTGGGTGGGATTGTAATGTTCCTTACATGTACCTTATACATCACACACCTAGCTAAGTGCACTATTGTACCAGGAAGACTTCTTTTTCTTCTTTCTCTGAAGTCTGGAGAACTGTTTGATGCTGTGGATTAGAAAGACCAAGGACTTGCTCAAGTGTGAAATGTGCCTCTGGCTAGTCTGTGCTATTCAGTGCAGAATGCTTCTGCGTATTGAAATTTCACAGAGCAATTGTCAGTGACCGATGATACCTAGCAGACTCCATGGAAGTCTCTTTGTCTCCCTCCTTGGACAGATGCTGAAGGCTGAGCTGGGAAGAGGGATGAGGAAGGAGTCATTTCCAGATGCTCATGTTTGGACAGAACAGAAATTGAGTCTTGTTAGAGTTCCATCCTCATCCCTGAGGGCCAAGCACTCTTCTGTTCCCTTCTGAGGGAATTATTTTTTTCCCCCTTCAGTTTCACTCTTTGTGTGCATGGTCATCCTTTAGTTCTGGAGGTCAATAGGCCACTCCCAGGGCTGTATGTTGTTGCAGGCAGTAGCCCTTTATCATCTAGTCCCGAAGTAGAGACAGTTATGGGCTAGAGCACTGTCTTCCCCTAACTGTTCCAAAGGATAACTCTCCTACACGTGGGGAAGTAGGATTTGGTTTATTTGCTTGCATTTCCATTTGAAGTCCAAATCTTCTTCCACAGCTGTTAGGCAGAATAGTTCATCTCCTGGTTTTGCACTGCGGACAATCTTCATTCTCCCCATGCTGAGGGGTTGACATGCACACTGCAGAACAAGCACACTTGTTCTCTCCTGCTCTCGTAGCCCTTTTCCATTTTAATGAGGCTCTGTTCCCAGAGGGCTCACAATACAAGCAGACTGTTGAAAAATTAGGTGTTTTCAGAGGAGTTGTATTTATTTGGGGGATTGCTCTAGTAAAACCTGCATTCTTGCAGTTCTGCTGTGTTCTGCCCTAATGACACACAAGTCTTCAGGGCTTCTTTTGACCAAAATGCTATATGAAACTGCTGTTCTTGCCCTAGGATCCTTATCTTTGAAATGTGCCTGCAAGAGTGAGCTTTTGTGCCTTTGCACATGCCTGCCTCTTGTATAGACACCCATTGAACACATGCACGCTAATACAAGTGTGTTTGAGTTGTTGCATCTGTTGATATGGAAAACATTACCATAAAATCCCAGTGGAATAACAATGGATGGTCTCAAATGTTAGGAACTGAGAACTAGCAGATAAATGCTTCAAAATCCCAATGCTGCAGGGGAGAAACAACTGGAAAGGCAGCAGATGACAACAAATCTACATAGTTTTTGTCACCTACCTAGAAAAAATCGACTTTCTTCTCAGGATTCTTGATTTCCAACAGAGTAAGGGAGTGCTACAACTTGGGTCAAAATCTTCCAGAAATGGACAATGATGTGCACACAGGTTTTGAGGCACAGCTTCCTAGTCATGTAGTTACAAGGAGACCTGTATGTTAGAGACTTCCAGTTCCATAGAAAGCTTCTGGTATTTGGTTCATTGAGAACACTCTGTTGTCTTCTGTGAAAAGAGTAAAGCTGGATTTGCTTTTCTAGCTCATTTGAAGTGTTCTTCAACTGTTCACAGTATATGTTGTTCCTGATAGATATAATTGAAAACTTGTGATGGTATGAAAGGTAGACTGGAGACAATAGCATTTGCTGTACATGGTGAATGGGCTTGCCCTCTCGGAACCTCTTCTCTACTTCTGCATGACACTGGAGATCTGTAGTCAAGAGTCTGCATGCAACTTGCTTGCTAAGTGTTAGAGCAGTCTTATTCTGCAGTATGAACCTGAGTGGTGCCCACAGAAAGCATCACGCACTTTCAGCCTGGGCTGAGGGCCCTCACAAGAGTTGTTTAAGCTTCTCGTTTTCCCCAAACGGTGTCTGTCTTCAGGTATGGCTTTTGAGTCCTCGTTTCTATAAACTTCAAAACTCAGAAAAAAAATTATGTATGTATTCTTAAAGCTGATGTTTTGAGTAACCTCAAATAATGCAGACTTTTAAAAGTCCAGGTTACTCCCCCCAGCACTAAGTTTGGACAAGATAGAGAGCAGGTAGTGGTCTTTGTGTGTTTGTAGTACATCCTTAACAATTCTGCTGTAGTTCTGTGGCTACATGCTTTATCTTCTTCCTTGCCCCTCCTGTCTACATGTATGGTGGTGCTTCCCATTAGTTATCCCACGGAAGAGTGGCCTTTTATCATTTCCGTTTGCTTATTGGAGCAGTACTTGGCACACTTGACTGCTGAGCTTGTCACTGTCTGGTTGGTGGCTTCACTGTTGTTACCAGCCTGCTTTTCATGCATTGCTCCTTATGCAGAAAACCTGTAATTTTAGCTCCACAGATTTTCTGATCCTAGGTAGTTCTGACAACAACTTGTGGCAGCGACTGGTTGAGTTAAGAGCATTTGGTCTTGCATTACTCATAGCAAACTATCATTCTTTGCCCATTGCAGTAGTGCCATGACTTGAACACCAAACAGGTGATTTTTGGCTTTGTGGTACCCTTTTCACTCCTGCTTCCTATATAAATACATCAGATGTAGGTTTAGAACAGCTGACCATGTGCCATGTGGTAAGGCTGTTTGTCATGTTCCCTCCAGATATGGAGTCTCTTGGTTTGTTTGGTGGTTGGATGTTTTCTTTGGTTTGAGTGTGGGAGGTGTTGTTTTATCTTTTGTTGTGGTGGGTTTTTTTTTTGTTTGTTTGTTTGTTTTTTTTTCTTAAAACCTCCTTGTAAATTAATTCCTTCTGGATATTTGAGAGAAATATTTCAGTTTCTTCACTGGCTTTATCTGGTCCAGAGTGACTGTGCTCCATGAGAATGTTGCTACAGATATCCACACAGTAGATGAGAATGGAAAGGGTATTTCTTCCACAAATTGATCATTACAATAGTATTAAAATGAATGGCTTTAAGGCCATTGAGGGAAAAAAAAAAAAAATCTTTATTTGTCTTAATTTACTTTCTGTTCAAAGTAACTTTCTCATGCTTTTGGCTGGTATTCAGAGCTATCTATGCTAGAATCCTGCTTTATATAACAAATACAGTAAGACTTTTGTTACATAGTATTAGGCAACTTTGAGTGAGGCCTATATGTCTTCCCAAGAACTCCATGAAAATGTGTCGGTGCAAGGTGCAATGTGTTGTTGCTGAGTTAGTAGAAATGAGAGAGGAACAATGTATTAATCACATGTGGTGATATGAGCATCTTGTGTGAGCTGTATTGAGCTGAGATGTAAGTAAAAGCCACAGTTTTTATTTCTGTAGGAATTGGCTTTAATCCTTTGCTGAAGCAAGCCTAACACAGTAAAGCAATGGGAATGCATGTGTTTTACCTGCATCAGACCATTTTGGAAATGGAAGGAGGGGAGCTTAAATCGGGAGAGAAGGACAGAAAGGAAACATTTTTTATTCCAATATAGGTGTGTCCACATTGGCATTATTTTGATAAATTTCCATGTGTATGACCCTCTCTTCTAGCAATTCCTTTCCAAAATCTATTTGAAGCATTCCTGATTTTCATTTTGCACTACTGCTTCTATTTCAAGTACTAATTCTGCTAATTGATAGATATTTCATCAGCTTGGTACTTGAGAACTTTTCCATTATCTTAAATAATGAATGATTTAAACTGCCTTGAATCTTAAATTGACCCTGCTCATCCAACCTTTGGTAGTGCTGCACTCACCTTCTTCAGGCAGAATTTGGATCCAAGCTGATGGAGTAGCAACAAGGAAGGGCCAGGTTTTATCCGCAAGGAGCATGCTTTTCTGCTTTCAAATCCAGAAAGTGAGGCCAGAAGATACTGAGTGAAGAGTTGCAGAGCCATGTAACTTGCCACGTATCTTGTGGCCACCGCTGTAGGTCCCAGGTATTTTTTTTTTTTTTAAGATTCTGAATTTATGAGCAACATTGTGCAGCTGCTGTTTTAAAATTTACTTTAGATAGTTTCATGGCAAATCAACTTACTTTCTTGTTCCCCTTTCTGCCTGTGACCTGGACTTGCCATCCACTGTGTGGTGAGGGAGGGTTTAAGGAATGGGCTGGGGCAGACACCTGGGTGAAGATTAAGGACACTATGCTGAATGTCCTTTCTCTGACCTTGTCAGGATCTGGGCTCCCTGCAGTTAGTGTTACAGTCCTACTGTTGACTTTTTTTCTCGCTGGGCAGCACTTCAAACAGTTGTGTTCCTTCTTTTCCCAAAGGGGAATTTCCCTTCCTACTGGTGTGAGAGGATGTGTGTGTTTCCAGTTCTAGCAGGGCCTGTCAGATCCATCTTTATAATCAGAATTTGTTAATGCACGAAGTGCTATTTTTAGTTAAGTATGTAATTGTGACTATTTAAAAATTCTTTTCTCTCTAAGCTCTTTGTCAGTTGCTTTTCCTTTGCTTTTCCTTTGCTTTTCCTTTGCTTTTCCTTTGCTTTTCCTTTGCTTTTCCTTTGCTTTTCCTTTGCTTTTCCTTTGCTTTTCCTTTGCTTTTCCTTTGCTTTTCCTTTGCTTTTCCTTTGCTTTTCCTTTGCTTTTCCTTTGCTTTTCCTTTGCTTTTCCTTTGCTTTTCCTTTGCTTTTCCTTTTCCCCCTCCCCTTTTTCCTGAGTACTTTGGTTTGTGATTAGGGGATACAAAATCCTATCAATAGTGTTTTTCCACTCCAGTGTAACACTCTGTTTACATAGTAACTTTTGGACAATGCTATGGGGTGCAGGACATTTTAACAGCATTCACTTGCAATGCTCTGCAAAATCTGTTGATTTTCGATCTTATCTCTCTGCTGCATGCTCAGTTTTCTTTCCCAGTAAAAGCTGAATAGCGTAGCTGAAAGGAGAAGTCAACTGAAAGAGTGAAAATCCACATTTCTGGTGTGACAAGGTTAATGTCCTAAAACCTGTCCTTCATCTTGCATAACTGCAAAGAGAAACCAAATAATATTCGCTCTGCTGTTTGTAAGGATGTTGTGGTAAGTGTACATTTTATGCCTGGTGGGTACCAGCTTTCCCTGCCCTTTGCCCAGTAAAGAGTATGTGGGGAAGGCAGGATGGTCTGTAAGCTGGCATGGCTGCTGAGAAAGCAGTTTGTGAAGAGACAGTGCGTTAGAGAAGGCGCAGTAACAAGGTGAACCAACAGGGAATCCTTAGAAAATCTGCAAGAGTTGGAAAATCTGCAAGGGTCAAGTAACATCCATGCAGTGACCAACAGGAGTTAATCTCCTGTTTCAATATCTGGGCTTTTTATGATCTTAAAGCCATAGTGTTTAAAGAGTGTTATGGTGAAGCTAAATGAGGAAAACCCAAGGTCACCTCAAGGGCAGTTTTATGCTGAACTGTTCTGTGCAAGACACTTGGAGAGTGCTTCACATCTGTTGAAGTGCTGACATGCAGTAACAGATTCTACCCACCTTTGATGCATTCACTTTTTTCACTGCATTGTTGTAATGCCTAGAAACTCCAACTAAGATCAAGGGTCCAGTGTGCTTAGCACTGTAGTGATGTCTAAGCAGAAAATCCCTGCCTCTTAGCTTACAATTTGAATAGACAAGCTGACAAAGGACAAGAGATAAGATGGATTGACAAAGATGAAATGATTTGCTCAGCATCACACAAAAGGACTAAAGCAGAAGTAGAAATAGGACCTCAGGTCTGCTAGTTCAGGCAGCTGAACAACACTGATCTGCTTTTTATTCATTCAAGCTTTTTTTTCTATCTTAAACTCTGAAATGATTGTGCTCTCTATAGGAATATGAGTTGCAGCAAGTGTGATATTTTAGCATAAATATACTGCCAGTATCGAACTGGGGGAGAACTGCATGTAGAAGATAGAAATGCAAAAAGCTGTTGTAAGAAGATATCCATGTTAAGTGCCCAGAACTGTGAATGGGACCTTGCCTGGAATCACTCTATTTCCTATAGCAACTTCTAGTATGTGTTGCATTTTTTTATAAGTGCTCTGAATGATTTACACTTGCCATTTTTAGTATTGCTGCTCTGCTGAAGAGGCAGTGATTCTTCAGGTTATCTTCTGTCATCTGCTGATTTCTGTTTATTGTTACTTAAAGCAAGAATCTTCCTTAAGTTTCATTGTAGAGAATCTGCCCTTTTTTTGAGATGAGCACCTGAATTTCACACAAATACAGAAACAGAACTTTCACAAACATTCCTCCCTTGATTTGAGAGGAAAATGTTGTCCATACTGCTTCGGGAGATTGTTTTGTCACCCAGATGTGGGGAGATCCTTAAAGTGATCAGTGAGGTACTTTACCATAGGCTATCTGTCTGCATTTGACAATTTTTTGCATTGCCTAGCATATCTCTGCATTGCCTAGAAATACTTAGAGATGTAGCTGTGTTATGGAAGAGAAAAAAAAAAACAACCCTGTCTGTAACTAAACTTCTGTTGTCTCACTTAATTTGCTAAGTTGGAGTCACATTACGAGAGGAACAAAAAGTTTTGCTCACTCAGCTAGTGAGTGAGCTACACCACCTGGGGAAGGTGATGCAGTTGGCTCTGTTACAGAGGGGAGTGGGAGACTGATCTGGTTTAGTAATTTCTTTGTGTATGTTTTGACTTAAGTTTTGATGCTTTAGCACATACTGCTGTTGTCTCACCTTGGCATTATCCAACCCGTCTGGAGTTGTAAAGGTACTTTCATGCTCTGATCTTAACACAGACCTCACTCCCCACGCCTTTCATATTGCCTAGCTAGCTTTTCTTCTCCCTGTTATTATAGTAGCCGGTAATAATGTGCTTTCTGGGATTCTACAATACACCATGCATGTTAATAGACCACTACTGTTTTAAATTTAGATTGTACTCTAAATTCTGATCTGCAGAGGGTTCTATTTCTTTCTGTGTTGGTGTTACTTGTGCCTCTAATATAGAAGAGTATGGCTTGATTGACTCTCCTTTCATTTTGAATCTTTTGCTTGTCTCTTAACATGTTCTGCTCCTTTTCTTGTTCCCGGAACTCACTGGAAATCTATATGAACTTCAGATGAGAGTGTCTTCCTTAGAGAGGTTTCCCTGCAGTACCCTCCCTCCATATAGCCTCTGTTTGTCTGCTGCAACTTGCAGGATACATTAAAAATAAAAACGGAAGTTTCGGAGCAGTTTCTCAGCTGGTGTGAATTTCCACTTCTGGTTAAAAATTCCCTGTTGTGACTGGATACAAGGATTCGTCTGGGTTGTTGGTGATCTAAGCATTGTGTTCAGGCACTGGTAGTACATCCTGTTTCAGCTCTAGCTTGAGGAAAAGCCTGTGGAGAAGCTAAATTGTTCCGAAAGAACATGAGGCGAATTACAAGTTTGTAAACCAGGTAATGGCAAGCCCTGTATTGTGCCTCCATGAAGTGGAAGATTGGTGAGCCCAGTGCTGAACAGTCTGTCTGTACTGGAGTTAAAGATCAGATGAGGCAAAAGCTTTACTGGGTTGAGTCTGTTTGTGCAGCAGCTGTGTGAGTCTGGGCTGTACGATGTGATTAGGAATGTGGCTCTGGGTGTAGGTTGAACATGGGTACTTCTGCCAGTGTGTAAGTGTGCTTGAGCTCTGATGTGAGGATAGCAGGGATGAAGGCAATACTCAAGGTGAAAGGTGTGGAGACTCAGTGTATGAAATGGGGAAGTACAACTCCATGGCCTGTACTGAGTTCAAGGGCTGCTCCAGAGGCTGTAGGAGTGTGCAGGAGCTCAGAGCTATGTAGCTGAGCCCATGCCATCATGGCTTTTGACTGGGGCACACTACCCTGTGAGCTAGACTCTGTAATAAGCAGCAAAGAAATAGCCTAGAATACTACCAGAGGAGAAGGGTAGATGGAAAATGTATATGGAGACAGGAGGGGGAAGGGGTAGCATTGTAATGCTGGAAGACCTGCGAGGATCAGCTTGGACAGGGTGGTGCTGAGTGTAGAGAAATGCACGCTGAGCGTAGTTTACTGGAGAGTGCAGTTTGGCGTGAAGGTGTCTCTGAAGAAGACTGAAGATGCCTTTGAACAAGAGTAGAGTCCAAGAAAATAAGATTGGGTAGTGTTTGAGCATTGCTCTCTGTTTTCCTCCCAGTATCTGAGAGCACAAGGTGTTCTGGCTGTTGGGTGCCTCTTTGTCTTTCTTGCTTTTTTTCTGCGTCTGAGCATAGGTGCACCTTGCCTCACCAATCAGCCCCAGTTTCTGTGTGAGGGAGCCTTACTCCTCCCCGTGCTATGCATGGAAGTTACTTCTCTTTTTCTTTAGCCCTTGGGGGTGCTCCTCCATTGTGCCCTCCCCCCTACCTGCTGATCGTAGTTGCAGACACACCTCTGCTTCCTTCGAATGTGAACACACAGCGGGGTTCTGCCTACCTCTTCAGTGTGGCTGGGGAAGCTGTACAGTTTTGTGAAGTGGGAGAGCACACAGAGGCACTCCCTTGTATCCCCCATATCATGCATTTATATTCCTCTCTCTTCTCCTCTCCTTCTATCAGTGTGTGGGGCACATATGTTCTGACCTCGATGTTTGAGTGGATGGGAATCTTCAGCTGTGCCCTCTCCCATGGTGTGTAGTCATATTCTTGAACGGTGACTTCTCTCTGCACCTTCTCATGTGTCTGTGCGTTTCTGCTGCTTATACCTGTGCCTAGGGGAGTGTTATTGGCAGGGGGACCCTTGCTGGCACACTAATGTGTGAATAGTTTTCTGTGCTTTTCTTCTCATCTCCTCTCTTCCCTTCTCTTTCCCTCTCTCAATGGTGTGTCCAGAAAAGGAAGTCGAGCTCCAGTGTGCATTTGATGGTGAGCACCTCCCGTAAGCTGCCTGCGATTCGTGCGTCCGCCATTCTCATGCCATGCACGCTCGGCTTGTGCTCATCACCCTACATAGCATGTCTGTGCAGGGGGGCAGTGGTGGGGGGGGGGATCATTTGTGCACTGAAAGGTCCATGTCCTCACTAAAAGGGCCCTGTGGTTGTCTGGCCCCCGGCCAGTCGTACAGTTCCCATTTTGTGCAGAGAATCAACTGCTGGCAGTGCAGTTTGACCTTGCTTGCTCTGAGTGTGAAACAAAAAAAGGCAGTGGTTCTCCTGGGCTCAGCAGAGCAGGTGCGTGCCTTGCCTGGACATGGGGCTTTGTGATTCTGTTGCAGAGGTGCCAAAAAGAGGAGCGGGTGCTTTGCCTGGTGTTGGTGCCATCATCCTTGGTGGGAGCCCTGCAGTGTAGAACAAACTGGGAGTCGCTCCAAATGTGGCAGAGACTGATGGGGCTCCACTGTTCAGATGAAATGTGTGGGCACAACACCACCGGGCAGCTCAGAGCTGCTGGTCACTTTTTTTAGCATACTTGCTGAAAAGGTTTGTCAGAGCCTTTATAATCCAAAACTTCCTTTTGTCCTGATCTCATTTATGTTTCCCAGCATGACCAAATACCCAGTAACTGTCTCCCCTCTCCTGTTCATTTCCTTTTTTCATCCATCCAGATGTTTGACATCCATAGAATTTGTCAGAAAAGTAGTCAAATCCACTCTCAAGAAGCAAAGAGAAAATTGGCCAGTGCCATATTGTAAGGAGTCATGCACAGCGCATTAGATGATGCCTTTGTCTCTGACACTGAGATATGAACAGTGACTAAAGTACAAAAAAAAAATTATTGCATTATCTCCTTTACACAGAAAAAGAACAGAAAATATTTCTGTGCTACTGCAGGTGGGAACAGGAATGTGGCAGTATTGAGAGAGCAGAATAATTTGCTCCTGCATTACTATCTGGAAGATATTTCTCCTCTTCCTCCTTCAATGACAGCTTAAAACTGCATAAACACAAAAAAGTAATCCCAAAGTATTGCTTGGAAAATCTGATGCGAGGGATTGACTTTTCACCAGCCCTGCCTTTGGGAAACTGCAGGGCAGGAGTTCATTGTGCCTTTCTTGCCCATTTTTTCTGCCCACTGCCAGCAATACTTAAATTCCCTCTGCATGTTGTTTTAAAGCAGCTGGGACATGTAAACTGTGTGATGTCAGCTTCAGAAAACATGGACGCAGTGAAGGTGACTAAATAGCCAGAGACGGTCCATATGTTCATACTTATTTTCTTTTAGTTGGCTAGAAATGTGTGTCCCTAGCGATATGATCACTGGTCTGTTTTCTTCCTCTTGCACCTTCTGTGTTGTTTGTGCCTGTCTGTCTGTCTCTTGTCTAGCTCAGGAAGCGCTGCCAACTGCTGTGCCAAAACTAATTGTGTTACATAGATCTTAAGAAGGGCCTGGCACCTTTTTAGGTGAATTGGTCTCTTCTGACTTGAGCTGCACCGCTGTGAATTACCAAGGATCGCAGCGTGCCCAGTGACTGTGACGTTGGCTGGCAGGAGGAGGGGGACGAGGGGTAAGAGTTGGCTGTGGTACCTGGGGCTCTGGGAAGGGCAGGCCAGTCTTCCAGGGAAGGGCAGTTGGTTAAGTGGCCGCAAGACACAAGTGTGTGCTGGGAGCTCAGTATGTCAGATGCCTCCATCAGAGAAAAAGTTGTGAAAACTGCTTAGACTGTATCTTCTGCCTCTTACCGCCTTGGGACTCTGACCTGGAGTAAAATGCTATGTGATTCTGGACTAGCAAACGTGATACTGGGTCTTCTTTGGCCCACCGCCTGGAGAAGCGTGTGATAGATGACCAGGGTGTTCAATGCAGCCTGGAGGGTAGGCTGTGTGCTTTGAGAGTGTGTGGGTTTGCATTTTGTAAGGTAGCTGCTGTCAGCTTTGTTTGAGGACAGGGGCTTCCCAGATGTTTGCTTTATTTGTCCATTTAGCCTCACTTATAAAGCCTCCCCAAAAATTGGAAGTATTTTTGTATAGCTTCTTTCATGCTAACTTTATCTTCTTATCCTAGTGGACTAAGAAAAATGGGCTGTGCTCTTCTCAGTAGAAGAGGTTTGGAAGACAGATCTCTGCATTAGGATCACTGTTTCTGAAGAAATACGGGAACCTCAGTGCTGTGTGGAAGGGTGGACGCAGGCGTTGCCAGAAATTCCGTTGTGTTTATGATACAAAATAGCTTGGGATTCATTTTTTCAGGTTGATCGGCTCCTCTCTTACATCCACAGTGGCCTGTCGTCTCTTCTGCCATCAGACTGGAAATATATGCAGGAAGCAAAGCTCTTGGAAGGCCGAAGTCTTAGGACAATGTGGGGATGTATAGAAAGAGGCAGTAAACAGTAATTTGTGAGATGTTTCTCCTTTCTTAGCTTTGAAGATGTGTGTCATATGCTCTTTTTTTTTTTTTTCATTGACTTTCAAATAATTCATTCCTGTTTCTCTCTTCTACTTTCTCCCCTCCCCACCTGCCCCATCTTCCTCTTCTGTTTCTTCTCTCGCTCTCCAAAAGTGATGGCAAAGCCAAGGCATGCTGCTTGTGAAGAAAAACTGAAGTATTAGTAGTTGTGTGTGAAGTCTCAACCTCAGAGTGTTTCTCTGGTTGACATAATTAAACTTTTGGCAGATATTTTCCAGCTCAGCATTTGACTTCTGTGTTCTTTGTGGTGGTTACTGGGTGATGAAGGCCTGATGTTTTACAGTATGAGTTTGCACTCCCCAAGAGCAGTGGGGTGGAGAGCAGCTGCAATGAGGTCACACTGCTATGAGCTCCCATCCAGTACCTCTGAGCTGTAAACCAAGGAGTTTGAGTGAGGTTCCTGCAGTGCTGATTTTGGCATTGCTGCTGGTGTCTGGCAGCAAGAGAGCTGTCTGCCTGGTGTGGGGGTTACACTGCAGTGTAACTGTGGACCGAATTCTCCAACAACTGACTGGATTTGTGGGCTAGGAATTATATATTAGTGGGCACAGATTTGTCTTCCTGCAAACATAGAGTTTGCTCATTCCTGACATAACTGACGTACGTGACTCAATGGGACGTTTCTCTGCAGCCAGATGGTGACTGCCTCACTGTTGTGCCGTGTGAATGCAGGAAATGGAGATTTTATTCTTCTACCACAGCTACAAGAGAGATTGAAGAGGGGAAAGATGATAAACTACTGGGCACCATCCAGAGGATTTGCTACTTGGGGAACTACATGGCCTTTTCCTTGCATCCCATCCCTTTCCATTTTTTGGTCCTGAACTCTCTTTGTTCAGATCACAGCAGGGACCTTCCTTCACCTTTTCACTACCTTTTCTAGGGCTGACCACACTTTTTCTTGCATCAGTAGATTCCCTAGGACCCTCAGCATCATCATGTATCTAGGACTGTTCCTGCACATTTGGGACTCCTCAAACACAACTCCCATTTGTCCCCTGTTCGAGACCGCACCATGACTATTGTGTGTTTCTCACTTCTGTAGTCTTTTTCTCTCAGGACTGCTGTCATCTCTCTTTCTTCGTCACCAAATACTTCTGTTGATGCTCATTGCAGGGTTCTCCCTATGCCTTAGGGCTGATGCCTTCTTCCTTTCTGTTTTCCTTCCTTATAGCTCTGGCAGTCCATGCACATTTGGGTCTTGGTACATCCTTGTTGCCTCTGAGGGAAGGATGATGTCCAGCAACCTGGGTAGCACTCCTCCTTCCTCCCTCTTCTTGGTGATCAAGCCTGTGGGGAGGGGAGGGTCTGAGGAGATGGTTGGGATTGAAGCAATATTGTCATTTTCTTGCTGTCTCTGCTGCTCAGCAGGTGAACTAAAACCATGTTTTTCTGTCTCAGCCACAGAGCAACAACAAAACCAGTATAGTAAACACTGCAAAAGAAACACCCCCAGTGCAGACGTCCATGGTATCTTCCCCAACCGCTATTTTTTTTTTTTCCTGTTTGGTTTAATTTTGATTCTGTCCTTTCCCCTTCTCTCCTTCCCCTCCATCCCGAGTGCTGCTTGTGCTGCTCTGTTTCAGCTTGTGTTTTGGCTTCGTTCTGTCTGTGTCCCTGTGCTGCTGTGGGGCCTGATCACAGCCTCACAGGCTTTGGGGTGGGGGTGCTGAGCAGAGCTGTGGTTGGATGTGGGGATCGCAGCTTTCCTGGACTTCCCCATGTGCCATCCCTGTATAGTTCTGTGTGTCCCGTTCAGCTTTCCTGCTGGCTTTGGGGAGGCTGGTTTGGAAGAAGAGAATGGCAAGCTCCATCCACTCTCCAACACCCAGGAAATGGAGGATGGATTTCAGGACACCACAGAAGAAAGGGCAGGCAACGAGTTTTTAGAGGAATCCTTTGGTGGCCCATTTGGCCTGCTCAGTTGTGTGGTTGATCCTCTGCAGCTCGCTGACTTGCTGGGCTAGCGTTTTCTGTTTGGGCTGCATGCAGTGGGCTTCATAGGGTGCCCCGTGCCTGTACATTTAACAGCACAGCTCAGTGTGGTCCACATGAGTATGCTTGGAAGATCAGGCAGCAGTGCCGTGGCTGGCCGAGACAGATGGGTGAGTGTTTATCACTGGTGCCCTCGCTGAGCCACCCTGCAAGAGTGACAGCAGTGGGAGGAGATGGTGCAGGATGCTGAAGTCTTGTCCCAGTAACGAAGGGATGGGTGCAGGAACTAGTTAGCACCCGTAGGCCTGGTAGCTGCTCTTTGTTGTGTGTCTCTGGAGAGTTGGATTTGGCGCTTTTTGAGGGGTAGGATTTGGTGGGTTTGTTGTTTGTTGTAGGGCAAAGGGTTCTTGGGACACTTCATAATTTTCTGCTTTCCCTTCACTGGCTTTGTTCATTATGGTTTTGATACTGGGGGAGCCTTTCTAAATTATTAATTATTGTTTTATTACTGACATTGGAATTAATTTTAGAGACCTTTAGAAAAACGTGCCTTGTTTCACAGCCCAGTTCTTTAGCAGCTCCTCTCTGAGATGCATTGAGGTGGTCTGGCTTATCCCCTTTTTATGATGGAAATTATGAATGTCCCTTTTTAGGGTAAAATACCCAGCAAACTTTCCGAAAGACTACGAGACAAAGATCCCAGCCCAGTATTATCTTTTCTTCCCCCTCTCCTTCTTCTGAAGCATTTTCCAGTGAGGATGCTGCTGAGGGGTCACTACTTCATGAGCAGCTGCAGAGGGTGCAGACTGGCTGCTTGATTGAGGTCTGGCATTTGTGCCAGCCTGGTTCACTGGAGGCAAATTGGGAATTAGGGGTAATTGCAGGGAAGCTGGGGGCTTTGTCTCCTTGCAACTGTAGCTTTTAGTGTAGCCTCTCTCTTCAGGGAACCTTCTGTGCAGGAAGTGTGTACGCACGCAAGCACACGTGTGCTGTTTGGAGTTTGTGGTTTGAATTTTTTTTTTTTTTTATTTTTTTTTTTAAATGTTAAGTCACCTTTTCTCTACTTGCTGGGGAGTGAAAAGAAAGTAGAGAATGCTTTGGATCTGGAGTTTAATGATTCTTCCATCCTTTCCTAGGAGCCTCAAACAACTGTTGTCCATAATGCTACAGATGGCATAAAGGTAAGGGATGGGAGTGTTGTCAGAGAAACCTCTGCTGCTCTCTTGTTGTTCTCACCTTCGTGTGTCTTTGGTTTCTACCTTTCAACGTCTGGTTTGTAGCATGCTCCTGAATACTTTTGGCAGTAGACTGGGAGGGTTGTGTTGTATGGCTGTGGATCTCTAGAAGAGGCTGAGTAGGGACAATTGTTCAAATATTATCATCTGTTTTCTACTGCAGTGTATAATCACCACTCTCTTTTGTATGCAGAGTGGAAGAGAAGATACAGGCACTTATGTACTTTTTTTTTTTTTTCTTCTGGAAGTGGAGACCTGTTCCTCTGAGAAAGCCTAGAAACCCTTCTTTAGATTCTTGTGGCTATTCTTCTTCCAAACAGAAGCAACTCCCATTTGATCTCATTTGACAGAGTTTGGTAACTTCTGTCCTTGTAGAATTTCTGGGTGGAAGGCTTGAACGGCTTAAACACGCAAAAGCTGTGCAGAGATGCCGTTAAGTTTTGCTTAATATTTGGCCTGCTTCCATCCAAATCTTCCGTGTATCATCCTCTCCCTACCATCCCTGCTGATGTTTTTGCGCTTTTCCCCATCTTCCGTCACAAACAAATCAAACTATTTATTAATGCTCCTTACTGCTGATGCCTGGTAATGCTCTGTTCTGCCGTGCAGGGTTCCACAGAGAGCTGTAACACCACGACAGAAGATGAGGATCTGAAAGGTAGGTGTTTTGCCTAGAATTCCTAATACAGTTATGTGCAGACAGGGAATCCTGGAAATCCGATCACTGCTTTGAACTAGCTTCCCAGATTTCTGTGACTGACTCAGTTCATAAATTTGCCGTGACGCTGTCATTCCTGTCACAGTGGGACCATGCATTGGGGAACCAGCTGACTTGGCCTCTGTGGTATATAAACACTGTTTGCCCTGAGCTATTTTATTTTTGTCTCAGAGTTGGAATTCTTTTCTTGCAAATATCATAATCTGTTCATCTCCGGTACATTACTAGACTTGGAAAATCCCTACCAGTCCCTTGAGGTCTGGAGGCTGGTTGTGATTTTTTGCTTCCCTGTAGGTTACAGGGAGTTTAAACCTCTCTGTTTCTGCTCAGTCTCCCTTCTCGTCCCTTTCTGGGAACCTCTTTAGTGACATGCACATACTTCCCTCTTCTTTTTTTTTTTCTCTTTGGGTCTGTTTTTGTTTCTAAGATGAAGGTAATTCTCAGCCTGTTGTCTCTGAATGGAAATGATTTTTGATGTCCTTAACTGAGATATCAGTACAGGGAGAGGCTGAGAAGAGATTTCAAACCTTTCAGTGACCGTATCATAAATATTCCATGCTTGTAAAACCTTTAAATGAAGGAGCTCTGAGTTCCATATCTGCTCATGTTGTTTGAGCAGCTGTCCTTTTCCTGACCCTCCTAAAGAAGGACGAGCAGACATTTTCGTGAATGAGCAGGTTCAGGATGGATGAATGCAGTTTGCATTCTGAGGCAAATGTGTTAATAGTTTGCATTTGGAGGCAGAGGTATTCTCGTTCTCCCCGTAGTCAAATCTGAGTTACGTATCCAGGGAAAAAATCAATGCTGACATAGCAGTATAACAGCAATGTCACCTGTCAGCTAGGCTGGTTCCTGATGCTTGCCCCGTGGCTTATCACAAGTGTGGTACTGTGGTAATGAAATTGATTTAGCTAATCTCTGCTGGATATCCATCCAGGACAGATATTTGTCCAGAGCCTTGTCTCCTTTGGCAGCTTTTGTTCAGGAGAGGTCCCAGGCTTGAGCCAGTTGAGCCAACAGGTCCTATAAGTCAGGAATATGAATGCTGTGATGAGGGGAGAAGGCTAGGACCAGAACAGAAGGTGTGAGGGGAGGAGGGCAGCTGGCCAGGGCTAAATCTATGAAAAATTGTGTAGAGCTATGTTACTGCAAAGCAAAACTGTGGTATATTTTTTTGGCAGAGGTTAGAAAATTTTGTTATGGTTTTAATAGAAGGGAGCATCTCCGTGGTGCTTGGGAGTGAAGGAGCTTGCACAGTAATCGTTTGTCCTATGGCCAGCTCTGGTAATTTTAGTGCTTCAGTTTTAAGTGTAGCAGTGTTCACCTGTATTCCTTTTCAACTCCTGCCCCTCCATGTTGTAAGCTAAGCAAGCACTCAAGCAAAACTAGATAGACCAAAACGTTTGGGAGTGTTGGAGTTCTGTACGTTCTGCATAGCCATGACTCCGGGAAAAGGGAAGTGCTTGTGCAATTCCTCTGCCAGCTTCTTATTTTCAATAGACGGCAGGTTACGCAGATCTGTTCTGCTCTTGCGCTCTGGTGTAGGGAGACATCATTGTGATCCATCAGTGACAGTTGCCTCAGGGCTGTGTTGTTTTCACTGTGGTGGGGCTGAAGGCAGCACCCGCCCCCCCTGTGTCATTCTGAATTGCACAGCAGGTCCATGTTGTAGAGCTGTCTACTTGGCTTTGCCCTGGAGGATACTCCTGCATGTGGTGTGCCCAGCATTGTGGTTTCTTTAATGTTCTCCTATTTCCTTTCTCTTTTTTTATTTACTGAACTTGCGTGTTTTGTTTGTGTTTGTGTTTTAATTCCCTGCCATGCTAGCTCCCCCTCTCTCCACCGGGGACGGCAGCTCATTGCTTGAAGGACGGAGGCACAGTGAGAGCAAAACACAGACTGAGTCCATGCAGTCCCAGCTTTCTCTCTGTTTCTCAGCCAGTAAGTCCAGGGGTGCAGTGCTTCATGGCATCTTTTTCCTACCTCTCCCTTCACCTTTCCCATTTCTCCTTCCCCAAGATTTTTCCTTTCCTCAGCTTCCTTCCAGAACGTTGATTTCTTCATTTCCAGTACTCCAGAATAAAAAGAAATCATCTCCCTTCCTGCAAAATACCCTCCTTTGCACACTGACAATTTCCAAACCTTTCCTTCCCCTTCTGGAAAAAAAAAAAACAAACAAAAAAAACCAACCAAACAAAAAAACCAAACCAGAACCTCATCCTAGCTAATTTCATTCCCTTACTTTCATCTGGGTGAGATGTGGAGTTCTCTGCAGAGACACTGCCTTTTGGGGATTCCTCAGGCAAGTCACTGCATCTCTTAGTGTTCCTTGTGGTAGATGGGGTCAGTGGTTCAGGAGTGTTTGTGGAGGGGATGCACGAACTGGATTCAGTCTCACTTGTCAAGAACTTCTGAGCACCCCAGACATGGATGGTGCTTGGGAAGTAGAAAAGGAACAAAACCCAGTTCTTACAGACTGCTTCAAGGATGCTTTGGAAGGGAGGCTGTGGCTGCTGGAAGACCCCTCAGCACTTTTGAATCCAATGTCAGGTGCTCTGAGTGAAAAATCTTGGATAATGTTATCTTTGAGGGGCATTTTTCTGTTGTGAGCTTTACCCTGCACGCCTGTCTTGCTAGCTCAGTTAGCTGGTACCGTGGTTAGTCTGCCAGTTACGGTACCATCTGCCTGATCTCTCCTGAATTGGCTGCCTCTGTAGAGGAGCCTATGGCTGAAGAAAAGTCTGAAAATTGATATGAAAAAAGCTACTAGGTTGGATTCAATCTGGGTGGGATTGCCAGCCTTTCCCCTACACGGACGTACCGCACCAGCTGCCTGACTATTTAAATCTGTAATGGAAGGATCCTTAATGTGAGTTGGGAATGTCTGGAGTATTTGATTGTGTTCAGGTCAGTCTGGGAAGGAAGGAACAGGCATGCCCTCTTCTGTCTCCTCTGATCTTCTTTCCCTGGTTTCCTGCACACAGCACCAGTGTCTCATATGATGCAGCAGTTGGAGCCTTTCTGTTACTTACTTTTGAAGTAGCTCTAAGGATGTCAAACTACTGGTTTGTGAGGTGCAATGGTAAAGGTGTTTTGCCCAGCCAGAATGGAAGGGAAATGATCTCTTCTGAAATCCTTTTTGCTGTGAACTGTCCATCACTGCTTTTTTATTAACTCCTTCCTCTTGCTCATAGCAAAGCCCTGCTTGGTACACTGGGGAGTGCCACATCACTTCTCTGCCAAGTAGCGCAGCATTCTCCCACCCCGCTCCCCCCTGAGTTGAGGTTTGCAGTGATTTGAATGCCCCACTTTCTTTCCCTTTCACTCACATCTCCTCCTTGCCCTCGTGTTGCTCTGTCACAGTCCGACCAGTGTTTTAGGTCACCCTCAAACTACCTCCAGCAGCATTAGTGTGATTCCTGCGAGACCTGAGGGGTCTCCTGCACTGGTGCTGGGCTGGTCCCCTCTGAGCAGTGTCCGGCCCAGCAGATGTGTGACAGAGGCAGGAGAGCGGGTAGAGGTTGCTGGGATGTGGATGTCTCTGTGTGCTGACTGGGGTTGGGGCTGTGTGCGTTTGTATTTCTTTGTTGGTTTTTATTTTGCTTTCCGTTTTTGTGTTTGTTTATTATTTTAATGCTTACATTTGTTTTGCAGCTACACAGTCTTGTGAAGAGAAGCTTCTTGCCTGGGACAGCCCAGGGCAGACATTGGAGTTAGAGCGTGCTCGGTCGGAGCCTTTGCTAACCCCAGTAGTTCCCTTTGTACTTAACCGAGCACCGTGTAAGTTAGCAGCTGGGTAGCAGTAGTGGAGTAGTGCAACTAATACTAGTTACCGTAGACGTGAAGCTCCCCCCCCCCTTCCTCTTTCCATCGCTGTGCCCCTCAGCCCCCCTGCGTCCGAGAAGGGACAGGGGCGCCTCTCCGAGCGAACCGCCGCCGTGAGGCGGGACCGGCGGGGGCACGGCCGCTGGCAGCCGGCCGCAGGCCTGCGGGCCCGGGGCCGCTCCCGCCGCGGGCGGTGCCGGTTGCAGGGAGCAGCGGCGGCCGCCGGGGGGCGCCGCGGTGCCGCCGCAGGGGCAGGGCGGGGGGCGCACCCCGTGTGCGGGGGGCGGTGCGGCTGCAGCAGCGCCGGCGGGCCGGGGAGCGGGGCTGCCTCCGAGGGTGCTGAAAAAAGACAGTGGAGCAGCCCGAGTCACACTTCTCTGTCCGTGCTGGTGCATGCTTGCCTGCCTTTTGTGCCCCCCTGCAGCGTCAGTTAAGAGGCCCTGCGGATTCATGAGGAGTAGCAGGGGTGAACGCCTTTCCCTGTGACATCCTGAGCCTCTCTGTCCTTTGGAAAAAAAAATGGATTGCCTCCTGTGTGCTTGTTGTAGCTCGGGACATGTAGTAAAAGCAAAAAGTCGAGCACAGTCTGATGGAATGGACTTGTGTTGAAGGACAGCGTTGATGCTGCTGCATAGTGACAACTGGGAAGGGGGTGCAAATCTCCTTGGGATGAGTCAGCACGTGGTGGCTGTAGTCTGCAAGATTTCCTCACTCATCCCAGATAGAGCCTTTTCTGTGGACCCCGTCTTCTCACATTGCACACATTTGTGTGTGCTCTGCATGGGAGGGCAGTCCAACAAGTAGCCCTGCTTTCTGCAGAAGCAATTCCAAATGACTTGCTGATAAAAACATTTTTCACAACAGACATAGCCTGCTGTATCGTTTTGATGCATTCCCTGTATACATCTTTTGACGTGTGGAAATGTATACAGCATAGTGGCAAAAGCAGCTCCCTTACTGTTATGAGCTGGTTGTCCCCTATGTGAGATGTTTCTGTGGCTGGCTAGGTAGTATAATTCTCTTAATTGATTTCCAGAGTGGGTGCAGACATCTTTCCTAGTCAGTGAGATTATCATCTTGTTGCTCTTCAGCTGCACTTACCAATGGTGGAATGAGATGCACATGTGGACGAAAGTTTACAGGGGAGGGCAGTTCAGACTAGCATCTCCTGGCATTTAGAGTGAAATTCAGCTTCCATGACTTGGACATCTAAAGATGGTAGGTTGGATTTAAACACCATCGCCCTAATGACAGGCATCTGAGATGCCTCAGGTCAGTCTTCCAGAAGTGCTCAGGCATATATATGATGCATATATAGAATTTTGTTATTTAACAGAGCTGACCCAAACTTTGTGAGTGTTAAGGACTCTTGAGATCAGCATTGGTGAGGGAACACCTCAGAGGGGATGGAGCCTGGGCAGTCAGCTGTGGGAAGCCAAGAGAAGAGAGCACAGAGGTGCTGGCCAGAGAGGGGCCACATAACAGTAGACAGCTAGCCCCTGTCTTCATTCATCTGGAAATCCAGTGTGCTGAGTTGGGTTAATAGCAATGCTATCAGAGTACTGAAAAGAATTGTGCCATAGGGATTGGCAGAAGCTAGCTACCTGAGCAATGGAGTGTGCACTAGCTAGGCCCTGTTCATCCAACCCATCCATCCTGCTGCGGTTGTCTTTCTAGCTTGCGGAAGTCATCCCTACATGTCCCAGTTGCTTGTTTGCAGCATTCATAATAGCTGAGGTGTTGGTGATGGTGATAGGCAAGTTGTTGGGAGACTTTTTCCAATTGGCTTGATCTATGTGGTGGCCATTTGTATGACTTCTGTGGTGAAGAGTTTCCACATTTTAAGCTGCCAGACAAGTACTTCACATTGGCAGGTTCACTGACATTCATTGGTCAGACTCCCCAGAAGCACCTCAGGCTGTCATTCAGGAGACACCTCTGGTGCCTTGGACCTTTCCAGAAGAAAAAAAAAAAAACTGAATATGACCTCTTTATTTCCTTTCTCCCTTCATTGTGGGATCACCATTCCCCCTTCATACCACTGCCCCCCATATCTCATGTGGATGGCTGTCACTACTGCATATCTCCAGAATGCAGGGAGCAGCATCCTATGAGATCTAGAATAAGTGCTCTGCATATTGCTTGTAGGAAGCACCCACTAGCCTCATATTCCCACTGAAGTCTTATGCACAGTTAATTTGCTCTTTCTTCTTGTTCACAGTGCGTAAGCAAGAGATCATTAAGATAACAGAGCAGCTGATAGAAGCCATCAACAATGGAGACTTTGAGGCTTATACGTAAGTACAGATTTCTTCTGACATGTTGTTTATCACGTAGTGTGCAAGTCATGTTCTGACTCCTGGATATGAGGAGTTGTCAAGCTAAGTCAAGATAGTAAAAAGTTTTATGCATTTTAGCCTCCATCAATTAGGTGTAAGGATATGGTAGAGCTCTCAAAACAAACATCCAGTAGAAGTCAAGTATCAAACAGCAACAGGAGCAGCAAAAGGGAAATGTCCTGACTTTGTAAGAAAAGTAAGGGTGGCAGCAGTGAGATGGGCAGAAAGAGAGTAAAAGAAAAGCCAGAAACCTAGAGGCTTGTTTTATGTGAAATGCCAACTAGCATCAACTTCTGTTATTGCTGTAGGTCTCAGTCCTCCAGGAACTTACTCCTTGGAGTAGGGAAATAGGTGGACACAGGTTGAGAGTTGAATGCCATACCAGCACTTCATTGTATAAATACCCCTTGGGCTCAAATGCAGACTGTAATCCTGTGGTGCTTTTCTTTGCAGAAAAATCTGTGATCCTGGCTTGACCTCATTTGAACCTGAAGCACTGGGGAACCTGGTTGAAGGAATGGATTTCCATAAGTTTTACTTTGAGAACTGTGAGTGGGTAGATTTGGTAATGCAAACAGCTTTCTCTCTGATTTTCTTTTGTGTCACATTTTTGGGGGAAAATTGCCCTTGTTTTTACTGGCTCTCAGAACTAGCAAGAACTTGATTGTGCATGGGTTATGATGCATTCATAAGAGTCAGCATGCTTTCTCTCAAAAGCCTTTTTCAGCAACAATTTAAATTCTAACCCCCAGATCCCTTCACTGTAAGCATACAGTTTGCCTGGTGCAAATATTTTGTAAGCATGGACTGCAGGAGCTTTAAAAGTTTGAGGCACGGGATTTCCTACTGATATGGAAATGGAAAAACTGAGTATATTTTGATGGAAACATGTATGTTTGGGATAGACATACTGAATGGTTAGACATAAAGATAGTCAAACACAAATTAGTCATGCCTTCGCTTTGAGTTTTCCCTGGATGGTTTCAGATCTCTAACACCTAATGAACCTGCTACGTGGATAGAAGGGTCACCTTGTCAGCCTGGGGCAGGAAAAAAGAGTTGGGAGAAATGCTGTCATTTATACTAGTGGATTTGCCTCTCTTCCTGGATGCCTCCACCGGATGAGATAATTGAAATTTAAATCCTGAGCTGTTAAATTTGTTTTATTTTGAGGGTTAGGTCAAGGTCCTTGGTATAGGCAATTCCTAATGCTCTAAGTATGAAGAGACTTTGTCTCCCCAGAAGCCTTTTTTGGAGTGATTTTTACACTTCTCTAAGGCTTGTTAATATATAATGCAGGCATAGCTTAAAGATCTTCTGATTATTGACTCCTTTGCAACAATATTCTGTAATTAAAAGATCTTTTCCAATAACTGAAGAAACAACAGCACTGATGTTGAAAAGGTGGCAAGTATGCTTTGCAGAAGAAGTGGGAGCAAAGGGGCCAGGGGATTCTAGGCAATAATAAAGGCACAGTTCCTAAGGAGCAGAACAGACAGTAGGGGAAAGAATTGCCTGTATTTTGCAGGAGCAATTTATATTGTATCCCAGAATCCAGTGGAAGGTGAGTATAATACAGAAGAGGTTGGAGGATGTGGGGGACTGTTTCTTCTTAGTAGTAAAAGGAACCTGATGGTTTTCCCTGTTCTGCCAGTACTGTCGAAGAACAGCAAGCCAATACACACCACCATCCTGAACCCCCACGTCCACGTCATTGGTGAGGATGCTGCCTGCATCGCATACATCCGCCTGACACAGTACATTGATGGCCAAGGCCGGCCCCGCACCACACAGTCTGAAGAGACCCGTGTCTGGCACCGCCGAGACGGCAAGTGGCTGAATGTCCACTACCACTGCTCTGGAGCTCCTGCAGCACCTCTCCAGTGAGGATCAAATACGGGTATGGACTACTAGAGAAGTGTATCATACACACAGCTAAGGCTGCTGTATGTGGGAATTCAGTATTGAAGGCTGCTTAGCTGGCTGTGAGACGACCATTTTTAGTTGTCTGTAGGCTAAAAATTTCTACTGATCAGTTCGTGTTCCTTTCTCTAAGCCCTGTCTTCTGGACTCAGTAGGATTATCTGCCACTCCTGACAAACTGGAGTTATGTGCCAGATGGTTGTTCCTGAGCACAGCTACCCTTGTAGCAGCAGTGCTCCCTCACGGGTACTCAGCTCTGTGCTCGGACAGAGTGCTAATCCAGAGGAGTGTCTCACACTGTGCACAGGTTTGCTGTTTCCCAGCTGACAGGGATCTTTACATGCTGGTGATTTCAGATAACTTTTTTGATGAGAATGTCATATTCTAGAGAGGATATTGTAAAATCTGTATAGAACAATTTCTATGCCATAAGGGAAAGATATATTCATATGTAAATTTTACTGCTGATTTTCTGATTAGTAGAAGCTATTTAGTGTACAATCTTGAGAAAACTCAGAGGAAAAAAAAATCTAAACAATAATGTTAAAGGATTTAAAATATCTCCCAGTTAGCTTGCCACACAGTTCAGCATTGGAGGAAACTTCAATTATAAAATTTGACATGAAGAAAGGATTGTTGCTTGCTCCTGAAGGACAGCAGATCCATTTACTTCTGCAGCATTTAGGTATTCTTGTTTACTGCCTTACTGGTTTCTTTTTGTTAGATGTGCAAAGTCTTTCTGCCTCCTTTCATTTTATGCTGAAGCATGTCACATTCATTTTTAAATATCTAAGTTTCCTAATCTTAGGACCTTTTTACTAAAGATTTTCAATTTAAGAGCAAACACAAAAAATGTCTACACCTGGGAGACAAGCTGCTTTTAATGTGGTCACTTGAGGATGAACTAGTTAAGTATAGTCACTACTTGAGTCTAATTTTGTGTACTACTAAGAGCAGTTTCTATTCTTACATGTTGTGAGGGATTCAACCCTACTGAAGGCAATGGGAAGGAATGCGAACTATCACAAGCAAACTGCAGAGGTCACAGATGGAATTTGAAAAGCAAAAGCCAGTTGGGGGCACCAGAAGAAGAGCAGCTTTCCAGAGAGCAGGATAATTAGCTGAATTTCCAGGGAGTAAGGCAGTTAGAAGGATAAAGCCTTTGCAGGGAAACAAAAAAAAATAACTTACTTGCATCAGTTTTAATCAGAGAGATGTTGAGGGACACTTCTCTCCTGGATTTAGTCCAAAAGAGATGCAGAAGAAATTATTAAATTAAAGATTAGTATGGTTCAGTGACTAAGCCTGGGAGTTCTGAGGAAGCTTAGGAATGGAGAGCCTTAGCTGTTACAGAAGATGTGTTTCCTTGACTTGGCTGCTGAAATGTTGCACCTCCTCCAAAAGTATGTGCTGGAGGGTTTATGAAAACTGCAGAGCAGAAGCCATTTCCAAACCACAAAATGTTGGTTAAAACTATATTTTTAAAACCCGATAAACTAAATTGAAGTTGAAATATTTGCGTGCATTTCTGAGTTCTGAAGGAGGTGTAACCACGTGCAATTATGAGTGGGGTCAGTGTGGGCAGCCCCCATCTGAACACATTGAATCATTTTGGAGCGGTGTTGGCCCATGTGCAGTGAAGGTTAAAGATTAATAAGAATGCTTAAGTAGACATCAGTAGTGCTCACCACTTCTCACCTGGAAGGCAGATTTCAGTTTTAGGTAAGTCTGCTTAAAAGGAAACTGCAGCCATAAAAGAAGTTTGAGGTTAATTACAGGACTTCCGTGTAAGGAAAGAGTAGGAACCAAGAAAGGAGAAGACTAATAAGAAAGTTTGCAACATACAACAAAGATCTGCAAACTAAGAAGCAGTAGAAATAAGATTTTGGCTACACTTTCATGGCAGGACAATGCTAGACAAACATGAAAAAAAAACCCAAACTTAATACTGATCAAAATAAATGCAGTAATTTTACACAGGAAGATTAGCCAGGAGGAGCCTTTGCTAAAAGCAGTCATGAGCAGCTTTGTAAAACTGCAGAATAATCTTTCAGTTCAAGGCAAAAGCCAATTGCAAGCGAGGCAACAACTGTTCCTTAGAACCAGAGCCTTTGATCACCGCTTGGGAAACTTCTTCAACTTCTGGGACATGTCACTACTAGATCGTAGGCCCAGATCTGCTCCAATCAAGCAAGTAATCTATTTTAGCAAGTAGTTACTTTCCATTGACAAACTGACCTACCTGGAAGGGAAAGTCTGTGTCTTTTGTCTTCAGGGCTTTCCTCCTGAGCCCCAGTCTGTGTTGTGTTAGTAAGGGTTTCTGCCTGCACTAAATAATTAGCCGTAGAAAATGTGTTTTATTGTGTACAGCTAATGTCTGGCTTTATTTCCTTCCATCTTCCATCCCGTTCTCCCCTCTCCTTTCTGGGTGGACACTACCTCTTCCTGACTGCAGCAACTTGTGGAGATACTCAGCTGGAGGGCAATATCTTCTTAGCAAGCAGCTCTGGAGTGCCTGAGTGACAGCAACGGTCATGTCTGTTTTGACGTTAAAAAAAAAAAAATACAAATTGCAAACAGGCAGTAGCCAAATGCACGAAACCCTGCATGCATCTGATGCTCCGGGCGCTGCCTTTCTGTTGTTTTCCATGGATCCATCGTGTCTGTTTCTGCTGTACGAAGGTGTTTTTAAAACAAAAAAAAAAAAAAAAAAAAGACATGTTGTTTGTATAAAATAATAAAAAACCAGGAATAATGCTAAATAAATGACAGATTATCCAACATACCCCCTCCCCCAGGGCTAAGAAAATGGCAGCAGCTGGAACATCTTTCAGAAATGAAGTGAGGGGGAAAGCAAAAGTGAAGGAGAAAGAGAGAGGGAGAGCAGAAAAGGAGGCGGCTTGAGCAGTGGATGGCTGAACCGTGCTCCGCAAAGCCACGGTGGAAGTTAACATCGCATTCAGGCTGTGCTGTGACTTCAGTCGGTGAGAGGTGGCGAGGAGACCCCAGAGGAGCCAGCGTGAAGACTGGGGTTCAAGAGAGGAGGCGCTTCTCTTCCTGTTGCCCGGCAGACTGGCTTCAGCCTGAGTTTCTTCTTTGATTTCTGCACAGCAAGAACGCTATGGAAAGCTGGTTGCTCAGCTGCTGGATCCCAAAACAGACTTTTTTTTTAAAAAAGAAAAAAAAAACAAAATGGGATGTTGATTTAAAAATAAAGGTGGAAGTAGGGATTAAAAGAATGGGTTTAAGTGAATATAACTTAACTAGAAGCTTGCTCTTCAGAGATACTGGGTTTAGAAACAGCCACTACCTGGCCAAACACAAAGGTATGAAGCCAGATTATTTAATTCAACAAAACAAAAAAAGCATTGCATTAAGAGCAGAGATTTTAGAGGAAGAGGGTACATGTATGGGATTTTCTATTTTTTTTTTCCTTTCTAGTAGCATAGTTGGGATCCACAGTGCTGCAGAACACCTGTTCCTTAGGAAGCAGACAAAAAACTTAGTGTTACGTTCTTCATGAAGACTTGCACATACACTCCTATATGAGGCATAAATAGCGTGTGTTTTTTATACTGAAATATATGCACCCATAGAATCGAAGGGGTTACCTGGTCTCCTGTTTGATTTGTTTGGTCTCCGAGTAAAATAGTGGGAGCCAGCAGCCCCAGCCAGGTGCTTCTCCCCACTGCTAACCCATCTGATGTTTGTAAGTGTCATGTTTCCTAGTGTTTATTTGGGTAATTTTTCTATTTTTTACAGTGATGTTGTAACACAGAAAACCATCAGATTAGAACCTCAAAAACCGTAGCTGAAGGACTCCAGGCCATCTCCCTGTGTTGCCTCTGAGTGTTAGAGGATACCTCGTGAAGCAAAGGGGAAAGGGAATTAGCACATGTGATCTGATGTTTGTCCTTTGGGCCAATTCATCTTTCTTTCTTTTCTTCTCTGCAAGAGGAGTCCATTTCCTTTATTCATAGGCTGGGGAATGTGGAAGTGTTTTGTTGACCTTGCCAAGGAGGGAGCCTAGCCCCAAGAAGAAAAGGAAAGGCCTTTCTGATGCGCCTGATAGGATTTGTCCTGACCGAGGGAAGGCATCACTTGTAGAATTTGGGATGGGCTTTTACCTGAATTTCTGTCTACCCCTAACTGTTTTTCGGATCTTTCAAGGCACTTAAAGTGATTGCATACTAAGTGTGAGGCAGCCTTTTCAGAGATTATGGAAGAGAAGAAAGCCAATTTGGAATTTTAATCCTCATTTAACAGAATGCGGAAAATAAAAGCTGTTGCACTATGTGGAGCTGTTGCTCTGCAACAGATAGCTCTCTGCTCCCTTTGTCAGAAAGGTGCTATCCCACACCAGGATTAAATCAGCTAACCCCTGATGAAGAAGACGACCATCCACAATTCCCAGGTTTGTCTGAGCAAATATCCTTTTTTTTTTCCTCCCTCCACCACCACAGGGAGGAGTGTGGGGACTGAACCCGTTGGGGGCAAACACTAGATTTTATTATTTTGAAACTTTTTTAAGACAGCACTAAGCCAGTGAGTGAAGTGGAAAAGTGAAAAGCCTTGATATTTTATTTTGATTCTTTTTTTTTTTTAAGCCACAAAGAGAGAGCAAACAGGAGATTACAATTATGCCATTTAAAAAAGATAAATACAAAACATTATGCATGCCTTCTTTAGGTCTGATCTTCCTTGTCTCTTTACCTGATGACTATTAATAATTAAAGAGAAAACCCTCTGTATTAAGTATCTGCATCTTTCAGAGAAAATTTAAAAATAAGAACTGTTGGGTTTTTTGGTTTTGCACAGTCTTGGAGACAAACTCTTCTGGTTGTTTTTTTTTTTTTGTTGTTTGTTTTGTTTCCTTTTAAGTTAATGAGAACCTTAGCTTGGTATGGCCATTATCAAACACAGCTGTACACCTTTAGCATTCTTAATGTTCTCTTATGGGGCTAATATAAGCATCTATATAATATATATTATAAATATCACATTTTAAACAGGAAATGGAAGGCATTTGATGCAGAATTTTTGCATGACATAGAAATAATTAAAGTTAGCTAGTGTTTGTTTGTTTGGTCTGAATGTTGGTAGAACCTTCATAGCTTTGTTACAATGAAACCTTGAACTGAAGATATTTAATAAAATAACATTTAAACAGTGCAAAGTTTTGAGTGTCACGTTTTTCTCTTAAACCGTAGGACAATGTGAAACTGGCACTTCTGGGATAAGAATCAATACACAAAGCTTTTCTTTGTGTTGGTAAATCATGTGATTTTAAAATGTCATGTTTAAAAAGGAAAAAAAAAAAAGGCAAGTGGTACCGTATCTAAAATTTTTAAAAAATGTAGCATTAATAAAAACAGGGGGACAACAGAACCTGTTCAAATGACCTTTATGGCATTTCCCTGACAGACTACGGGATAATAGGGCAACGTTGCTTCTGTTCCTGGCAGCCGAACCCTTGGCAAGCCTGTGCTGCTACCCCCGTTCTTGGTCTTTGTTTTCCTCACCAATATTTCCGACTCTTTGTGGGAGAAGCCCTCTTGCCGTGAGGTCTGCCTGATGTAAACATGCTGAACTCGAGGTGGGTGGCAGCTCTTTGTGAGCTGGCCTATTTTGTGTCCTCGGTGGGATGCTGCGGGAGGCACAGGGTGGCGGCTCCCCTGCACAAGTCCGCCCGGCCTAGCAGCGCAGGCGTGATTTCCTCACACGAGTTAGCTGGGTTTAGCCTGGTTTGTTTCTGTACTGCCTCTTGTTACTAACATTTCATTTATGCCCCCTCGGGTAGCCTTTGTGCCTCCGAAGGGCAGGGGGGCCAGCAGGGTGTCCACCCCGGTTTGGGGGGCTGGCCTCCCCCTCCCCGGAGCTCCTCTCGGGCCCACCTGGGAGGAGCTGCAGATGGGAGGGGTGGCCTTGCCTTATCACCCGCAGAGAGTTCGGTGTGCTTAATCCCCTTCAACTGCCGCAATTACCTACTAAATAGGTGTCAGTGGCTGCTGCCTAAAGAGATGATTGCCTTTGCTGCCTGATGAAACGGGAGGAAAATTGTCCTTAGCGTTTAAAGGGAGAAGGTAAGAGTTTTACGGCCCGCTTCGCTGGGACTGACAGTCTGTCTGTGGCCAGGAGAGATGGCTCCTGCTATTGCAGCAGCAAAGAGAGGTTCTGCTGTCATCTCTGACATCCAGGGCAGCATCACTCATCAGGTCAGGTCTTTCCTGAAGCAGTTAATCATATCTTAATGATCTTTGATGAAATGTTGCAGTGTGATCCAATATACATTAGGAAGAACCCATAAAGTTAGCGATTATTTCCCATGTTCTTAGTAGCTCTTCTAACCAGGACAAGGATAATTTAAACGCTTTTCAGAAAGCACAATAGTCAGACTATTGCTTATGTCAAGAATATTTATGTAGCATCTATATGGGGCTTTTTGGAGGGTTCCTGTGTCTGTATGTGATTTAAGTACATGTTAAAAGATGCTGGGGTTTCATTACAGCTGTACTGTATGTGCCTTTACCGTCTGCAAGTGCTCTATTAGTTGGTCTTGGGCAGGGGCACTAAGAAAACATACCAGTGGGACAGAATCTGCTGCAGAAGGGGTTCCTGTCTTATGTTTTAGCTGGCAGCATGGATTAGGAATGGCATTTACCTGCAGTGTGATAGCTCCACCATTGACCTGCCAAGCAGAGAGATTATCAGAAACTTATTTTCTAGTATGACATGTCTGGTTAAAATCTGCTCATGGTATTGGACAGTGTTTTACCATCTTCCTACCTAAGAAGTGTCTGGGCATGGTTTTCTAAGTTCCCTCCCTGTCCCCCAGTATGTACAGATGAATGCTTGTACGCATAGGTTGACCCCTCTGCAGGAGACCTATGATTGATGGTAGCTCTTATTTGTGCCCAAATCAGATTTCCCTTTAAACTAGGATTGGTCTGCTCTCACTTCTGCGCTAGTGGCACAAAATCTGGTAGGATGATTTTATGCTATAGTATTGTAGGGAGAAGCATGAGCAAAAGTAGACCTTGAGCATTGACATCCTTTCCATTTTATTACAAAACCAGTTACCTTTTACTTTCATGTAAGTGGTAATGTACAGAAGTGGACAGAGCATTGATTAGCAATCAGATTTTCAATCTGTTTCAGACCTTCAAGCTCGTCTGCAGACAAGCCACTTGCAGATATGAGACTGACCTCTGTAGAAACTGCTGGAAGAGACTGATGAACAGTGATGCAGAGCAGCTGGGTAGTAATGCTGCTATACATCACAGCTGGCATTTTTTTTTCCCTGAGAATATGAAAGGTTTGGGACTGCAGACTAATGCACCTGGAATACTTGCTTATTTGGGTTGTATAAATTTATTTTAGAGTTGGGAAAGGTGGTCCTTGGAGGCACTTAAAGTGGCTTGACTGGAGGGTTATGAATTTTTCCCTTGAGATCCTTAGTGCCTGAGAACTCCTCACCTGCATGAATGCTCTGCTTGCCTGCCAGTAAGAAATAGGAATTTATCAGTCGGTGTGTAGTATTATAAAGAATTTTAAGCAAGCAATTTCTTCTATACTTACCAAGTATTAGAAAAACAAAATGTGGTTTTTAAGATAACTTGGCCACAGTGAAAGGATATGCAAATAATGAAGTCAATAAAATCTCACTCTGAAAGTTCCTTAAGCCGGCAGTGGGGTCCTCTAAAGCACAACTGAAAAAAGTATGTACACAAGAAGGATGTGTTTTACTCCTGTGTCATTTGAAATTCATTGCTTTGCATTTATCCTATGTTTCTTGTATAAAAACGGCCCAAACTTTGAGATTGATTGTCTTAAATGTTTTTAAGAATTGTAAACAGATTTCAGGCTTGTTCATTCCAAAAGAGTATTAGTGCTGAAATTATTTTAAATGTCATAAGTCAGCAAGTTTGAACACCTTCTACTCTGTTACAGTATCAGTAACAATCTTCCATACCTATTAGAAATACCTAACTTCCACGTAAACGGTAAGATGTTTCACCTTTAATGCAGCATTATATTTTGACCTTTTGAAAGAAACAGGCTTCCTAATCCATTAGAAGTGGGCAAATGGAAATATTAATTATAATTCAGTTTCTTACTGAATATCCAGGGAAGGATTGTTTGTTTGTTTATGTAAATTAAGAACAAGTAGTTGCTTCAGAGAAATGCGATGTTAGCAGGGATAGCACGTACGAACTGAGGTAGGCACAGAGCAACATGATAGCCTGGAACATGGAAAGGGAGTAATAAAGCCAAGCGCTACGAGTCGTGTGGAGCGTGAGGAGGCTGGTGTGGGGAAGAGCGGAGATGCAAGATGCATTTAAAGGTGTCTGGCAAGTGAGTAGAGGAAGGTACAAATGAGGTAGCTAGAAAGACAAAGATGACAGAAGGGCTGAGAGTTGTGGTAAAATGAGAAGGCAGGCAGGTGAACTCTGCTCTGGTGGTTTAAGGAGGGAGGAGGAGTTTGGCAAGATGGGCCATATATGGGAGTGGTTTCTTCCACTGCAGATTTAAACAGAATTTTAAGCCAATATTGTTGCACCTGTATAGTGTACTATAGTCTACAGCATACACGCCTGTCAATGATTCCCCTCCCTCTGTGTAACTGAGATGGGTTGGGCTGGGGGAGAGAAGGGAACTACCAAAACACTTATTATACCAGAGTATCAAACTGTTTTGAAATGGCAAATCCAATTTCACAGAATGTAGTGCTGGATCACAAATGCTATGAGCACATGACACACAGTGCTGAACTGCTCCAGGTTCCCTCTGTTGGCTCGCGTTTGCTCAGCTGTGGTAGAGGGGGTATCGCCTGCCACGCTAGCGCAGGATGGCTGCAGGCAGGGGGGTGGTATTTAATCTGATGTAAGCACTGTGGCACGTGTTCAGGTTAATTCAACAGAAATGCAGTCACATGTTAAAATATGTGCTGCTGGGCATTTTGGCTGTGCATGGACCTGGTGTGCTGGGACCCCAGCTGCGGTGCAGGTGCCAGGAGCAGCTGCCATCAGCCTCTGCTAAGGGGGGGTGCTGTGGGCCAGAAGCAGAACGGGCTCTTGAACGTGCTAAGATGTGATTGCTCGGAGCTTTGTCTGCTTCACTTTGGTTATTTGATTCACCTGCTCACTCAGGCTTAACAGGCTTGCAGAAGGATGGTCAGTGCTTCGGGTACAAATTGATTAGCTGAAGAGGAAAAGCCCTGTATAAATGTGTCCAAAAGCAGTGATTTTCAAGCTTTTTCAACTTTTCAGTAGAGGAACATGTCCCTGTACAGTAAATTTACATCTTGTGTTGCTTTTTCGAGAGTTTCCTGGGAGTGATCCACAGGGCCCCAGCACTTCTCAGGCTGCAGGAGGAGAAGCAGCACTTTGCCAGGATGAGGCCTCGTTCCCTGAGCACCTGCTTCCCCCTTGCTTGTTCCCCTTCTCCCCCAGCCCCTTCTGCTGCTTTTCACCCCCTGTCCTGTCTCCGTTTCGCCCCTCTGCAGCAGGGCGGGTGCTTTCTGCACAGCAGATTCAAAAGCAGGACCGCGCTGTCCCCTTCTCCATCCTCTGCTGAGAATAAACGTTCCTGTGATGTGGCTCCACATCCCACTCTGCCTTCCTGCTACAATTTTCTCCCTCTTGTGAAGTAGGAAATTGCACGGCGCGCTGTTTGTTTTTCTCGGGAGGGGATGTTACAGCCGTGTCCATCCCTACCCGCTGCTTTCCTGGGCATCCCACGCGGCGGCTGCACCTCTGCCCTGTAATCCCGGGCTGCGGCCGTGTCCCCGTCCCC